>JAJJWW010001987.1:0-546605 GCA_023531295.1 Papaver armeniacum | reverse complement strand
TTTGCTAGTATCATTTTTAACGAATCCCCAGCTAGATACCAGTGCTACGGGATATAATTAAATTAAAGCTTTTCGAGTTTTTAGAGGTTTTGAGCTTCTTAGAGTTTTAAGAGCTTAGGGTTTTGAGCTCTTTAGTTTTCATGTTGTTTAGATTTTTTAGGACTTTTTAGATTTTGAGGGTTTTATAAAGTTTTCAAGGCTTTTTAGGAAACATTCAAAGATGATCTTCACTATTGTTTGGAATTTGCTAGTATCATTTTAACAAATCCTCTAGCTGGTAGATCCCATTGCTACGGGATATAATTAAATTAATGTTTTTAGAGTTTTTCGAGCATCTTAGAGTTTTTCAGCTCCTTTAGTTTTTTCATGGTTGTTTAGATTTTTTTTAGGTCTTTTTAGATTTTCAGGGTTTTATAAAGTTTTCAAGGCTTTTTAGGAAACATTCATATTGATCTTCACTATTGTTTGGAATTTGCTAGTATCATTTTTAACGAATCCCTAGCTGGTAGATACCGGTGCTACGGGATATAATTAAATTAAAGCTTTTTTAGAGTTTCGGATCTCTTTAGTTTTTTCAGGTTTTTAGAGTTTTAAGAGCTTCTTAGGGTTTTTAGATTTTGCTCTTTAGTTTTTTCATGGTTGTTTAGATTTTTTAGGACTTTTAAGATTTTCAGGGTTTTATAAAGTTTTCAAGGCTTTTAGGAAACATTCATATTATGATCTTCACTATTGTTTGGAATTTGCTAGTATCATTTTTTAACTTTTAATCCCTTTTAGTTTTCAAGGTAGATACCAATGCTACGGGATATAATTAAAATAAAGCTTTTCACATAGCTTTTAGAGTTTTGAGCTTCTTAGAGTTTTTAGAGGCTCTTTAGTTTTTTCATGGTTGTTTAGATTTTTTTAGGACTTTTTAGATTTTGATGGTTTTATAAAGTTTTCAAGGCTTTTTAGGAAAAATTCAAATATGATCTTCACTATTGTTTGGAATTTGCTAGTATCATATTTTAACGAATCCCCTAGCTGGTAGATACCAGTGCTACGGGATATAATTAAACTAAAGCTTTTCGAGCTTTTAGAGGGTTTTGAGCTTCTTAGAGTTTTCATAGCTTCTTTTTCGAGCTCTTTTTTTTTGCATGGATGTTTAGATTTTTTTAGGACTTTTAAGATTTTCGATGGTTTTATAAAGTTTTCAAGGCTTTTTAGGAAACATTCATATTGATCTTCACTATTGTTTGGAATTTGCTAGTATCATTTTTTAACGAATCCCCTAGTAGCTGGTGGATACCGTGCTACGGGATATAATTAAAATAAAGCTTTTCGAGCTTCTTAGAGTTTTTCTTAGATCTCTTTAGTTTTTTCATGGTTGTTTAGATTTTTTAGGACTTTTTAGATTTTCAGGGTTTTATAAAGTTTTCAAGGCTTTTTAGGAAACATTCAAATATGATCTTCACTATTGTTTGGAATTTGCTAGTATCATATTTTAACGAATCCCCTAGCTGGTATATACTAGTGCTATGGGATATAATTAAACTAAACCTTGCAGAGTTTTTTAGTGGTTTTCAGAGCTTCTTAGAGTTTTTAAGAGCTTCTTAGGGTTTTTCAGAGCTCATTAGTTTTTGCATGTCTGTTTAGATTTTTTAGAACTTTTAAGATTTTCAGGGTTTTATAAAGTTTTCAAGGCTTTTTAGGAAACATTCAAAGATGATCTTCACTATTGTATGGAATTTCTTAGTATCATTCTTTAACAAATCCTCTAGCTGGTAGCTCCTGTGCTACGGGATATAATTAAATTAATGTTTTTCAGAGTTTTTAGAGAGCATCTTAGAGTTTTTCGAGCCCTTTAGTTTTTTCATGGTCATTTTAGATTTTTTAGGACTTTTAAGATTTTCAGGGTTTTATAAAGTTTTCAAGGCTTTTTAAGAAACATTCATATTGATCTTCACTATTGTTTGGAATTTTCTAGTATCATTTTTTAACGAATCCCCTAGCTGGTGGATACCAGTGCTACGGGATATAATTAAAATAAAGCTTTTGAGAGCTTTTTAGAGGTTTTCAGAGCTTCTTAGAGTTTTTCAGATCTTTATTTCGTTTTTTCATGGTTGTTTAGATTTTTTTAGGACTTTTTAGATTTTCGTGGTTTTATAAATTTTCAAGGCTTTTTAGGAAACATTCAAATATGATCTTCACTATTGTTTGGAATTTGCTAGTATCATATTTTAACGAATCCCCTAGCTGGTAGATACCAGTGCTACGGGATATAATTAAATTAAAGCTTTTCAGAGTTTTTTAGAGGTTTTCGTTTTTCAGCTTCTTAGAGTTTTTAAGAGCTTTTTAGGGTTTTTCAGCTCTTTAGTTTTTGCATGTCTGTTTAGATTTTTTAGGACTTTTAAGATTTTCGGGGTTTTATAAAGTTTTCAAGGCTTTTTAGGAAACATTCAAAGATGATCTTCACTATTGTATGGAATTTCTTAGTATCATTACTTAACAAATCCTCTAGCTGGTAGCTCCTCTGTGCTACGTGACATAATTAAATTAATGTTTTTCGAGTTTTTCGAGCATCTTAGAGTTTTTCGTAGCCCTTTAGTTTTTTCATGGTTGTTTAGATTTTTTAGGACTTTTTAGATTTTCGGGGTTTTATAAAGTTTTCAAGGCTTTTTAGGAAACATTCAAATATGATCTTCACTATTGTTTGGAATTTGCTATTATCATTTTTTAACGAATCCCCTAGCTGGTAGATACCGGTGCTACGGGATATAATTAAATTAAAGCTTTTGTTTTTAGAGGTTTTCGAGCTTTTAGAGTTTTTCGAGCTCTTTAGTTTTTTCATGGTTGTTTAGATTTTTTTAGACTTTTTAAGATTTTCGGGGTTTTATAAAGTTTTCAAGGCTTTTAGGAAACATTCATATTGATCTTCACTATTGTTTGGAATTTGCTAGTATCATTTTTTAACGAATCCCCTAGCTGGTGGATACCAGTGCTACGGGATATAATTAAATTAAAGCTTTTCAGAGCTTTTTAGAGGTTTTCAGAGCTTGTTTTAGAGTTTTTCGAGAGCTCTTTAGTTTTTTCATGGTTGTTTAGATTTTTTAGGACTTTTTAGATTTTCAGGTTTTATAAAGTTTTCAAGGCTTTTTAGGAAACATTCATATTGATCTTCACTATTGTTTGGAATTTCTTAGTATCATTTTTTAACAAATCCTCTAGCTGGTAGATACCGATTGCTACGGGATATAATTAAATTAAAGTTTTTCAAGCTTTTTAGAGGTTTAGAGCTTTTAGAGTTTTCGAGCTCTTTAGTTTTTTCATGGTGTTTAGATTTTTTTAGGACTTTTAAGATTTTCGATGGTTTTATAAAGTTTTCAAGGCTTTTTAGGAAACATTCATATTGATCTTCACTATTGTTTGGAATTTGCTAGTATCATTTTTTAACGAATCCCCTAGCTGGTAGATACCAGTGCTACGGGATATAATTAAATTAAAGCTTTTCAAGCTTTTTAGAGGTTTTTAGCTTTTAGAGTTTTTCAGATCTCTTTAGTTTTTTCATGGTTGTTTAGATTTTTTAGGACTTTTTAGATTTTGATGGTTTTATAAATTTTTCAAGGCTTTTTAGGAAACATTCAAATATGATCTTCACTATTGTTTGGAATTTGCTAGTATCATATTTTAACGAATCCCCTAGCTGGTAGATACCAGTGCTACGGGATATAATTAAATTAAAGCTTTTCAGAGTTTTTAGAGGTTTTCAGAGCTTCTTAGAGTTTTTAAGAGCTTCTGAGGGTTTTTCAGAGCTCTTTAGTTTTTGCATGTCTGTTTAGATTTTTTAGGACTTTTAAGATTTTCAGGGTTTTATAAAGTTTTCAAGGCTTTTTAGGAAACATTCAAAGATGATCTTCACAATTGTACGGAATTTCTTAGTATCATTCTTTGACAAATCCTCTAGCTGGTAGCTCCCAGTGCTACGGGATATAATTAAATTAATGTTTTTTTTAGAGTTTTTGAGCATCTTAGAGTTTTTCAGAGCCCTTTAGTTTTTTCATGGTTGTTTAGATTTTTAGGACTTTTTAGATTTTGATGGTTTTATAAAGTTTTCAAGGCTTTTTAGGAAACATTCATATGGATCTTCACAATTATTTGGAATTTGCTAGTATCATTTTTTAACGAATCCCCTAGTTGGTGGATACCAGTGCTACGGGATATAATTAAATTAAAGCTTTTTAGAGCTTTTTTTCAGAGAGGTTTTAGAGAGCTTTTAGAGTTTTTTTTCGATCTCTTTAGTTTTTTCATGGTTGTTTAGATTTTTTAGGACTTTTTAGATTTTGATGGTTTTATAAAGTTTTCAAGGCTTTTTAGGAAACATTCATATTGATCTTCACTATTGTTTGGAATTTGCTAGTATCATTTTTTAACGAATCCCCTAGCTGGTAGATACCAGTGCTACGGGATATAATTAAATTAAAGCTTTTCAGAGTTTTTTAGAGGTTTTCAGAGCTTCTTAGAGTTTTTAAGAGCTCTTTAGTTTTTCATGGTTGTTTAGATTTTTTAGGACTTTTAAGATTTTCAGGTTTTATAAAGTTTTCAAGGCTTTTTTAGGAAACATTCAAATATGATCTTCACTATTGTTTGGAATTTGCTAGTATCATATTTTAACGAATCCCCTAGCTGGTAGATACCAGTGCTACGGGATATAATTAAATTAAATCTTTTCGAAGTTTTTTAGAGGTTTTGAGCTTCTTAGAGTTTTTAAGAGCTTCTTAGGGTTTTCGAGCTCTTTTAGTTTTTGCATGTCTGTTTAGATTTTTTAGGACTTTTAAGATTTTCAGGGTTTTATAAAGTTTTCAAGGCTTTTTAGGAAACATTCAAAGATGATCTTCACTATTGTTTGGAATTTGAGTATCATTACTTAACAAATCCTCTAGCTGGTAGCTCCCGTGCTACGGGACATAATTAAATTAATGTTTTTGCTTTTCGAGCATCTTAGAGTTTTTCAGTGAGCTCTTTAGTTTTTTCATGGTTGTTTAGATTTTTTAGGACTTTTAGATTTTCGGGGTTTTATAAAGTTTTCAAGGCTTTTTAGGAAACATTCATATTGATCTTCACTATTGTTTGAATTTGCTAGTATCATTTTTTAACGAATCCCTAGCTGGTGGATACCGTGCTACGGGATATAATTAAATTAAAGCTTTTCGAGCTTTTAGAGGTTTTGGCTTCTTAGAGTTTTTGAGATCTCTTTAGTTTTTTCATGGTTGTTTAGATTTTTTAGGACTTTTTAGATTTTCAGGGTTTTATAAAGTTTTCAAGGCTTTTTAGGAAACATTCAAATTGATCTTCACTATTGTTTGGAATTTGCTAGTATCATTTTTAACGAATCCCTAGCTGGTAGATACCGGTGCTAGGGATATAATTAAATTAAAGCTTTTCGAGCTTTTTAGAGGTTTTCTTCTTAGAGTTTTTTTGAGAGCTCTTTTAGTTTTTTCATGGTTGTTTAGATTTTTTAGGACTTTTTAAATTTTCGGGGTTTTATAAAGTTTTCAAGGCTTTTAGGAAACATTCAAATATGATCTTCACTATTGTTTGGAATTTGCTAGTATCATTTTTAACGAATCCCCTAGCTTGGTAGATACCGGTGCTACGGGATATAATTAAATTAAAGCTTTTCGAGCTTTTTAGAGGTTTTCATTTCTTCTTAGAGTTTTTCATAGCTTTCGTTTTTTCAGGGTTTTTCGAGCTCTTTAGTTTTTGCATGTCTGTTTAGATTTTTTAGGACTTTTAAGATTTTCGGGGTTTTATAAAGTTTTCAAGGCTTTTTTAGGAAACATTCATATTGATCTTCACTATTGTTTGGAATTTGCTAGTATCATTTTTTAACGAATCCCTAGCTGGTGGATACCAGTGCTACGGGATATAATTAAAATAAAGCTTTTCTTTTAGAGTTTTTTCTTAGAGTTTTTCGATCTCTTTAGTTTTTTCATGGTTGTTTAGATTTTTTTAGGACTTTTTAGATTTTCAGGGTTTTATAAAGTTTTCAAGGCTTTTTAGGAAACATTCAAATATGATCTTCACTATTGTTTGGAATTTGCTATTATCATTTTTTAACGAATCCCTAGCTTGGTAGATACTAGTGCTATGGGATATAATTAAACTAAAGCTTTTCAGAGTTTTTTAGAGGTTTTCAGCTTCTTAGAGTTTTTAAGAGCTTCTTAGGGTTTTTCAGAGCTCATTAGTTTTTTAGCATGTTTTTTAGATTTTTAGGACTTTTAAGATTTTGGGGTTTTATAAAGTTTTCAAGGATTTTTAGGAAACATTCAAAGATGATCTTCACTATTGTATGGAATATCTTAGTATCATTCTTTAACAAATCCTCTTGCTGGTAGCTCCCAGTGCCACGGGATATAATTAAATTAATGTTTTTCAGAGTTTTTCAGAGCATCTTAGAGTTTTTCAGAGCCCTTTAGTTTTTTCATGGCTGTTTAGATTTTTTTAGGACTTTTAAGATTTTCAGGGTTTTATAAAGTTTTCAAGGCTTTTTAAGAAACATTCATATTGATCTTCACTATTGTTTTGAATTTGCTAGTATCATTTTTTAACGAATCCCCTATTTGGTAGATACCAGTGCTACGGGATATAATTAAAAAAGCTTAAAGCTTTTGAGAGCTTTTTAGAGGTTTTCGTGAGCTTCTTAGAGTTTTTTCGATCTCTTTAGTTTTTTCATGGTTGTTTAGATTTTTTAGGACTTTTTAGATTTTCAGGGTTTTATAAATTTTTCAAGGCTTTTTAGGAAACATTCAAATATGATCTTCACTATTGTTTGGAATTTGCTAGTATCATATTTTAACGAATCCCCTAGCTGGTAGATACCAGTGCTACGGGATATAATTAAATTAAAGCTTTTCAGAGTTTTTTAGAGGTTTTCAAAGCTTCTTAGAGTTTTTAAGAGCTTCTTAGGGTTTTCGAGCTCTTTAGTTTTTGCATGTCTGTTTAGATTTTTTAGGACTTTTAAGATTTTCAGGGTTTTATAAAGTTTTCAAGGCTTTTTAGGAAACATTCAAAGATGATCTTCACTATTGTTTGGAATTTCTTAGTATCATTTTTTAACAAATCCTCTAGCTGGTAGCTCCCTGTGCTACGGGACATAATTAAATTAATGTTTTTCAGAGCTTTTTAGAGGTTTTCAGAGCATCTTAGAGTTTTTCAGAGCTCTTTAGTTTTTTCATGGTTGTTTAGATTTTTTTAGGACTTTTTAGATTTTCAGGGTTTTATAAAGTTTTCAAGGCTTTTTAGGAAACATTCAAATATGATCTTCACTATTGTTTGGAATTTGCTATTATCATTTTTAACGAATCCCCCTAGCTGGTAGATACCAGTGCTACGGGATATAATTAAATTAAAGCTTTTCGAGCTTTTTAGAGGTTTTCGAGCTTTTAGAGTTTTTCGAGAGCTCTTTAGTTTTTTCATGGTTGTTTAGATTTTTTAGGACTTTTTAAGATTTTCAGGGTTTTATAAAGTTTTCAAGGCTTTTTAGGAAACATTCATATTGATCTTCACTATTGTTTGGAATTTGCTAGTATCATTTTTTAACGAATCCCCTAGCGGGTGGATACCAGTGCTACGGGATATAATTAAAATAAAGCTTTTCGAGCTTTTTAGAGTTTTTCTTAGAGTTTTTTAGTTTTTTCATGGATGTTTAGATTTTTTAGGACTTTTTAGATTTTCTTTTATAAAGTTTTCAAGGCTTTTTAGGAAACATTCAAATATTGATCTTCACTATTGTTTGGAATTTGCTAGTATCATTTTTAACAAATCCTCTAGCTGGTAGATACCAGTGCTACGGGATATAATTAAATTAAAGTTTTTCGAGCTTTTTAGAGTTTTTCATAGATCTTTTTTTAGCTTCAAGAGCTCTTTAGTTTTTTCATGGATGTTTAGAATTTTTTAGGACTTTTAAGATTTTCAGGGTTTTATAAAGTTTTCAAGGCTTTTTAGGAAACATTCATATTGATCTTCACTATTATTTGGAATTTGCTAGTATCATTTTTTAACGAAACCCCTATTTGGTGGATACCGGTGCTACGGGATATAATTAAAATAAAGCTTTTTAGAGCTTTTTAGAGTTTTTTTCTTAGAGTTTTTCAGAGCTCTTTAGTTTTTTCATGGTTGTTTAGATTTTTTAGGACTTTTTAGATTTTCAGGGTTTTATAAAGTTTTCAAGGCTTTTTAGGAAACATTCAAATATGATCTTCACTATTGTTTGGAATTTGCTAGTATCATATTTTAACGAATCCCCTAGCTGGTAGATACCGGTGCTACGGGATATAATTAAACTAAAGCTTTTCAGAGTTTTTTAGAGGTTTTGAGCTTCTTAGAGTTTTTAAGAGCTTCTTAGGGTTTTTCGTTTTTTTTGCATGTCTGTTTAGATTTTTTAGGACTTTTTAAGATTTTCAGGGTTTTATAAAGTTTTCAAGGCTTTTTAGGAAACATTCAAAGATGATCTTCACTATTGTTTGGAATTTCCTAGTATCATTTTTTAACAAATCCTCTAGCTGGTAGCTCCCTGTGCTACGGGATATAATTAAATTAATGTTTTTCAGAGTTTTTCAGAGCTTCTTAGAGTTTTTCAGATCTCTTTAGTTTTTTCATGGTTGTTTAGATTTTTTTAGGACTTTTTAGATTTTCAGGGTTTTATAAATTTTCAAGCCTATTTAGGAAACATTCATATTGATCTTCACTATTGTTTGGAATTTGCTAGTATCATTTTTAACGAATCCCCTAGCTGGTAGATACAAGTGCTACGGGATATAATTAAATTAAGCTTTTCGAGCTTTTTAGAGGTTTTCAGAGCTTCTTAGAGTTTTTTCTAAGAGCTCTTTAGTTTTTTTTGCATGGTTGTTTAGATTTTTTAGGACTTTTTTGATTTTCAGGGTTTTATAAAGTTTTCAAGGCTTTTAGGAAACATTCATATTGATCTTCACTATTGTTTGGAATTTGCTAGTATCATTTTTTAACGAATCCCCTAGCTGGTAGATACCAGTGCTACGGGATATAATTAAATTAATGTTTTTCAGAGTTTTTCAGAGCATCTTAGAGTTTTTCTGAGCCCTTTAGTTTTTTCATGGCTGTTTAGATTTTTTAGGACTTTTTAGATTTTCAGGGTTTTATAAAGTTTTCAAGGCTTTTTAGGAAACATTCAAATATGATCTTCACTATTGTTTGGAATTTGCTAGTATCATATTTTAACGAATCCCTAGCTGGTAGATACTAGTGCTATGGGATATAATTAAACTAAAGCTTTTCGAGTTTTTAGAGGTTTTGAGCTTCTTAGAGTTTTTAAGAGCTTCTTAGGGTTTTTCGTCATTAGTTTTTGCATGTCTGTTTAGATTTTTTAGAACTTTTAAGATTTTCGGGGTTTTATAAAGTTTTCAAGGCTTTTTAGGAAACATTCAAAGATTGATCTTCACTATTGTATGGAATTTCTTAGTATCATTCTTTAACAAATCCTCTAGCTGGTAGCTCCACGTGCTACGGGATATAATTAAATTAATGTTTTTTAGAGTTTTTCAGAGCATCTTAGAGTTTTTCGAGCCCTTTAGTTTTTTCATGGTTGTTTAGATTTTTTTAGGACTTTTAAGATTTTCGATGGTTTTATAAAGTTTTCAAGGCTTTTTAAGAAACATTCATATTGATCTTCACTATTGTTTGGAATTTGCTAGTATCATTTTTTAACGAATCCCCTAGCTGGTGGATACCAGTGCTACGGGATATAATTAAAATAAAGCTTTTGAGAGCTTTTTAGAGGTTTTCAGAGCTTC
Source organism: Papaver armeniacum (assembly GCA_023531295.1). Lineage (NCBI taxonomy): Eukaryota > Viridiplantae > Streptophyta > Magnoliopsida > Ranunculales > Papaveraceae > Papaver > Papaver armeniacum. The sequence continues at coordinate 536,799 of JAJJWW010001987.1, read as the reverse complement.
TTAGAGTTTTTCAGATCTCTTTAGTTTTTTCATGGTTGTTTAGATTTTTTTAGGACTTTTTAGATTTTCAGTGTTTTATAAATTTTTCAAGGCTTTTTAGGAAACATTCAAATATGATCTTCACTATTGTTTGGAATTTGCTAGTATCATATTTTAACGAATCCCCTAGCTGGTAGATACCAGTGCTACGGGATATAATTAAACTAAAGCTTTTCAGAGTTTTTTAGAGGTTTTCAAAGCTTCTTAGAGTTTTTAAGAGCTTCTTAGGGTTTTTCAGAGCTCTTTAGTTTTTGCATGTCTGTTTAGATTTTTTAGGACTTTTAAGATTTTCAGGGTTTTATAAAGTTTTCAAGGCTTTTTAGGAAACATTCAAAGATGATCTTCACTATTGTTTGGAATTTCTTAGTATCATTCCTTAACAAATCCTCTAGCTGGTAGCTCCTGTGCTACGGACATAATTAAATTAATGTTTTTCAGAGTTTTTAGAGAGCATCTTAGAGTTTTTCGAGCCCTTTAGTTTTTTCATGGTTGTTTAGATTTTTTAGGACTTTTTAGATTTTCAGGGTTTTATAAAGTTTTCAAGGCTTTTTAGGAAACATTCAAATATGATCTTCACTATTGTTTGGAATTTGCTATTATCATTTTTAACGAATCCCCTAGCTGGTAGATACCAGTGCTACGGGATATAATTAAATTAAAGCTTTTCAGAGCTTTTTAGAGGTTTTCAGAGCTTTTAGAGTTTTTCAGAGCTCTTTAGTTTTTTTCATGGTTGTTTAGATTTTTTTAGGACTTTTTAAGATTTTCGGGTTTTTATAAAGTTTTCAAGGATTTTTAGGAAACATTCATATTGATCTTCACTATTGTTTGGAATTTTCTAGTATCATTTTTAACGAATCCCCTAGCTGGTGGATACCAGTGCTACGGGATATAATTAAAAAAGCTAAAGCTTTTAGAGGTTTTGAGCTTCTTAGAGTTTTTAGAGCTTTTAGTTTTTTTTCATGGTGTTTAGATTTTTTAGGACTTTTAAGATTTTGATGGTTTTATAAAGTTTTCAAGGCTTTTTAGGAAACATTCAAATTGATCTTCACTATTGTTTGGAATTTGCTTAGTATCATTTTTAACAAATCCTCTAGCTGGTAGATCCGGTGCTACGGGATATAATTAAATTAATGTTTTTCGAGTTTTTAGAGGTTTTCAGAGCTTCTTAGAGTTTTTCGCCCTTTAGTTTTTTCATGTCAGTTTAGATTTTTTTAGGACTTTTAAGATTTTCAGGGTTTTATAAAGTTTTCAAGGCTTTTTAGGAAACATTCATATTGATCTTCACTATTGTTTGGAATTTTCTAGTATCATTTTTTAACGAATCCCCTAGCTGGTGGATACCAATGCTACGGGATATAATTAAAATAAAGCTTTTCAGAGCTTTTTAGAGTTTTTCAGAGCTTCTTAGAGTTTTTCAGAGCTCTTTAGTTTTTTCATGGCTGTTTAGATTTTTTAGGACTTTTTAGATTTTCAGGGTTTTATAAAGTTTTCAAGGCTTTTTAGGAAACATTCAAATATGATCTTCACTATTGTTTGGAATTTGCTAGTATCATATTTTAACGAATCCCCTAGCTGGTAGATACCAGTGCTACGGGATATAATTAAACTAAAGCTTTTCAGAGTTTTTTAGAGGTTTTCAGAGCTTCTTAGAGTTTTTAAGAGCTTCTTAGGGTTTTTCAGAGCTCTTTAGTTTTTGCATGTCTGTTTAGATTTTTTAGGACTTTTAAGATTTTCAGGGTTTTATAAAGTTTTCAAGGCTTTTTAGGGAAACATTCAAAGATGATCTTCACTATTGTTTGGAATTTCTTAGTATCATTTTTAACAAATCCTCTAGCTGGTAGCTCCCTGTGCTACGGGATATAATTAAATTAATGTTTTTCGAGTTTTTCAGAGCATCTTAGAGTTTTTCAGAGCTCTTTTTTCGAGTTTTTTCATGGCTGTTTTAGAATTTTTTAGGACTTTTAAGATTTTCAGGGTTTTATAAAGTTTTCAAGGCTTTTTAGGAAACATTCATATTGATCTTCACTATTATTTGGAATTTGCTAGTATCATTTTTTAACGAATCCCTTATTTGGTAGATTCCAGTGCTACATGATATAATTAAATTAAAGGTTTTCAGAGCTTTTTAGAGGTTTTCAGAGCTTCTTAGAGTTTTTCGGAGCTCTTTAGTTTTTTCATGGTTGTTTAGATTTTTTTAGGACTTTTTAGATTTTCGGGGTTTTATAAAGTTTTCAAGGCTTTTAGGAAACATTCAAATATGATCTTCACTATTGTTTGGAATTTGCTAGTATCATTTTTAACGAATCCCCTAGCTGGTAGATACCGGTGCTACGGGATATAATTAAATTAAAGCTTTTCAGAGCTTTTTAGAGTTTTTCGGAGCTCTTTTGTTTTTTCATGGTTGTTTAGATTTTTTAGGACTTTTTAGATTTTCAGGGTTTTATAAAGTTTTCAAGGCTTTTTAGGAAACATTCAAATATGATCTTCACTATTGTTTGGAATTTACTAGTATCATATTTTAACGAATCCCTAGCTTGGGTAGATACCGGTGCTACGGGATATAATTAAACTAAAGCTTTTCAGAGTTTTTAGAGGTTTTCAGCTTCTTAGAGTTTTTAAGAGCTTCTTAGGGTTTTTCAGAGCTCTTTAGTTTTTGCATGTCTGTTTAGATTTTTTAGGACTTTTAAGATTTTCAGGGTTTTATAAAGTTTTTAAGGCTTTTTAGGAAACATTCATATTGATCTTCACTATTGTTTGGAATTTGCTAGTATCATTTTTTAACGAATCCCTAGCTGGTGGATACCAGTGCTACGGGATATAATTAAATTAAAGCTTTTCAGCTTTTTAGAGCTTTCTTTCTTAGAGTTTTTCGAGATCTCTTTAGTTTTTTCATGGCTGTTTAGATTTTTTTAGGACTTTTTAGATTTTCAGGGTTTTATAAAGTTTTCAAGGCTTTTTAGGAAACATTCAAATATGATCTTCACTATTGTTTGGAATTTGCTAGTATCATTTTTAACGAATCCCCTAGCTGGTAGATACTAGTGCTATGGGATATAATTAAATTAAAGCTTTTCGAGAGTTTTTTAGAGGTTTTGAGCTTCTTAGAGTTTTTAAGAGCTTCTTAGGGTTTTTCGAGCTCATTAGTTTTTTCATGGTTGTTTAGATTTTTTTAGGACTTTTTAGATTTTCAGGGTTTTATAAATTTTTCAAGGCTTTTTAGGAAACATTCAAAGATGATCTTCACTATTGTATGGAATTTCTTAGTATCATTCTTTAACAAATCCTCTAGCTGGTAGCTCCCCCGTGCTACGGGATATAATTAAATTAATGTTTTTCAGAGTTTTTTGAGCATCTTAGAGTTTTTCGAGCTCTTTAGTTTTTTCATGGTTGTTTAGATTTTTTAGGACTTTTAAGATTTTCGGGGTTTTATAAAGTTTTCAAGGCTTTTTAAGAAACATTCATATTGATCTTCACTATTGTTTGGAATTTTCTAGTATCATTTTTTAACGAATCCCTAGCTGGTGGATACCAATTGCTACGGGATATAATTAAAATAAAGCTTTTGAGAGCTTTTTAGAGGTTTTCGAGCTTCTTAGAGTTTTTCGATCTCTTTAGTTTTTTCATGGTTGTTTAGATTTTTTTAGGACTTTTTAGATTTTCGGGGTTTTATAAAGTTTTCAAGGCTTTTTAGGAAACATTCAAATATGATCTTCACTATTGTTTGGAATTTGCTAGTATCATTTTTAACGAATCCCTAGCTGGTAGATACCAGTGCTACGGGATATAATTAAATTAAAGCTTTTCGAGTTTTTAGAGGTTTTCTTTCTTAGAGTTTTTAAGAGCTTTTAGGGTTTTTCGAGCTCTTTAGTTTTTGCATGTTGTTTAGATTTTTTAGGACTTTTAAGATTTTCGGGGTTTTATAAAGTTTTCAAGGCTTTTTAGGAAACATTCAAAGATGATCTTCACTATTGTTTGGAATTTCTTAGTATCATTCCTTAACAAATCCTCTAGCTGGTAGCTACCGTGCTACGGGACATAATTAAATTAATGTTTTTCAGTTTTTAGAGCATCTTAGAGTTTTTCGAGCCCTTTAGTTTTTTCATGGTTGTTTAGATTTTTTAGGACTTTTTAGATTTTCGATGGTTTTATAAAGTTTTCAAGGCTTTTTAGGAAACATTCAAATATGATCTTCACTATTGTTTGGAATTTGCTATTATCATTTTTTAACGAATCCCTAGCTGGTAGATACCAGTGCTACGGGATATAATTAAATTAAAGCTTTTCGAGCTTTTTAGAGGTTTTCGAGCTTTTAGAGTTTTTCTTTTAGAGCTCTTTAGTTTTTTTTTGCATGGTTGTTTAGATTTTGTTAGGACTTTTAAGATTTTCAGGGTTTTATAAAGTTTTCAAGGCTTTTTAGGAAACATTCATATTGATCTTCACTATTGTTTGGAATTTGCTAGTATCATTTTTTAACGAATCCCCTAGCTGGTGGATACCAGTGCTACGGGATATAATTAAAATAAAGCTTTTCTGTTTAGCTTTTTAGAGGTTTTAGCTTTTTAGAGTTTTTCTCTCTTTTAGTTTTTTCATGGCTGTTTAGATTTTTTAGGACTTTTAAGATTTTCAGGGTTTTATAAAGTTTTCAAGGCTTTTTAGGAAACATTCAAAGATTATCTTCACTATTGTATGGAATTTCTTAGTATCATTCTTTAACAAATCCTCTAGCTGGTAGATCCTGTGCTACGGGATATAATTAAATTAATGTTTTTTTTTAGAGGTTTTCGAGCTTCTTAGAGTTTTTCAGAGCTCTTTAGTTTTTTCATGGTCTGTTTAGATTTTTTAGGACTTTTAAGATTTTGGGGGTTTTATAAAGTTTTCAAGGCTTTTTAAGAAACATTCATATTGATCTTCACTATTGTTTGGAATTTTCTAGTATCATTTTTAACGAATCCCCTAGCTGGTGGATACAAGTGCTACGGGATATAATTAAAATAAAGCTTTTTAGAGCTTTTTAGAGGTTTTCAGAGCTTCTTAGAGTTTTTCAGATCTCTTTAGTTTTTTCATGGTTGTTTAGATTTTTTTAGGACTTTTTAGATTTTCAGGGTTTTATAAAGTTTTCAAGGCTTTTTAGGAAACATTCAAATATGATCTTCACTATTGTTTGGAATTTGCTAGTATCATATTTTAACGAATCCCCTAGCTGGTAGATACCAGTGCTACGGGATATAATTAAATTAAAGCTTTTCGAGTTTTTTAGAGGTTTTCGTGAGCTTCTTAGAGTTTTTAAGAGCTTCTTAGGGTTTTTCGAGCTCTTTAGTTTTTGCATGTCTTGTTTAGATTTTTTAGAAATTTTAAGATTTTCGGGGTTTTATAAAGTTTTCAAGGCTTTTTAGGAAACATTCAAAGATGATCTTCACTATTGTTTGGAATTTCTTAGTATCATTCTTTAACAAATCCTCTAGCTGGTAGCTACCAGTGCTACGGGATATAATTAAATTAATGTTTTTTTAGAGTTTTGAGCATCTTAGAGTTTTTCAGAGCCCTTTAGTTTTTTCATGGTTGTTTAGATTTTTTTAGGACTTTTAAGATTTTCAGGGTTTTATAAAGTTTTCAAGGCTTTTTAAGAAACATTCATATTGATCTTCACTATTGTTTGGAATTTTCTAGTATCATTTTTTAACGAATCCCCTAGCTGGTGGATACAAGTGCTACGGGATATAATTAAAATAAAGCTTTTAGAGCTTTTTAGAGGTTTTGAGCTTCTTAGAGTTTTTCGATCTCTTTAGTTTTTTCATGGTTGTTTAGATTTTTTAGGACTTTTTAGATTTTCGGGGTTTTATAAAGTTTTCAAGGCTTTTAGGAAACATTCAAATTGATCTTCACTATTGTTTGGAATTTGCTAGTATCATTTTTAACGAATCCCTAGCTGGTAGATACCGGTGCTACGGGATATAATTAAACTAAAGCTTTTCAGAGTTTTTAGAGGTTTTCTTCTTAGAGTTTTTAAGAGCTTTTAGTTTTTTCATGGCTGTTTAGATTTTTTAGGACTTTTTAGATTTTCAGGGTTTTATAAAGTTTTCAAGGCTTTTTAGGAAAAATTCAAATATGATCTTCACTATTGTTTGGAATTTACTAGTATCATATTTTAACGAAACCGCTAGCTGGTAGATACCAGTGCTACGGGATATAATTAAACTAAAGCTTTTCAGAGCTTTTTAGAGGTTTTCAGAGCTTTTTAGAGTTTTTCATAGCTTCTAAGGGTTTTTCAGAGCTCTTTAGTTTTTGCATGTCTGTTTAGATTTTTTTAGGACTTTTAAGATTTTCAGGGTTTTATAAAGTTTTCAAGGCTTTTTAGGAAACATTCATATTGATCTTCACTATTGTTTGGAATTTGCTAGTATCATTTTTTAACGAATCCCCTAGCTGGTGGATACCAGTGCTACGGGATATAATTAAAATAAAGCTTTTCAGAGCTTCTTAGAGTTTTTCAGATCTCTTTAGTTTTTTCATGGTTGTTTAGATTTTTTTAGGACTTTTTAGATTTTCAGGGTTTTATAAAGTTTTCAAGGCTTTTTAGGAAACATTCAAATATGATCTTCACTATTGTTTGGAATTTGCTAGTATCATTTTTAACGAATCCCCTAGCTGGTAGATACTAGTGCTATGGGATATAATTAAACTAAAGCTTTTCAGAGTTTTTTAGAGGTTTTCAGAGCTTCTTAGAGTTTTTAAGAGCTTCTTAGGGTTTTTCAGAGCTCTTTAGTTTTTGCATGTCTGTTTAGATTTTTTTTAGGACTTTTAAGATTTTCGATGGTTTTATAAAGTTTTCAAGGCTTTTTAGGAAACATTCAAAGATGATCTTCACTATTGTTTGGAATTTCTAGTATCATTCTTTAACAAATCCTCTAGCTGGTAGCTCCAGTGCTACGGGATATAATTAAATTAATGTTTTTCGAGTTTTTAGAGCATCTTAGAGTTTTTCTGATCCCTTTAGTTTTTTCATGGTTGTTTAGATTTTTTAGGACTTTTAAGATTTTCAGGGTTTTATAAAGTTTTCAAGGCTTTTTAGGAAACATTCATATTGATCTTCACTATTGTTTGGAATTTGCTAGTATCATTTTTTAACGAATCCCTAGCTGGTGGATACCAAGTGCTACGGGATATAATTAAAATAAAGCTTTTGAGAGCTTTTTAGAGGTTTTAGAGCTTCTTAGAGTTTTTCAGACCTCTTTAGTTTTTTCATGGTTGTTTAGATTTTTTAGGACTTTTTAGATTTTCGGGGTTTTATAAAGTTTTCAAGGCTTTTTAGGAAACATTCAAATATGATCTTCACTATTGTTTGGAATTTGCTAGTATCATTTTTAACGAATCCCCTAGCTGGTAGATACCAGTGCTACGGGATATAATTAAATTAAAGCTTTTCAGAGCTTTTTAGAGGTTTTCAGAGCTTCTTAGAGTTTTTCAGAGCTTCTTAGGGTTTTCGAGCTCTTTAGTTTTTGCATGGATTGTTTAGATTTTTTAGGACTTTTAAGATTTTCAGGGTTTTATAAAGTTTTCAAGGCTTTTTAGGAAACATTCAAAGATGATCTTCACTATTGTTTGGAATTTCTTAGTATCATTTTTAACAAATCCTCTAGCTGGTAGCTCCATTGCTACGGGATATAATTAAATTAAATTAATGTTTTTCAGAGTTTTTCAGAGCATCTTAGAGTTTTTCAGAGCCCTTTAGTTTTTTCATGGTTGTTTAGATTTTTTTAGGACTTTTTAGATTTTCAGGGTTTTATAAAGTTTTCAAGGCTTTTTAGGAAACATTCAAATATGATCTTCACTATTGTTTGGAATTTGCTAGTATCATTTTTTAACGAATCCCCTAGCTGGTAGATACCAGTGCTACGGGATATAATTAAATTAAAGCTTTTCAGAGCTTTTTAGAGGTTTTCAGAGCTTCTTAGATTTTTTCAGAGCACTTTCGTTTTTTCATGGTTGTTTAGATTTTTTTAGGACTTTTTAGATTTTCAGGGTTTTATAAAGTTTTCAAGGCTTTTTAGGAAACATTCATATTGATCTTCACTATTGTTTGGAATTTGCTAGTATCATTTTTTAACGAATCCCCTAGCTGGTGGATACCAGTGCTACGGGATATAATTAAATTAAAGCTTTTCGAGCTTTTTAGAGTTTTTCGAGCTTCTTAGAGTTTTTCGAGTTTTTTTTTTCATGGTTGTTTAGATTTTTTTAGGACTTTTTAAGATTTTCGATGGTTTTATAAAGTTTTCAAGGCTTTTTAGGAAACATTCAAATTGATCTTCACTATTGTTTGGAATTTCTTAGTATCATTCTTTAACAAATCCTCTAGGGGTAGCTACCGTGCTACTCTACGGGATATAATTAAATTAAAGCTTTTCGAGTTTTTTTCAGAGGTTTTAAAGAGCTTCTTAGAGTTTTTCAGAGCTCCTTTAGTTTTTTCATGGTTGTTTAGATTTTTTTAGGACTTTTTAAGATTTTGGGGTTTTATAAAGTTTTCAAGGCTTTTTAGGAAACATTCATATTGATCTTCACTATTGTTTGGAATTTGCTAGTATCATTTTTTAACGAATCCCCTAGCTGGTGGATACCGGTGCTACGGGATATAATTAAAATAAAGCTTTTTAGAGCTTTTTAGAGGTTTTGAGCTTCTTAGAGTTTTTCGAGATCTCTTTAGTTTTTTCATGGTTGTTTAGATTTTTTTAGGACTTTTTAGATTTTCGGGGTTTTATAAAGTTTTCAAGGCTTTTAGGAAACATTCAAATATGATCTTCACTATTGTTTGGAATTTGCTAGTATCATATTTTAACGAATCCCTTAGCTGGTAGATACCAATGCTACGGGACATAATTAAACTAAAGCTTTTCAGAGTTTTTTAGAGGTTTTCGAGCTTCTTAGAGTTTTTAAGAGCTTCTTAGGGTTTTTCATGCTCTTTAGTTTTTGCATGTTTTTTTTAGGACTTTTAAGATTTTCGAGGTTTTATAAAGTTTTCAAGGCTTTTTAGGAAACATTCAAAGATGATCTTCACTATTGTATGGAATTTCTTAGTATCATTCTTTAACAAATCCTCTAGCTGGTAGCTCCTACCGTGCTACGGGATATAATTAAATTAATGTTTTTCAGTTTTTTAGAGCATCTTAGAGTTTTTCAGAGCCCTTTAGTTTTTTCATGGTTGTTTAGATTTTTTAGGACTTTTAAGATTTTCGGGGTTTTATAAAGTTTTCAAGGCTTTTTAGGAAACATTCATATTGATCTTCACTATTGTTTGGAATTTTCTAGTATCATTTTTTAACGAATCCCCTAGCTTGGTGGATACAAGTGCTACGGGATATAATTAAAATAAAGCTTTTAGAGCTTTTTAGAGGTTTTCGAGCTTTTAGAGTTTTTCGATCTCTTTAGTTTTTTCATGGTTGTTTAGATTTTTTTAGGACTTTTTGGATTTTCAGGGTTTTATAAAGTTTTCAAGGCTTTATAGGAAACATTCAAATTGATCTTCACTATTGTTTGGAATTTGCTAGTATCATATTTTAACGAATCCCCTAGCTGGTAGATACCAGTGCTACGGGATATAATTAAACTAAAGCTTTTCAGAGTTTTTTAGAGGTTTTCAGAGCTTCTTAGAGTTTTTAAGAGCTTCTTAGTTTTTTCATGGTTGTTTAGATTTTTTTAGGACTTTTTAAATTTTCAGGGTTTTTTAAAGTTTTCAAGGCTTTTTAGGAAAAATTCAAATATGATCTTCACTATTGTTTGGAATTTACTAGTATCATTTTTAACGAATCCCCTAGCTGGTAGATACCAGTGCTACGGGATATAATTAAATTAAAGCTTTTTAGAGGTTTTCGAGCTTTTAGAGTTTTCATAGCTTCTTAGGGTTTTTAAGAGCTCTTTAGTTTTTGCATGTCTGTTTAGATTTTTTAGGACTTTTAAGATTTTCGATGGTTTTATAAAGTTTTCAAGGCTTTTTAGGAAACATTCATATTGATCTTCACTATTGTTTGGAATTTGCTAGTATCATTTTTTAACGAATCCCTAGCTGGTGGATACCAGTGCTACGGGATATAATTAAAATAAAGCTTTTTTAGAGGTTTTGAGCTTCTTAGAGTTTTTCAGATCTCTTTAGTTTTTCATGGTTGTTTAGATTTTTTAGGACTTTTTAGATTTTCGGGGTTTTATAAAGTTTTCAAGGCTTTTTAGGAAACATTCAAATATGATCTTCACTATTGTTTGGAATTTGCTAGTATCATATTTTAACGAATCCCCTAGCTGGTAGATACTAGTGCTATGGGATATAATTAAACTAAAGCTTTTCAGAGTTTTTTAGAGGTTTTCAGAGCTTCTTAGAGTTTTTAAGAGCTTCTTAGGGTTTTTCAGAGCTCTTTAGTTTTTGCATGTCTGTTTAGATTTTTTAGAAATTTTAAGATTTTCAGGGTTTTATAAAGTTTTCAAGGCTTTTTAGGAAACATTCAAAGATTGATCTTCACTATTGTATGGAATTTCTTAGTATCATTCTTTAACAAATCCTCTAGCTGGTAGCTCCATACCGTGTGCTACGGGATATAATTAAATTAATGTTTTTCGAGTTTTTCGAGCATCTTAGAGTTTTTCGAGCCCTTTAGTTTTTTCATGGTTGTTTAGATTTTTTTAGGACTTTTAAGATTTTCGTAGGTTTTATAAAGTTTTCAAGGCTTTTTAGGAAACATTCATATTGATCTTCACTATTGTTTGGAATTTTCTAGTATCATTTTTTTAACGAATCCCCTAGCTTGGGGTTACCAGTGCTACGGGATATAATTAAAATAAAGCTTTTGAGAGCTTTTTAGAGGCTTTCAGAGCTTCTAAGAGTTTTTCAGATCTCTTTAGTTTTTTCATGGTTGTTTAGATTTTTTTAGGACTTTTTAGATTTTCAGGGTTTTATAAATTTTTCAAGGCTTTTTAGGAAACATTCAAATATGATCTTCACTATTGTTTGGAATTTGCTAGTATCATATTTTAACGAATCCCCTAGCTGGTAGATACCAGTGCTACGGGATATAATTAAACTAAAGCTTTTCAGAGTTTTTAGAGGTTTTCAAAGCTTCTTAGAGTTTTTAAGAGCTTCTTAGGGTTTTTCAGAGCTCTTTAGTTTTTGCATGTTTGTTTAGATTTTTTAGGACTTTTAAGATTTTCAGGGTTTTATAAAGTTTTCAAGGCTTTTTAGGAAACATTCAAAGATGATCTTCACTATTGTTTGGAATTTCTTAGTATCATTCTTTAACAAATCCTCTAGCTGGTAGCTCCCTGTGCTACGGGACATAATTAAATTAATGTTTTTCAGAGCATCTTAGAGTTTTTCAGAGCCCTTTAGTTTTTTCATGGCTGTTTAGATTTTTTTAGGACTTTTTAGATTTTCAGGGTTTTATAAAGTTTTCAAGGCTTTTTAGGAAACATTCAAATATGATCTTCACTATTGTTTGGAATTTGCTATTATCATTTTTTAACGAATCCCTAGCTTGGTAGATACCAGTGCTACGGGATATAATTAAATTAAAGCTTTTCGAGCTTTTTAGAGGTTTTCGAGCTTTTAGAGTTTTTCGAGCTCTTTAGTTTTTTTTGGTTGTTTAGATTTTTTAGGACTTTTTAGATTTTCAGGGTTTTATAAAGTTTTCAAGGCTTTTTAGGAAACATTCATATTGATCTTCACTATTGTTTGGAATTTGCTAGTATCATTTTTAACGAATCCCCTAGCTGGTGGATACCAGTGCTACGGGATATAATTAAAATAAAGCTTTTAGAGCTTCTTAGAGTTTTCAGAGCTCTTTTAGTTTTTTCATGGTTGTTTAGATTTTTTTAGACTTTTTAGATTTTGGGGTTTTATAAAGTTTTCAAGGCTTTTTAGGAAACATTCAAAGATTGATCTTCACTATTGTTTGGAATTTGCTAGTATCATTTTTTAACAAATCCTCTAGCTGGTAGATACCGTGCTACGGGATATAATTAAATTAATTTTCGTTTTTTTAGAGTTTTTCGAGCATCTTAGAGTTTTTCGAGCTCTTTAGTTTTTTCATGGTTGTTTAGATTTTTTAGGACTTTTAAGATTTTCAGGGTTTTATAAAGTTTTCAAGGCTTTTTAGGAAACATTCATATTGATCTTCACTATTGTTTGGAATTTGCTAGTATCATTTTTTAACGAATCCCCTAGCTGGTGGATACCAAGTGCTACGGGATATAATTAAAATAAAGCTTTTCAGAGCTTTTTAGAGGTTTTCTGAGCTTCTTAGAGTTTTTCAGAGCTCTTTAGTTTTTTCATGGATGTTTAGATTTTTTAGGACTTTTTAGATTTTCAGGGTTTTATAAAGTTTTCAAGGCTTTTTAGGAAACATTCAAATATGATCTTCACTATTGTTTGGAATTTGCTAGTATCATATTTTAACGAATCCCCTAGCTGGTAGATACCAGTGCTACGGGATATAATTAAACTAAAGCTTTTCAGAGTTTTTAGAGGTTTTCAGAGCTTCTTAGAGTTTTTAAGAGCTTCTTAGGGTTTTTCAGAGCTCTTTAGTTTTTGCATGTCTGTTTAGATTTTTTAGGACTTTTAAGATTTTCAGGGTTTTATAAAGTTTTCAAGGCTTTTTAGGAAACATTCAAAGATGATCTTCACTATTGTATGGAATTTCTTAGTATCATTCTTTAACAAATCCTCTAGCTGGTAGCTCCCAGTGCTACGGGATATAATTAAATTAATGTTTTTCAGAGCATCTTAGAGTTTTTCAGAGCTCTTTAGTTTTTTCATGGTTGTTTAGATTTTTTTAGGACTTTTTAGATTTTCGGGGTTTTATAAAGTTTTCAAGGCTTTTTAGGAAACATTCATATTGATCTTCACTATTGTTTGGAATTTGCTAGTATCATTTTTTAACGAATCCCCTAGCTGGTAGATACCAGTGCTACGGGATATAATTAAATTAAAGCTTTTTAGAGCTTTTTAGAGGTTTTCGAGCTTTTAGAGTTTTTCTTCTTTCGTTTTTTCATGGTTGTTTAGATTTTTTTAGGACTTTTTAGATTTTCAGGGTTTTATAAAGTTTTCAAGGCTTTTTAGGAAACATTCATATTGATCTTCACTATTGTTTGGAATTTGCTAGTATCATTTTTTAACGAATCCCCTAGCTGGTGGATACCAGTGCTACGGGATATAATTAAATTAAAGCTTTTCAGAGCTTTTTAGAGGTTTTCGAGCTTCTTAGAGTTTTTAGAGCTTTAGTTTTTTCATGGCTGTTTATATTTTTTTAGGACTTTTTAGATTTTCAGGGTTTTTTACAGTTTTCAAGGCTTTTTAGGAAACATTCAAATATGATCTTCACTATTGTTTGGAATTTACTAGTATCATATTTTAACGAATCCGCTAGCTGGTAGATACCGGTGCTACGGGATATAATTAAAAAGCTAAAGCTTTTAGAGGTTTTCGAGCTTCTTAGAGTTTTTTAGCTTCTTAGGGTTTTTCAGAGCTCTTTAGTTTTTGCATGGTTGTTTAGATTTTTTAGGACTTTTAAGATTTTCGGGGTTTTATAAAGTTTTCAAGGCTTTTTAGGAAACATTCATATTGATCTTCACTATTGTTTGGAATTTGCTAGTATCATTTTTTAACGAATCCCTAGCTGGTGGATACCAGTGCTACGGGATATAATTAGCTTTTTAGAGTTTTTCAGAGCTCTTTAGTTTTTTCATGGATGTTTAGATTTTTTTAGGACTTTTTAGATTTTCAGGGTTTTATAAAGTTTTCAAGGCTTTTTAGGAAACATTCAAATATGATCTTCACTATTGTTTGGAATTTGCTAGTATCATTTTTAACGAATCCCCTAGCTGGTAGATACTAGTGCTATGGGATATAATTAAATTAAAGCTTTTCGAGTTTTTAGAGGTTTTGAGCTTCTTAGAGTTTTTAAGAGCTTCTTAGGGTTTTTCAGAGCTCTTTAGTTTTTGCATGTCTGTTTAGATTTTTTAGAACTTTTAAGATTTTCAGGGTTTTATAAAGTTTTCAAGGATTTTTAGGAAACATTCAAAGATGATCTTCACTATTGTATGGAATATCTTAGTATCATTCTTTAACAAATCCTCTTGCTGGTAGCTCCCAGTGCCACGGGATATAATTAAATTAATGTTTTTCAGAGTTTTTCAGAGCATCTTAGAGTTTTTCAGAGCCCTTTAGTTTTTTTCATGGCTGTTTAGATTTTTTTAGGACTTTTAAGATTTTCAGAGTTTTATAAAGTTTTCAAGGCTTTTTAAGAAACATTCATATTGATCTTCACTATTGTTTGGAATTTTCTAGTATCATTTTTTAACGAATCCCTAGCTGGTGGATACCAAGTGCTACGGGATATAATTAAAATAAAGCTTTTTAGCTTTTTAGAGGTTTTTAGAGCTTCTTAGAGTTTTTCAGATCTCTTTAGTTTTTTCATGGTTGTTTAGATTTTTTTAGGACTTTTTAGATTTTCAGGGTTTTATAAAGTTTTCAAGGCTTTTTAGGAAACATTCAAATATGATCTTCACTATTGTTTGGAATTTGCTAGTATCATTTTTAACGAATCCCCTAGCTGGTAGATACCAGTGCTACGGGATATAATTAAATTAAAGCTTTTCAGAGCTTTTAAGAGGTTTTTAGAGCTTCTTAGAGTTTTTCAGAGCTCTTTTGTTTTTTCATGGCTGTTTAGATTTTTTTAGGACTTTTTAGATTTTGATGGGGTTTTATAAAGTTTTCAAGGCTTTTTAGGAAACATTCATATTGATCTTCACTATTGTTTGGAATTTGCTAGTATCATTTTTTAACGAATCCTCTAGCTGGTAGATACCGGTGCTACGGGATATAATTAAATTAAAGCTTTTCGAGCTTTTTAGAGGTTTTCGAGCTTCTTAGAGTTTTTCGAGCTCTTTAGTTTTTTCATGGTTGTTTAGATTTTTTAGGACTTTTTAGATTTTCAGGGTTTTATAAAGTTTTCAAGGCTTTTTAGGAAACATTCAAATTGATCTTCACTATTGTTTGGAATTTGCTAGTATCATTTTTTTAACGAATCCCTAGCTGGTAGATACCAGTGCTACGGGATATAATTAAATTAAGCTTTTCAGAGCTTTTTAGAGGTTTTCGGAGCTTCTTAGAGTTTGTCAGAGCTTCTTAGAGTTTTTCAGAGCTCTTTAGATTTTTTTAGGACTTTTTGGATTTTCAGGGTTTTATAAAGTTTTCAAGGCTTTTTAGGAAACATTCATATTGATCTTCACTATTGTTTGGAATTTGCTAGTATCATTTTTTAACGAATCCCTAGCTGGTGGATACCGGTGCTACGGGATATAATTAAATTAAAGCTTTTCAGCTTTTAGAGTTTTTCGGAGCTTCTTAGAGTTTTTCGTTTTTTTTTCATGGTTGTTTAGATTTTTTTAGGACTTTTTAGATTTTCAGGGTTTTATAAAGTTTTCAAGGCTTTTAGGAAACATTCAAATATTGATCTTCACTATTGTTTGGAATTTGCTAGTATCATTTTTTAACGAATCCCCTAGCTGGTAGATACCAGTGCTACGGGATATAATTAAATTAAAGCTTTTCAGAGCTTTTTAGAGTTTTTCAGAGCTCTTTAGTTTTTTCATGGTTGTTTAGAATTTTTTAGGACTTTTTAGATTTTCAGGGTTTTATAAAGTTTTCAAGGCTTTTTAGGAAACATTCAAATTTATCTTCACTATTGTTTGGAATTTGCTAGTATCATTTTTTAACGAATCCCTAGCTTGGTAGATACCAGTGCTACGGGATATAATTAAATTAAAGCTTTTCGAGAGCTTTTTAGAGGTTTTTTCTTAGAGTTTTTCAGCTTTTTTTTCAGAGCTCTTTAGTTTTTTTCATGGTTGTTTAGATTTTTTAGGACTTTTTAGATTTTCGGGGTTTTATAAAGTTTTCAAGGCTTTTTAGGAAACATTCATATTGATCTTCACTATTGTTTGGAATTTGCTAGTATCATTTTTTAACGAATCCCTAGCTGGTGGATACCAGTGCTACGGGATATAATTAAATTAAAGCTTTTCGAGCTTTTTTTGAGGTTTTTAGAGTTTTAGAGTTTTTCGAGCTCTTTAGTTTTTTCATGGTTTGTTTAGATTTTTTAGGACTTTTTAGATTTTCGGGGTTTTATAAAGTTTTCAAGGCTTTTTAGGAAACATTCAAATTGATCTTCACTATTGTTTGGAATTTGCTAGTATCATTTTTTAACGAATCCCTAGCTGGTAGATACCAGTGCTATGGGATATAATTAAATTAAAGCTTTTCAGAGCTTTTAGAGGTTTTCGAGCTTCTTAGAGTTTTTAAGAGCTTCTTAGGGTTTTTCGAGCTCTTTAGTTTTTTCATGTCTGTTTAGATTTTTTAGGACTTTTTAGATTTTCATGGTTTTATAAAGTTTTCAAGGCTTTTTAGGAAACATTCAAAGATGATCTTCACTATTGTTTGGAATTTCTTAGTATCATTCTTTAACAAATCCTCTAGCTGGTAGCTACCAGTGCTACGGGATATAATTAAATTAATGTTTTTCGAGTTTTTAGA
Organism: Papaver armeniacum; assembly: GCA_023531295.1. Lineage (NCBI taxonomy): Eukaryota > Viridiplantae > Streptophyta > Magnoliopsida > Ranunculales > Papaveraceae > Papaver > Papaver armeniacum. The sequence goes on along the minus strand of JAJJWW010001987.1, from coordinate 520,196 downwards.
GCATCTTAGAGTTTTTCGAGCTCTTTAGTTTTTTCATGGATGTTTAGATTTTTTATGACTTTTAAGATTTTCAGGGTTTTTATAAAGTTTTCAAGGCTTTTTAGGAAACATTCATATTGATCTTCACTATTGTTTGGAATTTGCTAGTATCATTTTTTAACGAATCCCCTAGTTGGTGGATACCAGTGCTACGGGATATAATTAAAATAAAGCTTTTGAGAGCTTTTTAGAGGTTTTTAGAGCTTCTTAGAGTTTTTCAGATCTCTTTAGTTTTTTCATGGTTGTTTAGATTTTTTTAGGACTTTTTAGATTTTCAGGGTTTTATAAAGTTTTCAAGGCTTTTTAGGAAACATTCAAATATGATCTTCACTATTGTTTGGAATTTGCAAGTATCATATTTTAACGAATCCCTAGCTGGTAGATACCGGTGCTACGGGATATAATTAAATTAAAGCTTTTCGAGTTTTTTAGAGGTTTTCAGAGCTTCTTAGAGTTTTTAAGAGCTTCTTAGGGTTTTTCGTCTTTAGTTTTTGCATGTCTGTTTAGATTTTTTAGGACTTTTTAGATTTTCAGGTTTTATAAAGTTTTCAAGGCTTTTTAGGAAACATTCAAAGATGATCTTCACTATTGTTTGGAATTTGCTAGTATCATTCCTTAACAAATCCTCTAGCTGGTAGCTCCCGTGCTACGGGATATAATTAAATTAATGTTTTTCGAGTTTTTAGAGCATCTTAGAGTTTTTACAGAGCTCTTTAGTTTTTTCATGGTTGTTTAGATTTTTTTAGGACTTTTTAGATTTTCAGGGTTTTATAAAGTTTTCAAGGCTTTTTAGGAAACATTCAAATATGATCTTCACTATTGTTTGGAATTTGCTAGTATCATTTTTTAACGAATCCCCTAGCTGGTAGATACCAGTGCTACGGGATATAATTAAATTAAAGCTTTTCAGAGCTTTTTAAAGTTTTTCAGAGCTCTTTAGTTTTTTCATGGTTGTTTAGATTTTTTTAGGACTTTTTAGATTTTGATGGTTTTATAAAGTTTTCAAGGCTTTTTAGGAAACATTCATATTGATCTTCACTATTGTTTGGAATTTGCTAGTATCATTTTTTAACGAATCCCCTAGCTGGTGGATACCGTGCTACGGGATATAATTAAAATAAAGCTTTTCAGAGCTTTTTAGAGGTTTTTTCTTAGAGTTTTTTTTTAGAGCTCTTTAGTTTTTTCATGGTTGTTTAGATTTTTTTAGGACTTTTTAGATTTTCAGGTTTTATAAAGTTTTCAAGGCTTTTTAGTAAACATTGAAAGATGATCCTCACTATTGTTTGGAATTTGTTAGTATCATTCTATAACGAATCCCCTAGCTGGTAGATACCAGTGCGACGGGATATAAATAAATTAAAGCTTTTCAAAGAGGTTTTCGATTTTTGAGCTTTTTAGAGTTTTTCACATTCAGCTTCTTTAGGGTTTTTCGAGCTTTTAGTTTTTTTAAAGCATGGTTGTTTTGATTTTTTTTAGGACTTTTTAGATTTTCAGGGTTTTATAAAGTTTTCAAGGCTTTTTAGGAAACATTCATATTGATCTTCACTATTGTTTGGAATTTGCTAGTATCATTTTTTAACGAATCCATTGGTAGGATACCAGTGCTACGGGATATAATTAAATTAAAGCTTTTTCAGAGCTTTTTAGAGTTTTTTTCTTTCTTAGAGTTTTTCGAGCTCTTTAGTTTTTTCATGGTTGTTTAGATTTTTTTAGGACTTTTTAGATTTTCATGGTTTTATAAAGTTTTCAAGGCTTTTTAGGAAACATTCAAATTGATCTTCACTATTGTTTGGAATTTGCTAGTATCATTTTTTAACGAATCCCCTAGCTGGTAGATACCGGTGCTACGGGATATAATTAAATTAAAGCTTTTCGAGCTTTTTAGAGGTTTTCTTCTTAGAGTTTTTGAGCTTCTTAGAGTTTTGAGCTCTTTAGTTTTTTCATGGTTGTTTAGATTTTTTAGGACTTTTTAGATTTTGATGGTTTTATAAAGTTTTCAAGGCTTTTTAGGAAACATTCATATTGATCTTCACTATTGTTTGGAATTTGCTAGTATCATTTTTTAACGAATCCCTAGCTGGTAGATACCGGTGCTACGGGATATAATTAAATTAAAGCTTTTCTTTTTAGAGTTTTTTTCAGAGCTCTTTAGTTTTTTCATGGTTGTTTAGATTTTTTAGGACTTTTAAGATTTTCAGGGTTTTATAAAGTTTTCAAGGCTTTTTAGGAAACATTCATATTGATCTTCACTATTGTTTGGAATTTGCTAGTATCATTTTTTAACGAATCCCCTAGCTGGTAGATACCAGTGCTACGGGATATAATTAAATTAAAGCTTTTCAGAGCTTTTAGAGGTTTTCAGAGCTTCTTAGAGTTTTTCAGAGCTCTTTAGTTTTTTCATGGTTGTTTAGATTTTTTTAGGACTTTTTAGATTTTCAGGGTTTTATAAAGTTTTCAAGGCTTTTTAGGAAACATTCATATTGATCTTCACTATTGTTTGGAATTTTCTAGTATCATTTTTTAACAAATCCTCTAGCTGGTAGATACCAGTGCTACGGGATATAATTAAATTAAAGTTTTTCTTTTTAGAGGTTTTTCGAGCTTCTTAGAGTTTTTCAGAGATCTTTAGTTTTTTCATGGTTGTTTAGATTTTTTTAGGACTTTTAGATTTTCGGGGTTTTATAAAGTTTTCAAGGCTTTTTAGGAAACATTCATATTGATCTTCACTATTGTTTGGAATTTGCTAGTATCATTTTTAACGAATCCCTAGCTGGTGGATACCAAGTGCTACGGGATATAATTAAAATAAAGCTTTTTTGAGAGCTTTTAGAGGTTTTGAGCTTCTTTCTTAGAGTTTTTCAGATCTCTCTTTAGTTTTTTCATGGTTGTTTAGATTTTTTTAGGACTTTTTAGATTTTCAGGGTTTTATAAAGTTTTCAAGGCTTTTTAGGAAACATTCAAATATGATCTTCACTATTGTTTGGAATTTGCTAGTATCATATTTTAACGAATCCCCTAGCTGGTAGATACCAGTGCTACGGGATATAATTAAACTAAAGCTTTTCAGAGTTTTTTAGAGGTTTTCAGAGCTTCTTAGAGTTTTTAAGAGCTTCTTAGGGTTTTTCAGAGCTCTTTAGTTTTTGCATGTTTGTTTAGATTTTTTAGGACTTTTAAGATTTTCAGGGTTTTATAAAGTTTTCAAGGCTTTTTAGGAAACATTCAAAGATGATCTTCACTATTGTTTGGAATTTGCTAAGTATCATTCTTTAACAAATCCTCTAGCTGGTAGCTCCAGTGCTACGGGATATAATTAAATTAATGTTTTTCGAGTTTTTAGAGCATCTTAGAGTTTTTCAGAGCACTTTAGTTTTTTCATGGTTGTTTAGATTTTTTTAGGACTTTTTAGATTTTCAGGGTTTTATAAAGTTTTCAAGGCTTTTTAGGAAACATTCATATTGATCTTCACTATTGTTTGGAATTTGCTATTATCATTTTTTAACGAATCCCCTAGCTGGTAGATACCAGTGCTACGGGATATAATTAAATTAAAGCTTTTCAGAGCTTTTTAGAGGTTTTTAGAGCTTTTAGAGTTTTTCAGAGCTCTTTAGTTTTTTCATGGTTGTTTAGATTTTTTAGGACTTTTTAGATTTTCGAGGGTTTTATAAAGTTTTCAAGGCTTTTTAGGAAACATTCATATTGATCTTCACTATTGTTTGGAATTTGCTAGTATCATTTTTTAACGAATCCCTAGCGGGTGGATACCAGTGCTACGGGATATAATTAAATTAAAGCTTTTCGAGCTTTTTAGAGGTTTTCGAGCTTCTTAGAGTTTTTCTTTAGCTCTTAGTTTTTTCATGGCTGTTTAGATTTTTTTAGGACTTTTTAGATTTTCAGGGGTTTTATAAAGTTTTCAAGGCTTTTTAGGAAACATTCAAATATGATCTTCACTATTGTTTGGAATTTGCTAGTATCATTTTTAACGAATCCCCTAGCTGGTAGATACCGGTGCTACGGGATATAATTAAACTAAAGCTTTTCGAGCTTTTTAGAGGTTTTCGAGCTTCTTAGAGTTTTTTTCTTAGGGTTTTTCGAGCTCTTTAGTTTTTGCATGTCTGTTTAGATTTTTTAGGACTTTTAAGATTTTCAGGGTTTTATAAAGTTTTCAAGGCTTTTTAGGAAACATTCATATTGATCTTCACTATTGTTTGGAATTTGCTAGTATCATTTTTTAACGAATCCCCTAGCTGGTGGATACCAGTGCTACGGGATATAATTAAATTAAAGCTTTTCAGAGCTTCTTAGAGTTTTTCAGAGCACTTTCGTTTTTTCATGGTTGTTTAGATTTTTTTAGGACTTTTTAGATTTTCATGGTTTTATAAAGTTTTCAAGGCTTTTTAGGAAACATTCAAATATGATCTTCACTATTGTTTGGAATTTGCTAGTATCATTTTTAACGAATCCCTAGCTGGTAGATACTAGTGCTACGGGATATAATTAAATTAAAGCTTTTCGAGCTTTTTAGAGGTTTTCAGAGCTTCTTAGAGTTTTTCAAGCTTCTTAGGGTTTTCATTTTTTTTTTGCATGGTTGTTTAGATTTTTTAGGACTTTTTAGATTTTGATGGTTTTATAAAGTTTTCAAGGCTTTTTAGGAAACATTCATATTGATCTTCACTATTGTTTGGAATTTGCTAGTATCATTTTTTAACGAATCCCTAGTTGGTAGATACCAACGGGATATAATTAAATTAAAGCTTTTCAGAGCTTTTTAGAGTTTTCGAGCTTTTAGTTTTTTCATGGATGTTTAGATTTTTTTTTGTGGACTTTTTAGATTTTCGGGGTTTTATAAAGTTTTCAAGGCTTTTTAGGAAACATTCAAATTGATCTTCACTATTGTTTGGAATTTGCTTAGTATCATTTTTTAACAAATCCTCTATTTGGTAGATACCAGTGCTACGGGATATAATTAAATTAATGTTTTTCAGAGTTTTTAGAGGTTTTGGAGTTTTTCTTCTTAGAGTTTTTCAGAGCCCTTTAGTTTTTTCATGGTTGTTTAGATTTTTTTAGGACTTTTAAGATTTTCGATGGTTTTATAAAGTTTTCAAGGCTTTTTAAGAAACCTTCATATTGATCTTCACTATTGTTTGGAATTTTCTAGTATCATTTTTTAACGAATCCCCTAGCTGGTGGATACAAGTGCTACGGGATATAATTAAAATAGAGCTTTTTAGAGCTTTTTAGAGGTTTTGAGCTTCTTAGAGTTTTTCAGAGATCTCTTTAGTTTTTTCATGGTTGTTTAGATTTTTTAGGACTTTTTAGATTTTCGATGGTTTTATAAAGTTTTCAAGGCTTTTTAGGAAACATTCAAATTGATCTTCACTATTGTTTGGAATTTGCTAGTATCATTTTTAACGAATCCCTAGCTGGTAGATACCGAGTGCTACGGGATATAATTAAATTAAAGCTTTTCGAGTTTTTTTAGAGGTTTTCAGCTTCTTAGAGTTTTTAAGAGCTTCTTAGGGTTTTTCGAGCTCTTTAGTTTTTTCATGGATGTTTAGATTTTTTAGGACTTTTTAAGATTTTCAGGGTTTTATAAAGTTTTCAAGGCTTTTTAGGAAACATTCAAAGATGATCTTCACTATTGTTTGGAATTTCTTAGTATCATTCCTTAACAAATCCTCTAGCTGGTAGCTCCCAGTGCTACGGGATATAATTAAATTAATGTTTTTCGAGTTTTTTTTTAGAGCATCTTAGAGTTTTTCGAGCCCTTTAGTTTTTTCATGGTTGTTTAGATTTTTTAGGACTTTTTAGATTTTGATGGTTTTATAAAGTTTTCAAGGCTTTTTAGGAAACATTCATATTGATCTTCACTATTGTTTGGAATTTGCTAGTATCATTTTTTAACGAATCCCTAGCTGGTAGATACCAGTGCTACGGGATATAATTAAATTAAAGCTTTTCGAGCTTTTTAGAGGTTTTCGAGCTTTTAGAGTTTTTCAGAGCTCTTTAGTTTTTTCATGGTTGTTTAGATTTTTTAGGACTTTTTAGATTTTCAGGGTTTTATAAAGTTTTCAAGGCTTTTTAGGAAACATTCATATTGATCTTCACTATTGTTTGGAATTTGCTAGTATCATTTTTTTAACGAATCCCCTAGCTGGTGGATACCAGTGCTACGGGATATAATTAAAATAAAGCTTTTCAGAGTTTTTTAGAGGTTTTAAGAGCTTCTTAGAGTTTTTCGAGCTCTTTTTTTTCATGGTTGTTTAGATTTTTTTAGGACTTTTTAGATTTTCGGGGTTTTATAAAGTTTTCAAGGCTTTTTAGGAAACATTCAAATTGATCTTCACTATTGTTTGGAATTTGCTAGTATCATTTTTTAACGAATCCCCTAGCTTGGTAGATACCAGTGCTACGGGATATAATTAAACTAAAGCTTTTCGAGCTTTTTAGAGGTTTTGAGCTTCTTAGAGTTTTTCATAGCTTCTAAGGGTTTTTCGAGCTCTTTAGTTTTTTCATGGTTGTTTAGATTTTTTAGGACTTTTTAGATTTTCGGGGTTTTATAAAGTTTTCAAGGCTTTTTAGGAAACATTCATATTGATCTTCACTATTGTTTGGAATTTGCTAGTATCATTTTTTAACGAATCCCTAGCTGGTGGATACCATTGCTACGGGATATAATTAAATTAAAGCTAAAGCTTTTTAGAGGTTTTTGAGATTCTTAGAGTTTTTCAGAGCTCTTTAGTTTTTTCATGGATGTTTAGATTTTTTTATGACTTTTTAGATTTTCAGGGTTTTATAAAGTTTTCAAGGCTTTTTAGGAAACATTCATATTGATCTTCACTATTGTTTGGAATTTGCTAGTATCATTTTTTAACGAATCCCATAGCTGGTACATACCAGTGCTACGGGATATAATTAAATTAAAGCTTTTCGAGCTTTTAGAGTTTTTCGAGCTTCTTAGAGTTTTTCGTTTTTTTCATGGTTGTTTAGATTTTTTTAGGACTTTTTAGATTTTCAGGGTTTTATAAAGTTTTCAAGGCTTTTTAGGAAACATTCATATTGATCTTCACTATTGTTTGGAATTTGCTAGTATCATTTTTAACGAATCCCCTAGTTGGTAGATACCAGTGCTACGGGATATAATTAAATTAAAGCTTTTCAGAGATTTTAGAGGTTTTCAGAGCTTCTTAGAGTTTTTAAGAGCTTCTTAGGGTTTTTCGAGCTCTTTAGTTTTTGCATGGTTGTTTAGATTTTTTAGGACTTTTAAGATTTTGATGGTTTTATAAAGTTTTCAAGGCTTTTTAGGAAACATTCATATTGATCTTCACTATTGTTTGGAATTTCTTAGTATCATTTTTAACAAATCCCTATTTGGTAGATACCAGTGCTACGGGATATAATTAAACTAAAGCTTTTCAGAGCTTCTAAGAGTTTTTCGGAGCTCTTTCGTTTTTTTCAAGGCTGTTTAGATTTTTTAGGACTTTTTAGATTTTGATGGTTTTATAAAGTTTTCAAGGCTTTTAGGAAACATTCATATTGATCTTCACTATTGTTTGGAATTTGCTAGTATCATTTTTTAACGAATCCCTAGCTGGTAGATACCGGTGCTACGGGATATAATTAAATTAAAGCTTTTCGAGCTTTTAGAGGTTTTCAGAGCTTCTTAGAGTTTTTCAGAGCTCTTTCGTTTTTTCATGGCTGTTTAGATTTCATTAGGACTTTTTAGATTTTGATGGTTTTATAAAGTTTTCAAGGCTTTTTAGGAAACATTCATATTGATCTTCACTATTGTTTGGAATTTGCTAGTATCATTTTTAACGAATCCCTAGCTGGTAGATACCAGTGCTACGGGATATAATTAAATTAAAGCTTTTCAGAGCTTTTTAGAGGTTTTCAGAGCTTCTTAGAGTTTTTCAGAGTTGTTTAGTTTTTTCATGGTTGTTTAGATTTTTTAGGACTTTTTAGATTTTGATGGTTTTATAAAGTTTTCAAGGCTTTTTAGGAAACATTCATATTGATCTTCACTATTGTTTGGAATTTGCTAGTATCATTTTTTAACGAATCCCTAGCGGGTAGATACCGGTGCTACGGGATATAATTAAATTAAAGCTTTTCGAGCTTTTAGAGGTTTTCAGGCTTCTTAGAGTTTTCAGAGCTCTTTCGTTTTTTCATGGTTGTTTAGATTTTTTAGGACTTTTTAGATTTTCGATGGTTTTATAAAGTTTTCAAGGCTTTTTAGGAAACATTCATATTGATCTTCACTATTGTTTGGAATTTGCTAGTATCATTTTTTAACGAATCCCCTAGCTGGTGGATACCAGTGCTACGGGATATTATTAAATTAAAGCTTTTCAGAGCTTCTTAGAATTTTTCAGAGCTCTTTCGTATTTTCATGGTTGTTTAGATTTTTTTAGGACTTTTTAGATTTTGATGGTTTTATAAAGTTTTCAAGGCTTTTTAGGAAACATTCATATTGATCTTCACAATTGTTTGGAATTTGCTAGTATCATTTTTAACGAATCCCTTAGCTGGTAGATACCAGTGCTACAGGATATAATTAAATTAAAGCTTTTCAGAGCTTTTTAGAGGTTTTCAGAGCTTCTTAGAGTTTTTCAGAGCTCTTTCGTTTTTTTCATGGTTGTTTAGATTTTTTTAGGACTTTTTAGATTTTGATGGTTTTATAAAGTTTTCAAGGCTTTTTAGGAAACATTCATATTGATCTTCACTATTGTTTGGAATTTGCTAGTATCATTTTTTAACGAATCCCCTAGCTGGTGGATACCAGTGCTACGGGATATAATTAAATTAAAGCTTTTCAGAGCTTCTTAGAGTTTTTCAGAGCTCTTTAGTTTTTTCATGGCTGTTTAGATTTTTTAGGACTTTTTAGATTTTGATGGTTTTATAAAGTTTTCAAGGCTTTTTAGGAAACATTCATATTGATCTTCACTATTGTTTGGAATTTGCTAGTATCATTTTTAAACGAATCCCCTATTTGGTAGATACAAGTGCTATGGGATATAATTAAACTAAACCTTTTCTTAGAAAGGTTTTCGAGCTTTTAGAGTTTTTAAGAGCTCTTTTTCGTTTTTTTTGCATGTCTGTTTAGATTTTTTAGGACTTTTTAAGATTTTCATGGTTTTATAAAGTTTTCAAGGCTTTTTAGGAAACATTCAAATTGATCTTCACTATTGTTTGGAATTTCTTAGTATCATTTTTTAACAAATCCTCTAGCTGGTAGCTACATTTCGTTAACACTGCTACGGGATATAATTAAATTAATGTTTTTCGAGTTTTTAGAGCATCTTAGAGTTTTTCAGAGCCCTTTAGTTTTTTTATGGATGTTTAGATTTTTTTAGGACTTTTTAGATTTTGATGGTTTTATAAAGTTTTCAAGGCTTTTTAGGAAACATTCATATTGATCTTCACAATTGTTTGGAATTTGCTAGTATCATTTTTTTAACGAATCCCCTAGCTGGTGGATACCAGTGCTACGGGATATAATTAAAATAAAGCTTTTGAGAGCTTTTTAGAGGTTTTCAGAGCTTCTTAGAGTTTTTCAGATCTCTTTAGTTTTTTCATGGTTGTTTAGATTTTTTAGGACTTTTTAGATTTTCGGGGTTTTATAAAGTTTTCAAGGCTTTTTAGGAAACATTCATATTGATCTTCACTATTGTTTGGAATTTGCTAGTATCATTTTTTAACGAATCCCTAGCTTGGTAGATACCAGTGCTACGGGATATAATTAAATTAAAGCTTTTCGAGCTTTTAGAGGTTTTCAAAGCTTCTTAGAGTTTTTAAGAGCTTCTTAGGGTTTTCAGCTCTTTAGTTTTTTCATGGTTGTTTAGATTTTTTAGGACTTTTTTAGATTTTCAATGGTTTTATAAAGTTTTCAAGGCTTTTTAGGAAACATTCATATTGATCTTCACTATTGTTTGGAATTTGCTTAGTATCATTTTTTAACAAATCCTCTAGTTGGTAGATCCACGTGCTACGGGATATAATTAAATTAAAGCTTTTCGAGAGTTTTTAGAGCATTTTAGAGTTTTTTTCGAGCTCTTTAGTTTTTTCATGGTTGTTTAGATTTTTTTAGGACTTTTTAGATTTTCGATGGTTTTATAAAGTTTTCAAGGCTTTTTAGGAAACATTCATATTGATCTTCACTATTGTTTGGAATTTGCTAGTATCATTTTTAACGAATCCCCTAGCTGGTAGATACCGGTGCTACGGGATATAATTAAATTAAAGCTTTTCGAGCTTTTAGAGGTTTTCGAGCTTTTAGAGTTTTTCAGAGCTCTTTAGTTTTTTCATGGATGTTTAGATTTTTTAGGACTTTTTAGATTTTGATGGTTTTATAAAGTTTTCAAGGCTTTTTAGGAAACATTCATATTGATCTTCACTATTGTTTGGAATTTGCTAGTATCATTTTTTAACGAATCCCTAGCTGGTACATACCGGTGCTACGGGATATAATTAAATTAAAGCTTTTCGGTTTGAGCTTTTAGAGAGGTTTTCATGGATTTAGCTTTTTAGAGTTTTTCAGAGCTCTTTAGTTTTTTCATGGATGTTTAGAAATTTTTTAGGACTTTTTAGATTTTCAGGGTTTTATAAAGTTTTCAAGGCTTTTTAGGAAACATTCATATTGATCTTCACTATTGTTTGGAATTTGATAGTATCATTTTTAACGAATCCCCTAGCTGGTACATACCAGTGCTACGGGATATAATTAAATTAAAGCTTTTCAGAGCTTCTTAGAGTTTTTCAGAGCTCTTTAGTTTTTTCATGGATGTTTAGATTTTTTAGGACTTTTTAGATTTTCAGGGTTTTATAAAGTTTTCAAGGCTTTTTAGGAAACATTCATATTGATCTTCACTATTGTTTGGAATTTGCTAGTATCATTTTTTAACGAATCCCCTAGCTTGGGTAGATACCATTGCTACGGGATATAATTAAATTAAAGCTTTTTTGAGAGCTTTTTAGAGGTTTTCGAGCTTCTTAGAGTTTTTAGAGTTTTGAGCTCTTTAGTTTTTTCATGGTTGTTTAGATTTTTTAGGACTTTTTAGATTTTGATGGTTTTATAAAGTTTTCAAGGCTTTTTAGGAAACATTCATATTGATCTTCACTATTGTTTGGAATTTGCTAGTATCATTTTTAACGAATCCCCTAGCTGGTAGATACCGTGCTACGGGATATAATTAAATTAAAGCTTTTCTTTTAGAGCTTTTTTTTAGAGTTTTTCCTTTTAACGAGCTCTTTTGTTTTTTCATGGATGTTTAGAATTTTTAGGACTTTTTAGATTTTCATGGTTTTATAAAGTTTTCAAGGCTTTTTAGGAAACATTCATATTGATCTTCACTATTGTTTGGAATTTGATAGTATCCTTTTTAACGAATCCCCTAGCTGGTACATACCAGTGCTACGGGATATAATTAAATCAAAGCTTTTCAGAGCTTTGTAGAGTTTTTCAGAGCTCTTTAGTTTTTTCATGGATGTTTAGAATTTTTTAGGACTTTTTAGATTTTCAGGGTTTTATTATGTTTTCAAGGCTTTTTAAGTAACATTCATGTTGATATTCACTATTGTTTGGAATTTGCTAGTATCATTTTTTAACGAATCCCCTAGCTAGTAGATATCAGTGCTACGGGATATAATTAAACTAAAGCTTTTCAGAGCTTTTTAGAGGTTTTCAGAGCTTCTTAGAGTTTTTCAGAGCTCTTTCGTTTTTTCAGAGCTCTTTAGATTTTTTTAGGCCTTTTTAGATTTTGATGGTTTTATAAAGTTTTCAAGGCTTTTTAAGAAACATTCATATTGATTGTAGGATCCAAATATCGCAACAACAACACACTTGCGGAATCTTCATTAACAACGTCGCGAAGCCGTCGCAAAGTGATTTCAGAAAATGACATAACAAATGAAGATAACGTAAACATGAAGAAAGTGCGAGGATCTTGCGAGAATTAGAGTGTCTGCGAGATTTAACACTTATACTCTTGCGAGGATGTCGCAAGGTAAATCCGAAATTAAAGGAAATATTAGTTGTACATGAGCTGTCATCCACTATGTAAATACTATATAAAGAGGAGAGCATGAGAGAGAAGAAAAGGACATTTTTTTAGGAGAGGGATATTATTTTAGGAGAGAGAGAAATTATTTTAGAGAGAGATATTTTTAGAGAGAAACTTTATTTTCTTTATCATCTTCTTCCCCAAATAATTAGATCTAAAGCTCTAGAAAATATCCATTAATGGAGATTTCCAATGTAATATTAATGTAACCTCAACAATCATAGTGAAGAATCGTGGATGTAGATCACATTGATCGAACCACGTAAAAAATCTTATGTGTCTATTTAAATTTCTAGCACTTATATTTTGAGATTTAGGTGATTAATAAGTTTAGATCTAGAAATTATTATCAAGATATAGTGAGGGGTGTAGTGTGGGAAATCCCGCAACTACATATGCGCTAGAAGGAGGGGACAAGATGCACCTTCAGGAGACAAGTAGCAACAATCTACGAGATGCTGACGTAGGAAAAGATTCTGGGAAGAAATCAATTACAACAAAATCAAGTAGAACTTACATCGACAATCTGTTCTAAAAGGACAAATTTCTCTTTTAATCCTTTAAACCGACTTTTTAAATTTCCAGATCCAGTGGTTTACAAACAAAATTTTGAAAAAAGTTTTATTAAAATCTTTAATTGTTTTTCATCAGAAACGTGATTTTCTTTACATACTTTGATTCGAGATGAGTATCAGTCATGGATTTATTATCAATGAATTGTCATCTTCAAACCTATTTAATAGATTTTTAGAACGATGAACGCTGAAAATCCAACTACATAGTGAAAATTCAACAAAACAGATCTAACTTATCTTTTGTTGTTTGTTGTACAGCGAAGAACCACCAATTTCATCATTTTGAACCTCAGCGAAGAACCGAGTTGTCATATTGTTACCAACGGTTTTTTGGAACTCGAACTCGAATGAGAAAGTCATTACACAGTGAAGTTAGGAGGATAATTACCACCGATAGACGAGTAAAGAAGGGGAATGTAATGGTTAAATTTACATCACCAGCATCAGAGCTCTTGTCAATAGCCCGTTAGTTTACAACAAAAAACTAACTATATCAGAACTGCCAGTAGCGGAACAGAATGAGAAATTTCATATGAACTTTCAAGGATGAAGAAAGAATAGAGGCAAGGATGAAGAAAGCATAGGGGCTATGGAAGAAGGAGAGTCTGCGAAGTTTATCTCGTCAGCAATCAGTCATCCCACAGTGAAAAGAAATACATGTTTTGCAGGTGCGAAGAAAGACCATTTTCTGAAGTGAAAAGTTGCACAAGTGAAATTATAGAGTAATATAACAAAGAGAGGGAGAGAAGTGGAGAAGTTTTCACTCAAAGATGAAGGCAGGCGAATAAAGGAGAATTTGAGACAAGGTGCAGGCGAAGGAAAAGCATCGTTCCAGCGAGAAAGAACCAATATCAACCAACAACGATGACAATCAAATTTATGGCAAAATAACCAAAGCTAATTTTTGCAGCGATGAGAACATGGTAAAGAAGAGAACAGTTCGAAACGATCATCTTCAACAACTGAGAGATGATGAAAGGAGGGAAGCAAACTTTGCCAAGACTGAACCGATGACGAATGATGAAAATTATCAGTTGTGTTGACGTCAAGTTAGGTTGATACAGCAATCTGATGAGTTTATCGCGAGACCATTACAATCATCAATCAAAAACACCAAGAGAATTCGACAGCCAGAGAGAACGTTGTCAATCACCAGCGAGAAGAGGAACACGAAGACTTTTGCTGGGAAAATTCAACTATGAGAAATGCAAACTTGCCAAAGCAAAGATATAGAAGAAATTCACTTTATCAACAAAGTTCCAGCGAAGTTGCCGCAGCAAGAATAACCAGGGAAAAACAACAGAAGAACAATAGAAGTCCAATCTCGCATGTACAGCAAAGAAAACTTGCGAATTAATCACCTAGTCAAGCAGCAGACGAAACTCACCATCAACCCATTTATCAGTTCGCAGAATTCAGTACCTGCGAAGTTAATGATCCCTGCGAAGTTAAACCAACACGCCGAAGAGAAAAGTACGAGGAATGAATTTGAATCCCGAGTTATCTATGACAAGGGAGGAAAGAAATCTGTTTCATGGGAGTTATCTGTTATAAAATGAACTACAAATTATAAGTAGCAAATAAAAGGATGGGAGTTACATGCCATCAACAATCACATTATGTATGATAATGCCCAGGGACCTTGGATTGACGCGGTAGCTCAAATTTTACTCTCCCATTAGAGGCAACTAACATTACCAGCAGCGAAGTCTTCGCGAAGCAAACTCAAATCAACGAAGCAACTAAACTGCAACCACATATAACAAGGGAAGTATTCTTACTCTATAGTTTCCAATGGATATCATCCAAGAAAATTTGAACATTTACAGTACCACTTACTATTATTAATCGATTATAATTGTTTAAACACTTGAATTATGAGATCTATATACATCAGCTTGGCCCAAAAACTCTATTGAGAGTTGAGTCTTCACAAAACTGCAAGTAAAAGACGGAATGAGCTGCGAAGTCACCCCTATTGTTCTCAGCAAGAAAATGAAAAAATAAGATACAATGCCCAAATTTACTTCGTCAATGACATTCAAAAGGGAGTAGCTACTTAAGATACGAGGATAATCTCCACTTGAGGAAAGAAGAGAAATAGTATGAGCGAAGGGCCAGTACGAGGCGGAGCACAATAAGAGTGCATTTGAATTCAGCTAGAACGATCAACGAAGAGAAGAAAAGACACAATGGTTTTAATTACTTCGTCATCAAACCCCAGCGAAATAACTCATTTCATCCATTCACTTCGCAAGTTACTTCGCAACTTGCTGCGGCTGTTACCTCGCAGGAGAAGAATGATAAGATGTTAAGAGGAAAACTCATAGACCCAGTTTCAACAACCAATGAACAGAAGAATAAGATAGTGTTAAATATTAATATCTTCACTCATGGTCCATTCGACTTTGGAGGAGTACACAAACAAAAGCCAATAGAGATGGTTAGAGTTGGAGTGAACAAACTTGAGGTCGCGGGTTCGAGTCTCCCCTTCGCACAGAATTTTTTGCCTTGCAAATGTTTACTTTGCAAAAATTTGCTGCACGAACATACACTTCGCAAATGTTTGCTTCACACAAATTTCTGTCACGAGAAGTCATCTTTGCAAATACTTGCGAGAACAAGAAGAGAAGAACTTTGCCAAGCCCAGTTCGCTAAGAGAAAGCCAAATTTCAATAAATTTCAAGTGAGGGTATGGAGCGAGAATATGCAAGAGGCAAGCCAAGGATTCAAATCTCATTTCTCACACTTCTTCTTGCTGCGAGATAAATATATTTTGTGCGACATCTATACATTTCAAGGATGCTAGCTTCGCAAGCAAATCATATACTTCGCAAGAGACAACAACAGCAGCAAACCACAAAAGCTAAGTACCACTTTCCTTGAACATTTTACTTCTACAAAAAATAAAAGATTTTTGATTTGATTTACAAAATGCGACACGATCGCAAGATTACAAAAATTACTAAGATTTTAAAATTATAAAGAATTATAAAGATTTCAAAGATTTTTAAATTGCAAAGATCTTAAAGACTTCAAAGATTCGAGAAAAATCTCGCAGACTAATTTATATATTTCTCTTGAATATTTACTTTACTTCAAATGATATGATATTATGAGAAGGAATGAAAGAAATGACAGAAATGTAGGAATGAATGAAAGGATGAATGAAAGGATGAAGACATGCGATAATTTCGCAAAAGTAATGGAAATGCGATAACTTCGCAAAGATAATGAATTGACAAAAATGATTGAGTGAGTGAATGGGACAAACCTTTATGGCGTACACCCTAGTTCGCGAATGATATTTCGTAAGAGGCAAATGTAAGACCTAAAGTGCGTCATATAAGGGGTATCTCTTGACATGGCTCGGGGAAAAGGTTACACCGCTCCCGGAACCCGAGTCATGGAGATTTGGGGCCCATGAAAGCCTATCCGGAGAGATACCTTGGATTTCCAACTATATATATAGGTTATACCCCGGTTGGACGACCGAGGGTCTCTTCCAAGAGTCGGCGTATGACCAAGGCGCCGAGGTACACGGTTGAGTCAAGAGTGCGGGAGCATGGAACTTCCTTACCACTCTTGACAAGTCTTGGCACATCTTTTCGGCCCGAAGAAAACTCCACTTAGGGTGCGAGTCTCGTAACCATAAGCCCTATAGGTATAAGGGATAAGAGGCACGAAAACAACTACTTTGTTAAGACCGGATGGGAGGAGCTAGTCTTGTATGGCGATGTAAGCCTCCTTGAAGGGGCAACGAGGGAGATGATAAGGGCGACACCCTCCATTAGGGAGAGTGTCAAAACAGACGCAAATGTCATGAGGCTCTATTTTCGCAAAAAAATTTAGGCTTGTCATATTTGTGCGATGATCCTGAAGAGGCAATAATACTAACGCGAGGGTAAGACGAGATCAATGGGTCTTTACATGCAAGTGTAAGGACGTCCTGCGATTTCGTCGCAAGACAAATGTCATGGGACTTCAAATTCGCGAGAATTTCTAGACCCGTCATATTGTCGCAAGAAAAACATCCTGCAGAGGCAAAAATACTAAAGAAATGATAAGACAAGATCAATGGGTCTTTACATGAAAGTGTAACGACGTCCTGCGATTTTGTCGCAAGACGGCAATGTCATGGGGCTTTCTGTTCGCGAGAATATTTAGGCATGTCCTATTGTCGCAATAATGAGGGGTGGCAAAATAAGACCTTTAACTAGGAAGGCGAAATAAGACCACACAAGAAAACTGATAAGGCAAGACCAATGGGTCATTACATGAAAATGTAAAGACGTCCTGCGATCTTGTCGCAATGACAAAATTCAACATAAACAATTTGGATGAAGGTAATACAGTTCTTTTATCGCAAAAAAGATTACATGATAAGCTTGCGAGCTTGATAAAATGATTAAATGATAAGCTTGCGAACATATACATGATAATGAGACTGAGGCAATGCAAATGTCGCGCACTTGATATTATGATCATATTATTATGCGATACTAATAGTGCAGGAATAAGAAAAATGAAGCACAAGCAAAAGAACTCGCGAGGAACAACAAATACGCAAAGAGGAATGCATATACTAGAGACAAAATCAGAGAAATGAAGAATGAAAGCGATTTAAAGCTACATCAATTTTAGAACGGCAAAATGAGCTAAGTAACACAAACACAAGCATTATACTCGCATCATGAAAGCATTGCATAAGCATTTCACGGCATAAACATCGCATACACATTTCATAACGTAATCGGGAGCTCCCTTCCCCCATAAACCAAAGGGGAATAATAACTTCTAAGAAATAACTTGAAAAATAACCTCAAACAAGAAAATTAAAAGAAGCTACCTATATCTATAGCCAACTCCTTTTAATTTACTTCTGCCGCTACCAACTCTATACGATTTGCTCTTGGAAAAAATTTCGGCCATTATATCCCTATCAAAAGCATAATTACCCAAGATATCTTCATCTTCATCCACATAAAATTCTTCATCTTCATCGGTGGCAGAGTTCCCAGGGACAAGCTTAATAGGAGAAAACTTATTAGGGGAGTTTTTCTTTGGATTCATTCTTACCGTTTGCTCCTCCATTTCTTTGAAATAATCTTGTCTAAAAGCTGGACTTCTAATGAACTTAGCACGCACTTCTTCAAGTTGAATATTGCTTGCCACCTCTAATTCTTCCTTAGACAAAATATTATTCATATCAAAAATAGTATCAACCAACCCGGCTTGAATTTCCATGTTAGTGTCACGGCTTGGAGATTCCTCGTTAGACTTCTTTGGGAGAAGATTCCAAACTTGAATCGGAGTTGCAAAGAACGCTTTGCAATGATTTTAGCAACTGTTTGGCAACTTTCCTAGCCTTTTTCCTTGCTAAAATGTCTTCATCAATTTCGCCCCAATCTTTAGAGCCCATACTAACATCTGAGTCGCTAGATTCCAATACTTGTTCTTCCTCCTCCTCAATATTGACATTATCAAGACCTAACTCAGATGATAAAACATCATATTTGTTTTGAACCACTACCTCGGTTGCAATAACGCATCAACAAAAGGAGTAGAATCATCCTCAAAAGGAGTAAAGAGAAAGAAGTACCTTTACCAGGGGATTTCTTTCCTTTCACTTCATCCAATCTTCTTTAGAAATCATAGAGTCCTTGTTAATATTGGAAATGGACTGAATATTAGTATCTAGCTTGGAAACGGAATGAACAGAGTTTGAATGTAACACGGAATTCTCATTCACCACGTTTTCCAAACCTGATTTGGTCCCTGACTTGACTAACTTTCGTGCAGCAATAGCTTCTTGAGCAGCAAGGGCTGACTTACACTTAATCGGTTTCAATTGGGCTTCACGAAATTCCACCTCCGAATTAGCAAGTTCTTGTAATGAGATCCAACCGATCTGTTTGATCCACAAAGAATATGGTTTGCATGGTCTGCATGGGCCAATGCGGACGTAGTATTATCTTTTTTTTTTTTTTTTTTTGATTTTCCAACTTTGAAGTCCCAATAGGCGCGTGTTTTTCAACAACAGCTGCATGAGAACTCCCAGAACATCACTTTCAACTATGACTGGAATAACTGGAGCTTGCTTACCCTTATTTTTGTTTCCGTAACTTGCCACTCCATGCCTGGCGGATTATCATTCCTCATTCTAGGAATTTGCTCGGCTCTGACCACCTGAAGTTGATTATTTTTGGCTTTGTGACCTGATTTCTTTCTACAATCCTCCTCAGAATGACCAATAATGCTGCACTTGGTACAAAAATTAGGACGTTTATGAATATCCATATATTGCCAGAATTCCCTTCCATTAGCTTTTAGCAAAATTCTTTCAGGGATGTGCTTTGAGAAATCAATATCAACAAGAACTGAAGCAAAATAACCATACTCCAACCTTAGGGTTTTTTTCATCAACAACAATTGGAGTGCCAAAACTCTTCCGATTGATAATATGGATTTTTTCAGTCCATAACTCCATTGGTAATTCAGGAAACATGACCCATACAGCAGCATGAGAAGTACGCTGCTTATTAGGGTTAAAACTAGGATACCAATCCTGCAGTTGAAGAACTTGATTTTTGATGATGGCTTTAGGACCATTACGAATCCTTTCTTTTCTTGGTTATTGATAACATAATTATGAAAAAACCTTTACGCATGGGAAGAAACTTAACATCCTGTCCAAGTTTCCATTGTTCCACAAGAGCGTGCTTGACTTCAGAAAACTTCACGCCTGTGAAGTCCAAACGAGCTATGAAACTATATTTGAATGGTTTACATCCTTCTTGAAAAAAAATCCAAAGGGATTTCCAAAGCCGGCTCACCCTCTTTAAGAGTTGGATTTGGAAGAGTGGAGAGATCAATAGAAGTAGGGTTTAAAGTTTTTTTCCCCTTGAGAATATCCACAAACGAACTAGGTTTTGCTGTGGTCGTAGAAACCGTGATATTATTAGTTGAGTCATGTTGTTCTCCCATTGCCAATCATAACGTAATCATTACATAAGTATTATATTTGCACAAGTATTTTACAAAAATTCGCAGAATTATTTAGAATTTCGCAGAATGTGGTTATTTTGCCAAATTATTTTTCACAATTATAAGCAACTTGAAGAGATTATACTATCGCATGAGAAAAAAGCATGAGACAGAGGCAAGATAAGAATGAAGAAATAACTCGCTCATTCAACACTTTTTCAATGATTATACCCTCATATATAAAGAACAGAGGCAACTATGGATAACCAAAAAAACATTTTATGTTCTTTATCTTCTCGGCAAGAATCACTTCCAAAGAAGATATTCACCAATGAACAACAAGAATCCTCACCAAAAATGGAATAATAATTTCGCATGAATAGAGGCAATACTTACTACTCTTATTCAAGGATAAATACTTCTTATATTTCGAGGATTAATACTTCTTATACTTCATACTTCTAATTTCGCATGATTAGTTCGCAATACTTCTTATTCGCAATCAAGGACGGATACTTCTTATACTTCTTCAAAGATACTTCATACTCCACATACTTCAAGAGATGATACTTCTTATTTATTTCGCAAAGCTTCGGAACTTCGCAAAAGAATAGAGGCAAGTACGTACTTTTCAAGTCCAGTATTCTTTCGCTCGTTCCTTCAGCAACAAATATCAAAGATACTACAACAACAGATTTTTTCTTAAAGATCGCTCTTCAAGCAATATTCAAGAAAAAAGAGGCAAGATGTAGGATCCAAATATCGCAACAACAACACACTTGCGGAATCTTCATTAACAACGTCGCGAAGCCGTCGCAAAGTGATTTCAGAAAATGACATAACAAATGAAGATAACGTAAACATGAAGAAAGTGCGAGGATCTTGCGAGAATTAGAGTGTCTGCGAGATTTAACACTTATACTCTTGCGAGGATGTCGCAAGGTAAATCCGAAATTAAAGGAAATATTAGTTGTACATGAGCTGTCATCCACTATGTAAATACTATATAAAGAGGAGAGCATGAGAGAGAAGAAAAGGACATTTTTTTAGGAGAGGGATATTATTTTAGGAGAGAGAGAAATTATTTTAGAGAGAGATATTTTTAGAGAGAAACTTTATTTTCTTTATCATCTTCTTCCCCAAATAATTAGATCTAAAGCTCTAGAAAATATCCATTAATGGAGATTTCCAATGTAATATTAATGTAACCTCAACAATCATAGTGAAGAATCGTGGATGTAGATCACATTGATCGAACCACGTAAAAAATCTTATGTGTCTATTTAAATTTCTAGCACTTATATTTTGAGATTTAGGTGATTAATAAGTTTAGATCTAGAAATTATTATCAAGATATAGTGAGGGGTGTAGTGTGGGAAATCCCGCAACTACATTGATCTTCACTATTGTTTGGAATTTGCTAGTATCCTTTTTTAACGAATCCCCTAGCTGGTACATACCAGTGCTACGGGATATAATCAAATTAAAGCTTTTCAGAGCTTTTTAGAGTTTTTCTGAGCTCTTTTGTTTTTTCATGGATGTTTAGAATATTTTAGGACTTTTTAGATTTTCAGGGTTTTATAAAGTTTTCAAGGCTTTTTAGGAAACATTCATATTGATCTTCACTATTGTTTGGAATTTGATAGTATCCTTTTTTAACGAATCCCCTAGCTGGTACATACCAGTGCTACGGGATATAATTAAATTAAAGCTTTTCAGAGCTTTGTAGAGTTTTTCAGAGCTCTTTAGTTTTTTCATGGATGTTTAGAATTTTTTAGGACTTTTTAGATTTTCAGGGTTTTATAAAGTTTTCAAGGCTTTTTAGGTAACATTCATATTGATCTTCACTATTGTTTGGAATTTGCTAGTATCATTTTTTAACGAATCCCCTAGCTAGTAGATACCAGTGCTACGGGATATAATTAAACTAAAGCTTTTCGAGCTTTTTAGAGGTTTTCGAGCTTCTTAGAGTTTTTAGAGCTCTTTCGTTTTTTCATGGTTGTTTAGATTTTTTAGGACTTTTTAGATTTTGATGGTTTTATAAAGTTTTCAAGGCTTTTTAGGAAACATTCATATTGATCTTCACTATTGTTTGGAATTTGATAGTATCCTTTTTTAACGAATCCCTAGCTGGTACATACCGATGCTACGGGATATAAAAATTAAAGCTTTTCGAGCTTTTTAGAGTTTTTCATTCATATTGAGCTCTTTGTTTTTTCATGGATCTTTAGAATTTTTTAGGACTTTTTAGATTTTCAGGGTTTTATAAAGTTTTCAAGGCTTTTTAGGTAACATTCATATTGATGTTCACTATTGTTTGGAATTTGCTAGTATCATTTTTTAACGAATCCCCTATTTGGTAGATACCAGTGCTACGGGATATAATTAAACTAAAGCTTTTCGGAGCTTCTTAGAGTTTTTCGGAGATTCTTAGAGTTTTTCAGAGCTCTTTAGTTTTTTCATGGCTGTTTAGATTTCATTAGGACTTTTTAGATTTTCAGGGTTTTATAAAGTTTTGAAGGCTTTTTAGGAAACATTCATATTGATCTTCACTATTGTTTGGAATTTGCTAGTATCATTTTTTAACGAATCCCCTAGTTGGTAGATACCAGTGCTACGGGATATAATTAAATTAAAGCTTTTCAGAGCTTTTTAGAGGTTTTCAGAGCTTCTTAGAGTTTTTCAGAGCTCTTTCGTTTTTTCATGGCTGTTTAGGTTTTTTTTAGGACTTTTTTGATTTTGATGGTTTTATAAAGTTTTCAAGGCTTTTTAGGAAACATTCATATTGATCTTCACTATTGTTTGGAATTTGCTAGTATCCTTTTTTAACGAATCCCCTAGCTGGTACATACCAGTGCTACGGGATATTATTAAATTAAAGCTTTTCAGAGCTCTTTAGTTTTTTCATGGATGTTTAGATTTTTTTTAGTACTTTTTAGATTTTGATGGTTTTATAAAGTTTTCAAGGCTTTTTAGGAAACATTCATATTGATTTTCATAATTGTTTGGAATTTGCTAGTATCATTTTTTAACGAATCCCCTAGCTGGTAGATACCAGTGCTACGGGATATAATTAAATTCAAGCTTTTCAGAGCTTTTTATAGTTTTTCAGAGCTTTTTTGAGTTTTTCAGAGCTCTTTAGTTTTTTCATGGATGTTTAGAATTTTTTAGGACTTTTTAGATTTTCAGGGTTTTATAAAGTTTTCAAGGCTTTTTAGGAAACATTCATATTGATCTTCACTATTGTTTGGAATTTGATAGTATCCTTTTTTAACGAATCCCCTAACTGGTACATACCAGTGCTACGGGATATAATTAAATTAAAGCATTTCGAGCTTTGTAGAGTTTTTCGAGCTCTTTAGTTTTTTCATAAATGTTTAGAATTTTTTTAGGACTTTTTAGATTTTCAGGGTTTTATAAAGTTTTCAAGGCTTTTTAGGTAACATACATATTGACCTTCACTATTGTTTGGAATTTGCTAGTATCATTTTTAACGAATCCCTAGCTGGTAGATACCAGTGCTACGGGATATAATTAAACTAAAGCTTTTCAGAGCTTTTTAGAGGTTTTCGAGCTTCTTAGAGTTTTTCGAGCTCTTTCGTTTTTTCATGGCTGTTTAGATTTTTTTTTAGGACTTTTTAGATTTTGATGGTTTTATAAAGTTTTCAAGGCTTTTTAGGAAACATTCATATTGATCTTCACTATTGTTTGGAATTTGCTAGTATCCTTTTTTAACGAATCCCCTAGCTGGTACATACCAGTGCTACGGGATATAATCAAATTAAAGCTTTTCAGAGCTTTTTAGAGTTTTTCAGAGCTCTTTTGTTTTTTCATGGATCTTTAGAATTTTTTAGGACTTTTTAGATTTTCATGGTTTTATAAAGTTTTCAAGGCTTTTTAGGTAACATTCATATTGATGTTCACTATTGTTTGGAATTTGCTAGTATCATTTTTTAACGAATCCCCTAGCTGGTAGATACCAGTGCTACGGGATATAATTAAACTAAAGCTTTTCGGAGCTTCTTAGAGTTTTTCAGAGATTCTTAGAGTTTTTCAGAGCTCTTTAGTTTTTTCATGGCTGTTTAGATTTCATTAGGACTTTTTAGATTTTCAGGGTTTTATAAAGTTTTGAAGGCTTTTTAGGAAACATTCATATTGATCTTCACTATTGTTTGGAATTTGCTAGTATCATTTTTTAACGAATCCCCTAGTTGGTAGATACCAAAGGCTACGGGATATAATTAAATTAAAGCTTTTCGAGCTTTTTAGAGGTTTTCGAGCTTCTTAGAGTTTTTCAGAGCTCTTTCGTTTTTTCATGGCTGTTTAGATTTTTTTAGGACTTTTTTGATTTTGATGGTTTTATAAAGTTTTCAAGGCTTTTTAGGAAACATTCATATTGATCTTCACTATTGTTTGGAATTTGCTAGTATCCTTTTTTAACGAATCCCCTAGCTGGTACATACCAGTGCTACGGGATATTATTAAATTAAAGATTTTCGAGCTTTTTAGAGTTTTTCGAGCTCTTTAGTTTTTTCATGGATGTTTAGATTTTTTAGTACTTTTTAGATTTTGATTGTTTTATAATGTTTTCAAGGCTTTTTAGGAAACATTCATATTGATTTTCATAATTGTTTGGAATTTGCTAGTATCATTTTCTAACGAATCCCTAGGTAGATACCAATTGCTACGGGATATAATTAAATTCAAGCTTTTCAGAACTTTTTATAGTTTTTCAGAGCTTTTTTGAGTTTTTCAGAGCTCTTAAGTTTTTTCATGGATGTTTAGAATTTTTTAGGACTTTTTAGATTTTCATGGTTTTATAAAGTTTTCAAGGCTTTTTAGGAAACATTCATATTGATCTTCACTATTGTTTGGAATTTGATAGTATCCTTTTTTAACGAATCCCCTAGCTGGTACATACCAGTGCTACGGGATATAATTAAATTAAAGCTTTTCAGAGCTTTGTAGAGTTTTCAGAGCTCTTTAGTTTTTTCATGGATGTTTAGAATTTTTTAGGACTTTTTAGATTTTCAGGTTTTTATAAAGTTTTCAAGGCTTTTTAGGTAACATACATATTGACCTTCACTATTGTTTGGAATTTGCTAGTATCATTTTTTAACGAATCCCTAGCTTGGTAGATACCAGTGCTACGGGATATAATTAAACTAAAGCTTTTCAGAGCTTTTTAGAGGTTTTCAGAGCTTCTTAGAGTTTTTCAGAGCTCTTTCGTTTTTTCATGGTTGTTTAGATTTTTTTAGGACTTTTTAGATTTTGATGGTTTATAAAGTTTTCAAGGCTTTTTAGGAAACATTCATATTGATCTTCACTATTGTTTGGAATTTGCTAGTATCCTTTTTTAACGAATCCCCTAGCTGGTACATACCAGTGCTACGGGATATAATCAAATTAAAGCTTTTCAGAGCTTTTTAGAGTTTTTCAGAGCTCTTTTGTTTTTTCATGGATCTTTAGAATTTTTTAGGACTTTTTAGATTTTCATGGTTTTATAAAGTTTTCAAGGCTTTTTAGGTAACATTCATATTGATGTTCACTATTGTTTGGAATTTGCTAGTATCATTTTTTAACGAATCCCCTAGCTGGTAGATACCAGTGCTACGGGATATAATTAAACTAAAGCTTTTCGGAGCTTCTTAGAGTTTTTCAGAGATTCTTAGAGTTTTTCAGAGCTCTTTAGTTTTTTCATGGTTGTTTAGATTTCATTAGGACTTTTTAGATTTTCAGGGTTTTATAAAGTTTTGAAGGCTTTTTAGGAAACATTCATATTGATCTTCACTATTGTTTGGAATTTGCTAGTATCATTTTTTAACGAATCCCCTAGTTGGTAGATACCAGTGCTACGGGATATAATTAAATTAAAGCTTTTCAGAGCTTTTTAGAGGTTTTCAGAGCTTCTTAGAGTTTTTCAGAGCTCTTTCGTTTTTTCATGGCTGTTTAGGTTTTTTTTTTAGGATTTTTTTGATTTTGATGGTTTTATAAAGTTTTCAAGGCTTTTTAGGAAACATTCATATTGATCTTCACTATTGTTTGGAATTTGCTAGTATCCTTTTTTAACGAATCCCCTAGCTGGTACATACCAGTGCTACGGGATATTATTAAATTAAAGATTTTCAGAGCTTTTTAGAGTTTTTCAGAGCTCTTTAGTTTTTTCATGGATGTTTAGATTTTTTTAGTACTTTTTAGATTTTGATGGTTTTATAAAGTTTTCAAGGCTTTTTAGGAAACATTCATATTGATTTTCATAATTGTTTGGAATTTGCTAGTATCATTTTTTAACGAATCCCCTAGCTGGTAGATACCAGTGCTACGGGATATAATTAAATTCAAGCTTTTCAGAGCTTTTTATAGTTTTTCAGAGCTTTTTTGAGTTTTTCAGAGCTCTTAAGTTTTTTCATGGATGTTTAGAATTTTTTAGGACTTTTTAGATTTTCAGGGTTTTATAAAGTTTTCAAGGCTTTTTAGGAAACATTCATATTGATCTTCACTATTGTTTGGAATTTGATAGTAACGAATCCCCTAGCTGGTACATACCAGTGCTACGGGATATAATTAAATTAAAGCATTTCAGAGCTTTGTAGAGTTTTTCAGAGCTCTTTAGTTTTTTCATAAATGTTTAGAATTTTTTAGGACTTTTTAGATTTTCAGGGTTTTATAAAGTTTTCAAGGCTTTTTAGGTAACATACATATTGACCTTCACTATTGTTTGGAATTTGCTAGTATCATTTTTTAACGAATCCCCTAGCTGGTAGATACCAGTGCTACGGGATATAATTAAACTAAAGCTTTTCAGAGCTTTTTAGAGGTTTTCAGAGCTTCTTAGAGTTTTTCAGAGCTCTTTCGTTTTTTCATGGCTGTTTAGATTTTTTTAGGACTTTTTAGATTTTGATGGTTTTATAAAGTTTTCAAGGCTTTTTAGGAAAAATTCATATTGATCTTCACAATTGTTTGGAATTTGCTAGTATCATTTTTTAACGAATCCCCTAGCTGGTAGATACCAGTGCTACGGGATATAATTAAATTAAAGCTTTTCGGAGCTTTTTAGAGGTTTTCGAGCTTCTTAGAGTTTTTCCTGAGCTCTTTCGTTTTTTCATGGTTGTTTAGATTTTTTTAGGACTTTTTAGATTTTGATGGTTTTATAAAGTTTTCAAGGCTTTTTAGGAAACATTCATATTGATCTTCACTATTGTTTGGAATTTGCTAGTATCCTTTTTAACGAATCCCCTAGCTGGTACATACCAGGTGCTACGGGATATTATTAAATTAAAGATTTTCGAGCTTTTTAGAGTTTTTCGAGCTCTTTAGTTTTTTCATGGATGTTTAGATTTTTTAGTACTTTTTAGATTTTGATTGTTTTATAAAGTTTTCAAGGCTTTTTAGGAAACATTCATATTGATTTTCACAATTGTTTGGAATTTGCTAGTATCATTTTTTTACGAATCCCCTAGCTTGGTAGATACCGGTGCTACGGGATATAATTAAATTCAAGCTTTTCAGAACTTTTTATAGTTTTTCGAGCTTTTTAGAGTTTTTCTCTCTTTAGTTTTTTCATGGATGTTTAGATTTTTTTAGGACTTTTTAGATTTTGATGGTTTTATAAAGTTTTCAAGGCTTTTTAGGAAACATTCATATTGATCTTCACTATTGTTTGGAATTTGATAGTATCCTTTTTTAACGAATCCCCTAGCTGGTACATACCAGTGCTACGGGATATAATTAAATTAAAGCTTTTCAGAGCTTTGTAGAGTTTTTCAGAGCTCTTTAGTTTTTTCATGGATGTTTAGAATTTTTTAGGACTTTTTAGATTTTCAGGGTTTTATAAAGTTTTCAAGGCTTTTTAGGTAACATTCATATTGATCTTCACTATTGTTTGGAATTTGCTAGTATCATTTTTTAACGAATCCCCTAGCTGGTAGATACCAGTGCTACGGGATATAATTAAACTAAAGCTTTTCAGAGCTTTTTAGAGGTTTTCAGAGCTTCTTAGAGTTTTTCAGAGCTCTTTCGTTTTTTCATGGTTGTTTAGATTTTTTTAGGACTTTTTAGATTTTGATGGTTTTATAAAGTTTTCAAGGCTTTTTAGGAAACATTCATATTGATCTTCACTATTGTTTGGAATTTGCTAGTATCCTTTTTTAACGAATCCCCTAGCTGGTACATACCAGTGCTACGGGATATAATCAAATTAAAGCTTTTCAGAGTTTTTCAGAGCTCTTTTGTTTTTTCATGGATGTTTAGAATTTTTTAGGACTTTTTAGATTTTCAGGATTTTATAAAGTTTTCAAGGCTTTTTAGGTAACATTCATATTGATGTTCACTATTGTTTGGAATTTGCTAGTATCATTTTTTAACGAATCCCCTAGCTGGTAGATACCAGTGCTACGGGATATAATTAAACTAAAGCTTTTCGGAGCTTCTTAGAGTTTTTCGGAGATTCTTAGAGTTTTTCAGAGCTCTTTAGTTTTTTCATGGTTGTTTAGATTTCATTAGGACTTTTTAGATTTTGATGGTTTTATAAAGTTTTTAAGGCTTTTTAGGAAACATTCATATTGATCTTCACTATTGTTTGGAATTTGCTAGTATCATTTTTTAACGAATCCCCTAGTTGGTAGATACCAATGCTACGGGATATAATTAAATTAAAGCTTTTCAGACCTTTTTAGAGGTTTTCAGAGCTCTTTCGTTTTTTCATGGCTGTTTAGGTTTTTTTTAGGACTTTTTTGATTTTGATGGTTTTATAAAGTTTTCAAGGCTTTTTAGGAAACATTCATATTGATCTTCACTATTGTTTGGAATTTGCTAGTATCCTTTTTTAACGAATCCCCTAGCTGGTACATACCAGTGCTACGGGATATTATTAAATTAAAGATTTTCAGAGCTTTTTAGAGTTTTTCAGAGCTCTTTAGTTTTTTCATGGATGTTTAGATTTTTTTAGTACTTTTTAGATTTTGATGGTTTTATAAAGTTTTCAAGGCTTTTTAGGAAACATTCATATTGATTTTCACAATTGTTTGGAATTTGCTAGTATCATTTTTTAACGAATCCCCTAGCTGGTAGATACCAGTGCTACGGGATATAATTAAATTAAAGCTTTTCAGCTTTTTATAGTTTTTCAGAGCTTTTTAGAGTTTTTCAGAGCTCTTTCGTTTTTTCATGGATGTTTAGATTTTTTTAGGACTTTTTAGATTTTGATGGTTTTATAAAGTTTTCAAGGCTTTTTAGGAAACATTCATATTGATCTTCACTATTGTTTGGAATTTGATAGTATCCTTTTTTAACGAATCCCCTAGCTGGTACATACCAGTGCTACGGGATATAATTAAATTAAAGCTTTTCAGAGCTTTTTAGAGTTTTTCAGAGCTCTTTAGTTTTTTCATGGATGTTTAGAATTTTTTAGGACTTTTTAGATTTTCAGGGTTTTATAAAGTTTTCAAGGCTTTTTAGGTAACATACATATTGACCTTCACTATTGTTTGGAATTTGCTAGTATCATTTTTAACGAATCCCCTAGCTGGTAGATACCAGTGCTACGGGATATAATTAAACTAAAGCTTTTCGGAGCTTCTTAGAGTTTTTCAGAGCTCTTTCGTTTTTTCATGGTTGTTTAGATTTTTTTAGGACTTTTTAGATTTTGATGGTTTTATAAAGTTTTCAAGGCTTTTAGGAAACATTCATATTGATCTTCACAATTGTTTGGAATTTGCTAGTATCATTTTTTAACGAATCCCCTAGCTGGTGGATACCAGTGCTATGGGATATAATTAAATTAAAGCTTTTCAGAGCTTCTTAGAGTTTTTCAGAGCTCTTTCGTTTTTTCATGGTTGTTTAGATTTTTTTAGGACTTTTTAGATTTTGATGGTTTTATAAAGTTTTCAAGGCTTTTTAGGAAACATTCATATTGATCTTCACTATTGTTTGGAATTTGCTAGTATCCTTTTTTAACGAATCCCCTTGCTGGTACATACCAGTGCTACGGGATATAATTAAATTAAAGATTTTCAGAGCTTTTTAGAGTTTTTCAGAGCTCTTTAGTTTTTTCATGGATGTTTAGAAATTTTTTAGTACTTTTTAGATTTTGATTGTTTTATAAAGTTTTCAAGGCTTTTTAGGAAACATTCATATTGATTTTCACAATTGTTTGGAATTTGCTAGTATCATTTTTAACGAATCCCCTAGTGGTAGATACCGGTGCTACGGGATATAATTAAATTAAAGCTTTTCAGAACTTTTTATAGTTTTTCGAGCTTTTGAGTTTTTCGAGTCTTAAGTTTTTTCATGGATGTTTAGAATTTTTTTAGGACTTTTTAGATTTTCAGGGTTTTATAAAGTTTTCAAGGCTTTTTAGGAAACATTCATATTGATCTTCACTATTGTTTGGAATTTGATAGTATCCTTTTTTAACGAATCCCTAGTTGGTACATACCAGTGCTACGGGATATAATTAAATTAAAGCTTTTCGAGCTTTGTAGAGTTTTTCTTAGAGTTTTTTCGAGCTCTTTAGTTTTTTCATGGATGTTTAGATTTTTTTAGTACTTTTTAGATTTTGATTGTTTTATAAAGTTTTCAAGGCTTTTTAGGAAACATTCATATTGATCTTCACTATTGTTTGGAATTTGCTAGTATCATTTTTTAACGAATCCCCTAGCTGGTAGATACCAGTGCTACGGGATATAATTAAATTAAAGCTTTTCAAAGCTTTTTAGAGTTTTTCAGAGCTTTTTAGAGTTTTTCAGAGCTCTTTAGTTTTTTCATGGATGTTTAGAATTTTTTAGGACTTTTTAGATTTTCAGGGTTTTATAAAGTTTTCAAGGCTTTTTAGGAAACATTCATATTGATCTTCACTATTGTTTGGAATTTGATAGTATCCTTTTTAACGAATCCCCTAGCTGGTACATACCAGTGCTACGGGATATAATTGAATTAAAGCATTTCAGAGCTTTGTAGAGTTTTTCAGAGCTCTTTAGTTTTTTCATGGATGTTTAGAATTTTTTAGGACTTTTTAGATTTTCAGGGTTTTATAAAGTTTTCAAGGCTTTTTAGGTAACATTCATATTGATCTTCACTATTGTTTGGAATTTGCTAGTATCATTTTTTAACGAATCCCCTAGCTGGTAGATACCAGTGCTACGGGATATAATTAAATTAAAGCTTTTCAGAGCTTTTTAGAGGTTTTCAGAGCTTCTTAGAGTTTTTCAGAGCTCTTTCGTTTTTTCATGGTTGTTTAGATTTTTTTAGGACTTTTTAGATTTTGATGGTTTTATAAAGTTTTCAAGGCTTTTTAGGAAACATTCATATTGATCTTCACTATTGTTTGGAATTTGCTAGTATCCTTTTTTAACGAATCCCCTAGCTGGTACATACCAGTGCTACGGGATATAATCAAATTAAAGCTTTTCAGAGCTTTTTAGAGTTTTTCAGAGCTCTTTTGTTTTTTCATGGATGTTTAGAATTTTTTTAGGACTTTTTAGATTTTCATGGTTTTATAAAGTTTTCAAGGCTTTTTAGGTAACATTCATATTGATGTTCACTATTGTTTGGAATTTGCTAGTATCATTTTTTAACGAATCCCATAGCTGGTAGATACCAGTGCTACGGGATATAATTAAACTAAAGCTTTTCGGAGCTTTTTAGAGTTTTTCAGAGATTATTAGAGTTTTTCAGAGCTCTTTAGTTTTTTCATGGCTGTTTAGATTTTTTTAGGACTTTTTAGATTTTGATGGTTTTATAAAGTTTTCAAGGCTTTTTAGGAAACATTCATATTGATCTTCACTATTGTTTGGAATTTGCTAGTATCATTTTTTAACGAATCCCCTAGTTGGTAGATACCAGTGCTACGGGATATAATTAAATTAAAGCTTTTCAGAGCTTTTAGAGTTTTCTGAGCTTCTTAGAGTTTTTCTCTTTCGTTTTTCATGGCTGTTTAGATTTTTTTAGGACTTTTTAGATTTTGATGGTTTTATAAAGTTTTCAAGGCTTTTTAGGAAACATTCATATTGATCTTCACTATTGTTTGGAATTTGCTAGTATCCTTTTTTAACGAATCCCCAAGCTAGTACATACCAGGTGCTACGGGATATAATTAAATTAAACATTTTCGAGCTTTTAGAGTTTTTCGAGCTCTTTAGTTTTTTCATGGATGTTTAGATTTTTTTAGTACTTTTTAGATTTTGATGGTTTTATAAAGTTTTCAAGGCTTTTTAGGAAACATTCATATTGATTTTCATAATTGTTTGGAATTTGCTAGTATCATTTTTAACGAATCCCCTAGCTGGTAGATACCAGTGCTACGGGATATAATTAAATTCAAGCTTTTCAGAGCTTTTTAGAGTTTTTCAGAGCTTTTTTGAGTTTTTCAGAGCTCTTAAGTTTTTTCATGGATGTTTAGAATTTTTTAGGACTTTTTAGATTTTCAGGGTTTTATAAAGTTTTCAAGGCTTTTTAGGAAACATTCATATTGATCTTCACTATTGTTTGGAATTTGATAGTATCATTTTTTAACGAATCCCCTAGCTGGTACATACCAGTGCTACGGGATATAATTAAATTAAAGCATTTCAGAGCTTTGTAGAGTTTTTCAGAGCTCTTTAGTTTTTTCATAAATGTTTAGAATTTTTTAGGACTTTTTAGATTTTCAGGGTTTTATAAAGTTTTCAAGGCTTTTTAGGTAACATTCATATTGATCTTCACTATTGTTTGGAATTTGCTAGTATCATTTTTAACGAATCCCCTAGCTGGTAGATACCAGTGCTACGGGATATAATTAAACTAAAGCTTTTCAGAGCTTTTTAGAGGTTTTCAGAGCTTCTTAGAGTTTTTCAGAGCTCTTTCGTTTTTTCATGGTTGTTTAGATTTTTTTAGGACTTTTTAGATTTTGATGGTTTTATAAAGTTTTCAAGGCTTTTTAGGAAACATTCATATTGATCTTCACAATTGTTTGGAATTTGCTAGTATCATTTTTTAACGAATCCCCTAGCTGGTGGATACCAGTGCTACGGGATATAATTAAATTAAAGCTTTTCAGAGCTTTTTAGAGGTTTTCAGAGCTTCTTAGAGTTTTTCAGAGCTCTTTCGTTTTTTCATGGTTGTTTAGATTTTTTTAGGACTTTTTAGATTTTGATGGTTTTATAAAGTTTTCAAGGCTTTTTAGGAAAAATTCATATTGATCTTCACAATTGTTTGGAATTTGCTAGTATCATTTTTTAACGAATCCCCTAGCTGGTGGATACCAGTGCAACGGGATATAATTAAATTAAAGCTTTTCAGAGCTTTTTAGAGGTTTTCAGAGCTTCTTAGAGTTTTTCAGAGCTCTTTAGTTTTTTCATGGTTGTTTAGATTTCATTAGGACTTTTTAGATTTTCAGGGTTTTATAAAGTTTTGAAGGCTTTTTAGGAAACATTCATATTGATCTTCACTATTGTTTGGAATTTACTAGTATCATTTTTTAACGAATCCCCTAGTTGGTAGATACCAGTGCTACGGGATATAATTAAATTAAAGCTTTTCAGAGCTTTTTAGAGGTTTTCAGAGCTTCTTAGAGTTTTTCAGAGCTCTTTCGTTTTTTCATGGTTGTTTAGAATTTTTTTAGGACTTTTTTGACTTTAATGGTTTTATAAAGTTTTCAAGGCTTTTTAGGAAACATTCATATTGATCTTCACTATTGTTTGGAATTTGCTAGTATCATTTTTTAACGAATCCCCTAGCTGGTGGATACCAGTGCTACGGGATATAATTAAATTAAAGCTTTTCAGAGCTTTTTAGAGGTTTTCAGAGCTTCTTAGAGTTTTTCAGAGCTCTTTCGTTTTTTCATGGTTGTTTAGATTTTTTTAGGACTTTTTAGATTTTGATGGTTTTATAAAGTTTTCAAGGCTTTTTAGGAAAAATTCATATTGATCTTCACAATTGTTTGGAATTTGCTAGTATCATTTTTTAACGAATCCCCTAGCTGGTGGATACCAGTGCTACGGGATATAATTAAATTAAAGCTTTTCGAGCTTTTTAGAGGTTTTCGAGCTTCTTAGAGTTTTTCGAGCTCTTTCGTTTTTCATGGTTGTTTAGATTTTTTTAGGACTTTTTAGATTTTGATGGTTTTATAAAGTTTTCAAGGCTTTTTAGGAAACATTCATATTGATCTTCACTATTGTTTGGAATTTGCTAGTATCCTTTTTTAACGAATCCCCTAGCTGGTACATACCAGTGCTACGGGATATAATTAAATTAAAGATTTTTAGAGTTTTTCAGAGCTCTTTAGTTTTTTCATGGATGTTTAGAATTTTTTAGGACTTTTTAGATTTTGATGGTTTTATAAAGTTTTCAAGGCTTTTTAGGAAACATTCATATTGATCTTCACTATTGTTTGGAATTTGCTAGTATCATTTTTTAACGAATCCCCTATTTGGTAGATACCAGTGCTACGGGATATAATTAAATTAAGGATTTTCAGAGCTTTTTAGAGGTTTTCGAGCTTCTTAGAGTTTTTCGTCTTTCGTTTTTTCATGGTTGTTTAGATTTTTTAGGACTTTTTAGATTTTGATGGTTTTATAAAGTTTTCAAGGCTTTTAGGAAAAATTCATATTGATCTTCACAATTGTTTGGAATTTGCTAGTATCATTTTTTAACGAATCCCTAGCTGGTGGATACCAGTGCAACGGGATATAATTAAATTAAAGCTTTTCGAGCTTTTTAGAGGTTTTCAGAGCTTCTTAGAGTTTTTCAGAGCTCTTTCATTTTTTCATGGTTGTTTAGATTTTTTTAGGACTTTTTAGATTTTGATGGTTTTATAAAGTTTTCAAGGCTTTTTAGGAAACATTCATATTGATCTTCACTATTGTTTGGAATTTGCTAGTATCCTTTTTTAACGAATCCCCTAGCTGGTACATACCAGTGCTACGGGATATAATTAAATTAAAGATTTTCAGAGCTTTTTAGAGTTTTTCAGAGCTCTTTAGTTTTTTCATGGATGTTTAGAATTATTTAGGACTTTTTAGATTTTCAGGGTTTTATAAAGTTTTCAAGGCTTTTTAGGTAACGTTCATATTGATGTTCACTATTGTTTGGAATTTGCTAGTATCATTTTTTAACGAATCCCATAGCTGGTACATACCAGTGCTACGGGATATAATTAAACTAAAGCTTTTCGGAGCTTCTTAGAGTTTTTCAGAGATTATTAGAGTTTTTCAGAGCTCTTTAATTTTTTCATGGCTGTTAAGATTTCATTAGGACTTTTTATATTTTCAGGGTTTTATAAAGTTTTGAAGGCTTTTTAGGAAACATTCATATTGATCTTCACTATTGTTTGGAATTTGCTAGTATCATTTTTTAACGAATCCCCTATTTGGTAGATACCAGTGCTACGGGATATAATTAAATTAAGGATTTTCAGAGCTTTTTAGAGGTTTTCAGAGCTTCTTAGAGTTTTTCAGAGCTCTTTCGTTTTTTCATGGTTGTTTAGATTTTTTTAGGACTTTT
The DNA here is from genome assembly GCA_023531295.1 of Papaver armeniacum. NCBI lineage: Eukaryota > Viridiplantae > Streptophyta > Magnoliopsida > Ranunculales > Papaveraceae > Papaver > Papaver armeniacum. The sequence goes on along the minus strand of JAJJWW010001987.1, from coordinate 485,059 downwards.
TAGATTTTGATGGTTTTATAAAGTTTTCAAGGCTTTTTAGGAAACATTCATATTGATCTTCACTATTGTTTGGAATTTGCTAGTATCCTTTTTTAACGAATCCCCTAGCTGGTACATACCAGTGCTACGGGATATAATTAATTAAAGATTTTCAGAGCTTTTTAGAGTTTTTCAGAGCTCTTTAGTTTTTTCATGGATGTTTAGAATTATTTAGGACTTTTTAGATTTTCAGGGTTTTATAAAGTTTTCAAGGCTTTTTAGGTAACGTTCATATTGATGTTCACTATTGTTTGGAATTTGCTAGTATCATTTTTTAACGAATCCCCTATTTGGTAGATACCAGTGCTACGGGATATAATTAAATTAAGGATTTTCAGAGCTTTTTAGAGGTTTTTAGAGCTTCTTAGAGTTTTTCAGAGCACTTTCGTTTTTTCATGGTTGTTTAGATTTTTTTAGGACTTTTTAGATTTTGATGGTTTTATAAAGTTTTCAAGGCTTTTTAGGAAAAATTCATATTGATCTTCACAATTGTTTGGAATTTGCTAGTATCATTTTTTAACGAATCCCCTAGCTGGTGGATACCAATTGTTTGGGATATAATTAAATTAAAGCTTTTCGAGCTTTTTTAGAGGTTTTCAGAGCTTCTTAGAGTTTTTTAGCTCTTTTTTTTTATTTTTTTGGTTGTTTAGATTTTGATGGTTTTATAAAGTTTTCAAGGCTTTTTAGGAAACATTCATATTGATCTTCACTATTGTTTGGAATTTGCTAGTATCATTTTTTAACGAATCCCCTATTTGGTAGAAACCAGTGCTATGGGATATAATTTAATTAAAGCTTTTCAAAGCTTTATAGAGGTTTTCAGAGCTTCTTAGAGTTTTTCAGAGCTCTTTCGTTTTTTCATGGCTGTTTATATTTTTTTAGGACTTTTTTGATTTTGATGGTTTTATAAAGTTTTCAAGGCTTTTTAGGAAACATTCATATTGATCTTCACTATTGTTTGGTGTAGTTGCAGGAAATCCCACAATACACCCCTCACTATATTTTGTTTAACTAATCCATTCAGAAGATAGTAGATGAACAATTATGAATATTTATTAATAATTTTCTTAAAATGTTTACACAGGATTACACTTAAGATCTTACTAACATTCGCTCTGTTTCTCTCTCCTAATGACTTGCTTAGCAATTCTAAAAGAACTCTCTCTACAACAGATTCACTCATCCCTTTATATAGGGTAATACATAGTGAATGACAGCTAAGCTGTCCTTTATTTTCGGGAATGTCTCGCGAAGTGTCGCAGGCGTACAAGTATTCGTATTCGCGACACTTCTTAACTTTCGCCAGATTTCATATCTTCCTATCGTCATCCAGTGCGTCATTCATATTAATCGTCTGCGACTCACTCGCAATGTTGTTATCGGCTGCCTTCGCGAATTGTTGTTGTCGCGATATTCTGATCCTACATCTTGCCTCTTTTTTCTTGAATATTGCTTGAAGAGCGATCTTTAAGAAAAAATACGTTGTTGTAGTAGTCTCTGATTTTTATTAATGAAGGAACGAGCGAAAGAATACTGGACTTGAAAAGTACGTACTTGCCTCTATTCTTTGGCGAAGTTCCGAAGTTTTTAGAAGTATGTATGAAATATCATTTCTTGCCTCATGGGTTATGGAAAATAATGGATCTTGCAATCTCTTCTCGCGAGTTAGGAAAATAATTGAATCTCATATGATAAGAAAATATGTTGTGCAATACCCGAATACTACATCTTCTCGCCTCTCCTTATGTCTCCTCACGTTGTGCGATATCCGAATTCTTTGTCGCAACCGTTCATTTTCCATTAAAAATCTTCTTCAGCATAGCTCCATGAATCTAGGAATGACCGTTTACACGTGTTTAAAACCATTCCTTTTACCGGTACATTTAATGTTATCCGGTCATAACACTCTCTTGCCTATTTATAGGAGAGTCTTTTGTGAAGAACATTTCTTTCCTTCTATTTCATCTCCTTTATCGTCTGCAACTGTTCTTCTGTTATTCTTCTTCACCATCGTCTTCATCATCCTTCTGCTATTTCTTATTTGCTATCACTCCCATGGCATCCAGGTTTGTTAATCTTGCTAGATTCGATTGATTCTATGATTGATTGATTTTGTGATTAACTTCCCTTTTTGAGATTATCTTATTCCTTTTGATCTTTTTCTGCCATTTTTGTTTCAGCAAGAACAAACCCAGCACCAAGTTCACCGTGAAGAACCCCCTTCTTTCTTTGGATTCACAGTCGAAACTAACTTCTCAACAAGAATCCACCTTGCCACCAAAGTCCTCTTCGCAAGCTAAACATACCGTTTCTAAAAGAAAGCCTGCGAGTGATAAGGTATTTTAAGAAGCATTTACTTTTTAATGACAATATCGTTGCCTCTGTTTCTTACCTAATTTATCATTCACAGGATGACAAAACTATTGACAAAACTCCCAAAAGATCTCGCCACTCTAAACCTGTTACTCCTGATGTCCCTTTTCCCTCATTTACACCTTCTTCTCCTGCTTGCGAAATCATCGCAGGATAATCTTGTCGCAAGTGACAATATTCGTATGTCTCCACTCCTCATAGATCAAGTTCCTCATAATAGTCCTACTACAAATGAACTTACTCCTTCTCCTACCATCAATGTCCCTGTCATTCCTCCCATCACTACCTTTCCTGAAATCTCCTCTTCTCATGATGTTCCTTTGGCGAAGAATGATTCGTCTCTTCCTTCTTTGCCCGAGCAAATCCCTCTTCTCGGAAAAATTTGGAAGGAAGAGACGTGGCTTTCAAAGTTCTCTCGGACCTTGTGAATGATGCCAAAAAGACTTCTGTCGATCCTGTCAAGTCTGATGTCTGCGAGATTTTAAGTAAACATCTCGGTTCTGATAGGATCTCGCAAGCATCCTTAGTTCAAGAAATTAATGTACTGAAAAATGATCTTCAAGCTATGACTGCTAAATGCAATAATCTCCATCTTGAAAATCAAAAATTTCACAACCTCTCACTAGATCGTGATAATCTTCGCAAGAAGAATGAAGAGTTAAAAGGTAAACTCTTTCCCCCTTTTTTTTTTTTTTTTTTTTTTACAACTTAAACTCTTGTTCGCCCTTCAAGCTCTAAACCAGAAACGAATAATGGAGATATATCAGTTGGAATCAATTGTTTAAGAGGTTCGAGTTGAAAGAGACGCTTGGATGGAGCAATATAACTTCTTAAATAATCTTCATACATATGCTGTTGATCAAATAGATAATTTGTCTAAAGAAAACTTTGATTTAGCTCAAGACAAGATTCATTAAGTAAAGACTTATCTCGCCTTTTTTACTCTTTGACTAAGGCTAATTTGGAGTTGGAAACTTTATCAGATGAGAATGGGACTCTTTCTCAGGAGAAGCGATCTCTGCTAAACAAGGTCGCGACTTATTCGCAAGAATATGATGCTTGTCAAAATTACGTGAAGAACAAGAACAATTTATTCACACTTTGAAAAACCAACTTGAAGAAATTACTTTGAGAGAGATAAACTTATTCGGGTAGAATAACCTTGAGTCTAAAAGCAAACCAATTCAAGGATCAATGTTCCAAATTAGAAAAATCCAACTCTACCCTTGTGATCTGAAAATTCCATACTTGTTTCCCATGAAAAAGCTTGCGAGCTCGATTGAAAGGCCTAGTTGGAGATACATTTGATGATGCCATGGACTGTTTGGGGAATAATTTTGCAGCTTTAATTCAAAGATCTTACTTCTCGAAGGAAGGTAGTCATATTATTTGACTATCTTAATACATTAATTTATTTCAAAAATCTTTAATTATCCTGAAAATTCCAAAAATATTCGTAAAAACTTTCTTTAATCTTGTGCACTTGTTATGCGGACTACGAGAAAAAGCTTCGCTCTGTTATCTCCACCCTCAGATCAGATTATTCTAAGATTCGCAAAGAAAATGGGTTACTCGCCGCCTCTCTTGCTCGTTCTCGCGACCGTGCGAACGAAGATTTGATTATATGTCTTCTTTGTAAAGACATAGATAGTAAGAATCGTCAAAAGGCGTTGCTTCGTCAATTCCCCCTCAAAGCTGAAGTCCTTGTGAATGAGATTTTATTGTCTAAGTCCCTTGATCCTATTCATGTTGATCCTTTGGAAGTAAGTGATGATGAAGTCCTTGATTCTCCTGATAGTGATTATGACTATGAAAGCGGCGAAGATATCGCTAATATTGAAGTTGTCAACAAAGATCCAAATAAAAAATTTCGATGAAAATCCACCAAATGGCGAAAAATGAAGGTGTTGAAAACATTTCTGATGAAAATCCACCAACCGGTGAAGGTGAAGCTGATAAAGGCAGTGAAAGATCTCGACCATCCTCTATGGTTGATAATATTGATGTAGAGAATTAAACTTTCTTTGTAATTTGTCAAAACTTCTTTTTGTTTGTAAGGATTAAGTCTTTGATCGAGTAATCCCCTTATTTTCTCCCTTTTCCCTTATTTAAGGTGTTTGAACATAATCTCACGTGCATGTTCGCTTATTGAATCTTTTATTAAGTAAAACCATCCCAATTAGGAATTTCACTTTATTTCTTCTCATTGCGACAAGATCGCAGGCCGCCTTTACATTTTCATGTAATGACCCATTGACCTTGTCTTATCATCTTTGATGGTCTTCTAAGTTTGACCTTCCTATTTAAAGGTCTCACTCTGCCACCCTTTATTGCGACAAGGTCGCGGGACGTCTTTACACTTGCATGTAAAAACCCATTGACCTTGTCTTATCATTTTTCAAGTATTTTTGCCTCTGCAGGATATTTTGCTTGCGACAATATGACAGGCCTAAATTTTCTTGCGAAAGTAAAGCCCCATGACATTGTCGTCTTGCGACGAAATCGCAGGACGTCTTTACACTTGCATGTAAGGACCCATTGATCTCGTCTTACCCTCGCGTTAGTATTATTGCCTCTGCAGGATCATTGCACAAATATGACAAGCCTAAGTTTCCTTGCGAAAACAAAGCCTCGTGACATTTGCGTCTTTGGCACTTATCGACTCCCTAATGGAGGGTGCCGCCCTTATCATCTCCCCGGTTGCCCCTTCAAGGAGGCGTACATCGGCCATACAAGGCTAGCTCCTCCCATCCGGTCTTAACAACAACCGAGTTGTTTTCGCACCTCTTATCCCTTATACCTATAGAGTTTATGGTTACAAGGCTGCACCCTAAGTGGAGTTTTCTTCGGGCCGAGTGCGGCATGCGCAAGACTTGTCAAGAGTGGTAAGGAAGTTCCATGCTCCCCGCACTCTTGACTCAACCGGGTACCTCGGCGCCTTGATCATACGGCTGACTCCTTGAAAGAGACCCTCGGTCGCCCAACCGTATAACCTACATATATAGTTGGGAATCCAAGGTACCTCTTCCGGATAGGCTTTCATGGGCCCCAAATCTGCATGACCTGAGTTCCGGGGCGGTGTAACCTTTCCCCGGGCCATGTTAAGAGATTCCCCCTTATATGACGCACTTTAGGTCTTACATTTGCCTCTTACGAAGTATAATTCGCGAACTAGGGTGTACGCCATAAAGGTTCGTCCCATTCATTCAATCATGTTTATTCATTCATTCATTCGTTATTTCTTGCCATTCTGCTCGCGAGACATTCGCTGATATCTTGGTGTGTATTTTATTGAATTCCGCAAATATCTTGCATTAAAGTACTTCATCTAACCCATTTTTACGGGTAGTATTTCTTTAGATATAATCTGTTCCACGACCTGCCTAATCTTTGTCCCATATCTTTGCCTTCAGGATCCATCAATCTATAAGCCCCTGTACCAACTACTTCTTTGATAATATAAGGTCCATCCCATTTTCTCGCCAGCTTGCCTCCATTTTCTCATTGATATATTGGTGTCTCTCGCAGTACCAAGTCTCCTGGTTGAAATTCACGTATCTTCACACGCTTGTTATATTCTCTGGCCAGTCTTCATTGATAATTCTCCATGTGTCGTAACGCCTTCTCCCTTTTCTCTTCTAATTCGTCCAACTTGATTAGAATGTTACCTGCACTAAGATTTTTCTCCCAAACTTCTTTCTTAGTTGTTGGGATCATAACTTCTGTTGGGAGCACAGCTTCAACTCCATATGTTAAGCAAAAGGTGACATTCCAGTGGCTTCTCTTCTCGGTTGTATTGTATGCCCATACTGCACCTGGGTACTTGTTCGCACCATCCTCTATTGTGTCCTTCTAATTTCTTCTTCAATATATCCGCGATTGTTTTATTTGTTGCCTCCGCCCCGACCGTTAGCTTGCGGATATAGTGGAGTCGATTTCCCACATTTTATTTGAAATGCATTAAGTAACAACTCTATGTTTTGCCCTTCAAATTGTTTCCCATTATCAGATACCAACTGTGCGGGGATCCCAAATCTGCATATAATATTCTCGAATATGAAAGTAAAAACGTCTTTGTCGCGAATGTGTGCTTTGTACCGCTTTCACTTCGCCCATTTGGTGAAATAATCCGTTGCGACAATTAAGTATCTTCTCTTTAATTACCTGTTCCTGGTAAAAAAGGTCCCACAATATCTAGACCCCACTTTCCAAAAGGCCACACACTTGTAGAAGAATTTAATGGTGCCCCTGGTGCATGTATTTTCTTCCCATGCCTTTGACAATCTTCGCAGCGCCTTGACATTGCTCTCGCGTCTTCATGCATATATGGCCAGTAATATCCTTGCATTTTTGCTTTATATGCTAGAGACCTTCCACCGCTATGATTTCCAGCATCTCCACTATGCAACATCTTCAATATGATTTCTCCCTCTTCCCTCGTTAAGCATCGAAGTGAAGGTCCATCAAAAGATCGTCGATAAAGTACACCATCTCTTAATTCATAATTCGTTGCACGGCTTTTCAATTTGTGTGCTTCTAATCTATTTCTTGGTACCTCCCTTTCATCGAGGTAAGCGTGAAGTTCTGTTCTCCAATCTTTATCGCGACATTGTGGTATGTCTTCTACTAACATTGCATCCGCTTCTTGTTCTTCTTCTTTATTGATTGATGGTGCCAAAAGTGTTTGTATTTTGATATTCCTCGCAGTGGGGTCTGTCATCATACTTGATATAAAGGCAAAAGCATCTGCAAGTCTGTTATTTCTCCTTGATATATGCCTCCACCTCATTTTTGGTATCTGTGCTGACAATTCTTCGACAAGCTTTCTGTACTTTTGCAAAGATGGCTCATTCGTAGCGTATTTCTCTGTTATCTGGCGAATTGCTAATTGCGAATCACTGGTAATCCTCACATTTTCTAACTTCATTTCTATTGCGAATCGCAGAGCATGTATTATAGCTTCATACTCCGTTTCATTATTGGTGGATTCAAACTCCAATCTAAAAGAGAAAGCTAATTTATTGCCTTCTGGCGAAATCACGACAATTCCCACTCCATTACCTTCTCCATTTGATGATCCGTCTACCAATATTTCCCACCTATCTGGTTCAGTTAACAAATCATTTGGGTCTCCATGTTCTTCTTCTACATCCATCATTTCATCCACTGCTTCATCTTCTTCCAAAGGAAATTCTGCCAAAAAGTCTGCGACTACCTGTGACTTGGTTGAGGATAATATTTCATATTTGAGTTTATAATGGCTTATTTGGGCATTCCACCTTTCTACTCTTCCCGATCTTTTTGAATTTTTCATTACTGATTCGATTGGTACTTTTGTTACCACCCTGACAAGATGTGCTTGAAAATATATGCGAAGTTTAAATGTTGCATAGACTAACGCTAGGGATTAGTTTTTCAATCTTCGAATAATTCCTTTCTGCGGCATTAAAAGTCTTACTGATATAGTAAATCGGTTTTTCTACTCCAGCGTCTATTCGCAGCAATACTGCGCTTAACGCGTGCGACGTTGTCGCAAGATATACCAACAATTCCTCTCCTGGCTCTGCTTTTTGCATAATGGATACTTCCATTAGATGTTCTTTAATTCCCTGTAAAGCCTTTTCACATTCGTCTGTCCATTTAAACTTCGATCCCTTTTTCAGGATGCTGAAAAAATGTTTGCACTTATCAGATGACCGCGAAATGAATCTTCCTAGTGATGCTAATAATCCATTTAGCTTTTGAACATCCTTTATTGTCGCAGGTGTTGGCATATCGCGAACTGCTTTCACTTTCTCTGGGTCGACTTGTATTCCTTCCTTTGATACTATATAACCCAAAAATTTTCCCGATGCCACTCCGAAGGTACATTTTTCCGGATTTACTTTGATGTTGAATCGCCTCATCTGTTCAAAGATTTCTCTCAGATCTTGTACATGGTTTTCTGCTTTCTTACTTTTTACGAGCATATCATCTACGTATACTTCCAGTGTTTTATGTATCCATTCTGCGAACACTTCTTCTACCATTCTTTGGTATGTTGCTCCAGCATTTCGTAAACCAAACGGCATTTTTGTATAACAATATAACCCTCTTGGAGCGAAAAAAGCAGTATGCTCTTGGTCTTCCTCGGCGAGAGGAATCTGGTTGTAACCCTTATACCCGTCCAGAGATGATATTCTTTCATTTCCTGCTGCTGATTCGACTAGTTGTGGGATATCTGGCAATGGAAAACTATCTTTAGGACAAGCTTTGTTTAAATCAGTGAAATCTATGCAAATTCTTATCCCCTTTTTCTTCTTTGGGACTATAACCATATTTGCTATCCATTCAGGATACTTTGCTGGCCTGATGATTCCTGCATCTAGCATTTTCTGCAATTCTTCTTCTATTTGGGGGTGATAAGCTGTTGCGATTTTTCTAATTCTCTGCTTGAACGGCTTCATCCTTTTATCTATTTCCAGTTTGTGACAAGCTATCGATGGATCTATACCAGGCATATCATCCATGTTCCACGCGAAGATATCCTTATAGTCTCGCAACAATTCTACAGTCCTTTTTTCCTCATTCGCTTCCATACTGGTCCCAATCTTCAACATTTTGGGCTCTTCATTAGTTCCGACATTCACTTCTTTCGTTTGCTCTGCCGCGACGTAACTAGCTTGCGATTCTCCCATAGGGGTTGGTCCTTTCAATTCTTTCGCGAGTTCATTTTTTTCTCCCGAAATCTCGCTAGGTATCCCTTTTCCTTCCTTTGCTCTTATCATGTAAACTCTAAATTCTTCTTCTTTTTTCGCTGCTTTCGCCGATTTTACGCGATGCTTTCGCTTCTTTGCTTGCTCTTCATGATATTTTATTTCAATTTGATAACATATTCTTCCTTTATTCACATCTCCTCTAATCTCGCCAATTCCAGTTGGTGTGGGAAATTTGATACATTGATGAAATGTTGATGCTACAACTTTTATTGCATGTACCCATGGTCTCCCTAGCAATACGTTGTATGGCGATTCCATATCTACTACACATAAGGTTACTCGTGTCTCGATGTCTCCCAACAGAATTCGTATTTTTACTTCTCCTTTAACCTTTGTTATGGATTTACCAAAACCATGGATGTTGTAGGCCGTGGGGATCATTTCTTTATCTTTATATCCCATTTTCTTGTAAGCATGATAAAACATGATATTCACCAAGCTTCCCGTATCGATTAAAGTTCTATTTACCGTCCATGTTTGTGTTGCCTTTACTAATTCTTCTCCTTTGCACGCGTTTATTGTGATTACCAGTGGAGATGTGTGACTCAAATTTGCTTTAGATATTTCTGAAGCTGTGAACGTTATCCTTTGCTTTTCCCATTCTTCTAAAGGCAATGTCACCTCTCTATCTGTGATTTTCTTTCCTTCAAAATCCCGCTTGTGTATTCTTCCTTTGATATTTTCATGAAACTCATCAATCATTGTCTTTGTGCCCGAACTGTACTCCATATCTTTCTCCTTTGCCTCGTCTAATTTAACATTTTCTTTTTCTTTCATTTTCTTGATTTGAATGATTCTGATTGCCTTCTTTCTTTCTTCACTCCCTGTTTCTAGCGCCAATATGTAGTTGCAGGAAATCCCACAATACACCCCTCACTATATTTTGCTTAACTAATCCATTCAGAAGATAGTAGATGAACAATTATGAATATTTATTAATAATTTTCTTAAAATGTTTACACAGGATTACACTTAAGATCTTACTAACATTCGCTCTGTTTCTCTCTCCTAATGACTTGCTTAGCAATTCTAAAAGAACTCTCTCTACAACAGATTCACTCATCCCTTTATATAGGGTAATACATAGTGAATGACAGCTAAGCTGTCCTTTATTTTCGGGAATGTCTCGCGAAGTGTCGCGAGGCGTACAAGTATTCGTATTCGCGACACTTCTTAACTTTCGCCAGATTTCATATCTTCCTATCGTCATCCAGTGCGTCATTCATATTAATCGTCTGCGACTCACTCGCAATGTTGTTATCGGCTGCCTTCGCGAATTGTTGTTGTCGCGATATTCTGATCCTACATTTGGAATTTGCTAGTATCCTTTTTTAACGAATCCCCTAGCTGGTACATACCAGTGCTACGGGATATAATTAAATTAAAGATTTTAGAGTTTTTCAGAGCTCTTTAGTTTTTTCATGGATGTTTAGAATTTTTTAGGACTTTTTAGATTTTCAGGGTTTTATAAAGTTTTCAAGGATTTTTAGGAAACATTCATATTGATCTTCACTATTGTTTGGAATTTGCTAGTATCATTTTTTAACGAATCCCATAGCTGGTAGATACCAGTGCTACGGGATATAATTAAACTAAATCTTTTCGGAGCTTCTTAGAGTTTTTCAGAGATTATTAGAGTTTTTCAGAGCTCTTTAGTTTTTTCATGGCTGTTAAGATTTCATTAGGACTTTTTATATTTTCAGGGTTTTATAAAGTTTTGAAGGCTTTTTAGGAAATATTCATATTGATCTTCACTATTGTTTGGAATTTGCTAGTATCATTTTTTAACGAATCCCATAGTTGGTAGATACCGATTGCTACACGGATATAATTAAATTAAAGTTTTTCAGAGCTTTTAGAGTTTTTCGAGCGTCTTAGAGTTTTTCAGAGCACTTTCGTTTTTTTCATGGTTGTTTAGATTTTTTTAGGACTTTTTTGATTTTGATGGTTTTATAAAGTTTTCAAGGCTTTTTTAGGAAACATTCATATTGATCTTCACTATTGTTTGGAATTTGCTAGTATCCTTTTTTAACGAATCCCCTAGTTGGTAGATACCAGTGCTACGGGATATAATTTAATTAAAGCTTTTCAAAGCTTTATAGAGGTTTTCAGAGCTTCTTAGAGTTTTTCAGAGCTCTTTCGTTTTTTCATGGTTGTTTAGATTTTTTTAGGACTTTTTAGATTTTGATGGTTTTATAAAGTTTTAAAGGCTTTTTAGGGAAACATTCATATTGATCTTCACTATTGTTTGGAATTTGCTAGTATTCTTTTTTAACGAATCCCCTAGCTGGTACATACCAGTGCTACGGGATATAATTAAATTAGATTTTCAGAGCTTTTTTAGAGTTTTTCAGAGCTCTTTAGTTTTTTCATGGATGTTTAGAATTATTTAGGACTTTTTAGATTTTCAGGGTTTTATAAAGTTTTCAAGGCTTTTTAGGTAACATTCATATTGATGTTCACTATTGTTTGGAATTTGCTAGTATCATTTTTTAGCGAATCCCATAGCTGGTAGATACCAGTGCTACGGGATATAAATAAACTAAAGCTTTTCGGAGCTTCTTAGAGTTTTTCAGAGATTATTAGAGTTTTTCAGAGCTCTTTAGTTTTTTCATGGTTGTTAAGATTTCATTAGGACTTTTTATATTTTCAGGGTTTTATAAAGTTTTGAAGGCTTTTTAGGAAACATTCATATTGATGTTCACTATTGTTTGGAATTTGCTAGTATCATTTTTTAACTAATCCCATAGTTGGTAGATACCAGTGCTACGGGATATAATTAAATTAAAGCTTTTCAGAGCTTTTTAGAGTTTTTCAGAGCGTCTTAGAGTTTTTCAGAGCTCTTTCGTTTTTTCATGGTTGTTTAGATTTTTTTAGGACTTTTTTGATTTTGATGGTTTTATAAAGTTTTCAAAGCTTTTTAGGAAACATTCATATTGATCTTCACTATTGTTTGGAATTTGCTAGTATCCTTTTTTAACGAATCCCCTAGTTGGTAGATACCAGTGCTACGGGATATAATTTAATTTAAGCTTTTCAAAGCTTTATAGAGGTTTTCAGAGCTTCTTAGAGTTTTTCAGAGCTCTTTCGTTTTTTCATGGTTGTTTAGATTTTTTTAGGACTTTTTTGATTTTGATGGTTTTATAAAGTTTTCAAGGCTTTTTAGGAAACATTCATATTGATCTTCACTATTGTTTGGAATTTGCTAGTATCCTTTTTAACGAATCCCCTAGCTGGTACATACCAGTGCTAAGGGATATAATTAAATTAAAGCTTTTCAGAGCTTTTTAGAGTTTTTCAGAGCTCTTTAGTTTTTTCATGGATGTTTAGACTTTTTTAGGACTTTTTAGATTTTCAGGGTTTTATAAAGTTTTCAAGGCTTTTTAGGTAACATTCATATTGATGTTCACTATTGTTTGGAATTTGCTAGTATCATTTTTAACGAATCCCATAGCTGGTAGATACCAGTGCTACGGGATATAATTAAACTAAAGCTTTTCAGAGCTTTTTAGAGTTTTTCAGAGCGTCTTAGAGTTTTTCAGAGCTCTTTCGTTTTTTCATGGTTGTTTAGATTTTTTTAGGACTTTTTTGATTTTGATGGTTTTATAAAGTTTTCAAGGCTTTTTAGAAAACATTCATATTGATCTTCACTATTGTTTGGAATTTGCTAGTATCATTTTTTAACGAATCCCATAGTTGGTAGATACCAGTGCTACGGGATATAATTAAATTAAAGCTTTTCAGAGCTTTTTAGAGTTTTTCAGAGCGTCTTAGAGTTTTTCAGAGCTCTTTCGTTTTTTCATGGTTGTTTAGATTTTTTAGGACTTTTTTGATTTTGATGGTTTTATAAAGTTTTCAAGGCTTTTTAGGAAACATTCATATTGATCTTCACTATTGTTTGGAATTTGCTAGTATCCTTTTTTAACGAATCCCCTAGTTGGTAGATACCAGTGCTACGGGATATAATTTAATTAAAGCTTTTCAAAGCTTTATAGAGGTTTTCGAGCTTCTTAGAGTTTTTCGTGAGCTCTTTCGTTTTTCATGGTTGTTTAGATTTTTTTAGGACTTTTTAGATTTTGATGGTTTTATAAAGTTTTCAAGGCTTTTTTAGGAAACATTCATATTGATCTTCACTATTGTTTGGAATTTGATAGTATCCTTTTTAACGATCCCCTAGCTGGTACATACCAAAGTGCTAAGGGATATAATTAAATTAAAGCTTTTCGTGAGCTTTTTAGAGTTTTTCGTGAGCTCTTTAGTTTTTTCATGGATGTTTAGACTTTTTTAGGACTTTTTAGATTTTCAGGGTTTTATAAAGTTTTCAAGGCTTTTTAGGTAACATTCATATTGATGTTCACTATTGTTTGGAATTTGCTAGTATCATTTTTTAACGAATCCCATAGCTGGTAGATACCAGTGCTACGGGATATAATTAAACTAAAGCTTTTCAGAGCTTTTTAGAGTTTTTCAGAGCGTCTTAGAGTTTTTCAGAGCTCTTTCGTTTTTTCATGGTTGTTTAGAATTTTAGGACTTTTTTGATTTTGATGGTTTTATAAAGTTTTCAAGGCTTTTTAGGAAACATTCATATTGATCTTCACTATTGTTTGGAATTTGCTAGTATCCTTTTTTAACGAATCCCCTAGCTGGTACATACCAGTGCTACGGGATATAATTAAATTAAAGCTTTTTAGAGTTTTTCAGAGCTCTTTAGTTTTTTCATGGATGTTTAGAATTTTTTAGGACTTTTTAGATTTTCAGGGTTTTATAAAGTTTTCAAGGCTTTTTAGGTAACATACATATTGACCTTCACTATTGTTTGGAATTTTCTAGTATCATTTTTTAACGAATCCCCTAGCTGGTAGATACCAGTGCTACGGGATATAATTAAACTAAAGCTTTTCAGAGCTTTTTAGAGGTTTTCAGAGCTTCTTAGAGTTTTTCAGAGCTCTTTCGTTTTTTCATGGCGTCTTTTTAGATTTTGATGGTTTTATAAAGTTTTCAAGGCTTTTAGGAAACATTCATTTGATCTTCACTATTGTTTGGAATTTGCTAGTATCCTTTTTTAACGAATCCCCTAGATGTTTAGAAAGCTTTTTTTTTTTAGAGTTTTTCACTTTTTTTTCAGATTTTAGAATTTTTAGGACTTTTTAGATTTTCAATTTATAAAGTTTTCAAGGCTTTTTAGGTAACATTCATATTGATGTTCACTATTGTTTGGCTAATCATTTTTTAACGAATCCCTAGTTGTTAGATACTAGTATTAAACATTTTTTCTTAAGTTTTTCGAATTCTTAGAGTTTTTCTAGTTTTTTCAAGGATGTTTAGATTTCATTAGGACTTTTTAGATTTTCATAAAGTTTTGAAGGCTTTTTAGGAAACATTCATATTGATCTTCACTATTGTTTGAATTTGCTAGTATCATTTTTTAACGAATCCCCTAGTTGGTAGATACCAATGCTACGGGATATAATTAAATTAAAGCTTTTCAGAGCTTTTTAGAGGTTTTCAAAGCTTCTTAGAGATTTTCAGAGCACTTTCATTTTTTCATGGTTGTTTAGATTTTTTTAGGACTTTTTAGATTTTGATGGTTTTATAAAGTTTTCAAGGCTTTTTAGGTAAAATTCATATTGATCTTCACAATTGTTTGGAATTTGCTAGTATCATTTTTTAACGAATCCCCTAGCTGGTGGATACCATAGCAACGGGATATAATTAAATTAAAGCTTTTCAGAGCTTTTTAGAGGTTTTCAGAGCTTCTTAGAGTTTTTCAGAGCTCTTTCGTTTTTTCATGGTTTTAGATTTTTTTAGGACTTTTTAGATTTTGATGGTTTTATAAAGTTTTCAAGGCTTTTTAGGAAACATTCATATTGATCTTCACTATTGTTTGGAATTTGCTAGTATCCTTTTTTAACGAATCCCCTAGTTGGTACATACAGTGCTACGGGATATCTTATACTATAATAAAGAAAAGACCCCTTTTTGGTGAAGCCTTCTTTTGGTGAAGCTTTTTCACATGACAATAATACCCCCATTAACTAACTTAATATTTGTATATTTACAGGAATGCCATTGTTTTAAAAATTGATCAAAAAAATTAAAACTTAAATATCTTTAAAAATACACATCGGATTTTTTGCAAAATTGATATATTTGGAAAGCTCTTTAAATTATCTATGTAATGAGTACAAACAAGGATATTAAATTTTTATTTTAAGATTTTTTTTCTCCATTATTATCAAATTTGGTGTTGTTAAAATAATCCAATTCAAGCATGTGCATCGCACATGTGGCCTTACTAGTAATTAAATTAAAGATTTTCAGAGCTTTTTAGAGTTTTTCAGAGCTCTTTAGTTTTTTCATGGATGTTTAGAATTATTTAGGACTTTTTAGATTTTCAGGGTTTTATAAAGTTTTCAAGGCTTTTTAGGTAACATTCATATTGATGTTCACTATTGTTTGGAATTTGCTAGTATCATTTTTTAACGAATCCCCTAGCTGGTAGATACCAGTGCTACGGGATATAATTAAACTAAAGCTTTTCGGAGCTTCTTAGAGTTTTTCAGAGATTATTAGAGTTTTTCAGAGCTCTTTAGTTTTTTCATGGCTGTTAAGATTTCATTAGGACTTTTTATATTTTTGTAGTTGCAGGAAATCCCACACTACACCCCTCACTATATCTTGATAATAATTTCTAGATCTAAACTTATCTGATATGAAAATGAAGATAAAAATGCTAAAATTGTAAAATGGACACAAGGATCTTTTACGTGGTTCGATCAATGTGATCTACATCCACGATTCTTCACTATGATTGTTGAGGTTATATTGGTATTATATTTACAATCTCCATTAATGGATATTTTGTAGAGCTCTAGATCTAATTATTTGGGGAAGAAGATGATAAAGAAAATAAAATCTTTTCCTCTCTAAAAAATATCTCTCTCCAAAATATCTCTCTCTCTCCTCCTAAAATTATCCTCCCCTTTGTCTCTCCTGCTCTCTTCTTAATATAGGATATTACATAGTGGGTGACAGCTCATATTCTCGCGAGCTCTTTGATAATTTTGCAGGCTCTTGCTACCTTCTCGCGAACTCTTCATACCTTTTCTCGTATTTCTGCTGGTGTCGTCTGTTACGTTATTTTTGATGTTAGTCACGTTATTTTTGATGTTAGTCTGCGACGGTTTCGCAGTGTTGCTAATGACAATATCGCGAGTACGTTGTTGTTGCGATATTCTGATCCTACATCTTGCCTCTTTTTCCTTGAATATTGCTTGAAGAGCGATCTTTAAGGAAAAAATCATTGTTGTAGTAATCTTTGATCTTTGTTGATGAAGGAACGAGCGGAAGAATACTGGACTTGAAAAGTACGTACTTGCCTCTATTCTTTTGCGAAGTTCAAGCTTTGCGAAGTAAATAAGAAGTATCATCTCTTGAAGTATGCGAAGTATGAAGTATCTTTGAAGAGGTATAAGAAATATCCGTCCTTAATTGCGAATAAGAAGTATTGCGAACTAATCATGCGAAATTAGAAGTATGAAGTATAAGAAGTATTAATCCTCGAAATATAAGAAGTATTTATCCTTGAATAAGAGTAGTAAGTATTTCCTCTATTCATGCGAAATTATTACTCCATTTTTGGTGAAGATTCTTGCTATTCACTAGTGAACATCCACTTTGGAAATGATTCTTGTTGAGAAGATGAAAAACATAAAATGTTTTCTTGGTTATCCATAGTTGCCTCTATTCTTCATCTTCGAAGGTAGAATTGTTGAAAAAGTGTTGAATGAGTGAGTTATTTCTTCATTCTTATCTTGCCGCTATCTCATGTGTTGTGCTCATGCGATAGTATAATCTCTTCATTGCTTTACGTTGAATTTTATCATTGCGACAAGATCGCAGGACGTCTTTACATTTTCACGTAATGACCCATTGATCTTGCCATATCATCTTTGGTGGTCTTCTAAGTTTGACCTTCCTAATTAAAGGCCTTACTCTGCCACCCGTTATTGTGACAAGATCGCAGGACGTCTTTACACTTGCATGTAAAAACCCATTGACCTTGCCTTATCATTTTTCAAGTATTTTTGCCTCTGCAGGATATTTTATTTGCGACAATATGACAGGCCTAAATATCCTTGCGAACATAAAGCCCCATGACATTGCCGTCTTGCGACGAAATCGCAGGACGTCCGTACACTTTCGTGTAAAGACCCATTGATCTCGTCTTACCCTCGCGTTAGTATTATTGCCTCTGCAGGATCATTGCACAAATATGACAAGCCTAAGTTTCCTTGCGAAAACAGAGCCTCATGACATTTGCGTCTTTGGCACTTATCAGCTCCCTAATGGAGGGTGCCGCCCTTATCACCTCCCTGGTTGCCCCTTCAAGGAGGCGTACATCGGCCATACAAGGCTAGCTCCTCCCATCCGGTCTTAACAACAACCAGTTGTTTTCGCAGCCTCTTATCCCTTATACCTATAGGGTTTATGGTTACAAGGCTGCACCCTAAGTGGAGTTTTCTTCGGGCCGAGTGCAGCATGCGCCAAGACTTGTCATGAGTGGTAAGGAAGTTCCATGCTCCCCGCACTCTTGACTCAACCGGGTACCTCGGCGCCTTGATCATACGCTGACTCCTTGAAAGAGACCCTCGGTCGCCCAACCAGGGTATAACCTACATATATAGTTGGGAATCCAAGGTACCTCTTCCGGATAGGCTTTCATGGGCCCCAAATCTCCATGACCCAGGCTTCAGGAGCGGTGTAACCTTCCCCCTGGGCCATGTCAAGAGATACCCCCTTATATGACGCACTTTAGGTCTTACATTTGCCTCTTACGAAATATCATTCGCGAACTAGGGTGTACGCCATAAAGGTTCGTCCCATTCACTCACTCAATCATTTTTGTCAATTCATTCAATCATTCATTTTTGATTTTCTCTTCTCATTATCTTTGCGAAGTTATCGCATTTCTATTATCTCTGTGAGAAATTATCGCATGCCTTCATTTCTCACACTTCCTTCATTTCTGTCATTTCCTTCATTTCATGTCATTTCTTTCAATCATTCTTAACGAAATAATTATTCTTTTCTTCATTCTTTGCGAAATTATCATCAACTCTCTTCTTTGTTATTGTCTCCGATTTAAGTATATGATTTTCTTGCGAAGCTCTTGTAGTGCAAAAAATGATGCAAAAACTTCGCGGGAGATAGGAGTTGAACCTGCGTCCTCAAGTTCATTGTCTTTTCCTCTAGCCAACTTTCCTGGCTTTCGTTTGTGAAAGAATGTGACCATATCGTTCTTTTAATGTGATCTCTGGCTCTAGTTTTTCGAGTAAAAATATGCAAAAAGTTTGCGAAAGTTAGGATTCGATCCTGCGAACTCGAACGCATACTCTGCTGACTTCACCATATGTGCCAACTTCTGTTTTTGATAAAATTGGTAAAGTTGCCTTCTTATTCTTTTCTTCTCTTCAGTCTGGGGAATAAAAAACATTGTGAAAAATTCGTGCGTCTGCGGATTCGAACTCGTAAACTATAGCTTCTTCTTTCCAACTCGGAACCATCCATACAAATTCCTTCTTGTGTTGCTGTGCTAAGATTCGCACACCTTATTCTCATGTTATAGCTCTTTGTTATTTTTCGTGGAAAGTATATCTTCGTCTTTCACGCAATCTAGATAATTGATGATGGAATAGTTGTTACTTCTATATGTTCTTTCCTTGTTCTCTGGGTCTTATTGTTTGGTCTGTTGACGAAGTTAAATTAAACCTTTTTCATTGAATCACTTCGCCTATGCGTCTTTCAGTAGGATGAGGTAGCTGAGTTGCTGTTGCGATAACTTCGCAGACACTATTTCTTCATAGCCCCATGAATTCTATTACGTCCCTGATTCTTCTTCCATCGGTTTTATTCTTTCTTCTTTAGCAGCTCTCTGTGTTTTATCATCATCTTCGCACTCTTCAGTGCTTCTTCTTTCTTTACATGTTTCTTTAGGTTAATACAATTTGATCATCTCTGAGTATTGTCTTTCATCTATTCGTTTTTGCTCTTCTTTTGGTCATTGATGTGATATCATTGCGCTGGTTGCTTGAGGCAATCTTTTCTTGATGCTCTCTTTAGGGATAGTAAACTGAATTGGTGCTGATGAATCCTTCTTTGCTCTGTCCATTGTTCCCTTCGTGCTGATGAATCCTTGTTCTGCAAACTGAATTGGTGCTGCTGACTTTCTATGAGATTATTGACCTGATGTCTTTTCTTCTTTGCGCAAAGTTAGTTTGCACATCGCCTCCTGTGATCGAACCAAAGCTTCAATTATTATTCTCTTTGCGTGACTGATGTCTTCCCATTAGTCTTCACGGATATCTTTACATACGTGCATTTTCTTCACGTTGGTATTTCTTTGCTTGCCATACTATTTCATTTATACTTTTTGCGAGAGCTCATTGCCTTCCATTATTTGATATCATTGTCTTCTTTTTCTTTGTACCTATCTGCTATATTTCTCCATCATACTGATTGCTCGAAATGATCTTTTGTGGCTGCTTTCTTCTCTAATGGTTCCTTATCTGTGACACTTCAAGCACGATAATTCCTCAGTTTTATTCGCTAACTGATTCTTCATTGTTCTTATCCCTGCTCCTTCGCAGACAGTCGATAATATTGCTGAGTTATTACTTGTTGGTTTCACGTGCAAAGTTGAATTGCAAGTTTCATGTGCATGAACTGCATGGGAGAAATTACTTGTCGGTTTTTGATCCTTTAATCTTGTATTGAATTTAAAATGGATTTAAGTTGCTTGTTGTTTGGTTCACTGAGAATCTGTTACTCATTGATGACGATGCCTGCTTGGACATTGGTTTCTTCGTGAATCATCATAGGTTCACCATCGCTGATGACAAGGTGATTGTATGGTTGATCCTCTTTCTCGCTTTGGTTATGTTGCTCGCAGCTTTATTTCATCAAGAACAATATCAGTAACTATACTCCTTCCTCTCTGATAAAATAAGTTCTGTTGATAAATATGTTTTCTCATCTTCTGACGCCTCCAATCTTCTTCGAAGTGGGATTTCATCTTCGCCTGTTGAGTCTTAACCCATGTGAGTGTCCCAAATCTAAAGGAAAGTCCATTTTACTTCTTCTTCACTACTTGCCGATGAAGAACAGAACAAAACAGAAGTTGTCTTCGCAGAGAGGAGCTTTGTCTTCGCAGGGAGGAACTTTGTCTTCGCAGGGAGGAACTTTGTCTTTGCAGGGAGTAGCTTTTATTTTTCATGAAGTTATTTTGCTTATTCTTCGAGTCCCAACCGGAGTAGATTTCTTTTTGCTTACTGCGAATATCTTTCGAAGTATCATTGATGAGGTGCACTTTGTTGGATTGAGAGTTCTTCGCCTGTAGAGCTGTTGCTTTCCTTTCTTCGCTAATGACCACAAAGTTAGCCTTCGCTGGAATCCTTGATGAAGTAAACCTTTTCCATATCTCTTTTTATCTAGCTGACTTTTGTATTACAGTATGAGTTTGATCGTTGCTGTGGTTGACAAGTTGTTGATGGTGTGATTGCGAGAGAAGAGTCAGGAATTCCTACTGTGGTCTGATGGTTGGGCTCGTAAACAACGATGTTGCTGTCATTATGGAACTGAATTTAGGGTATGTCGAACTGGTGATGAAACTCGAGCTTGGCAGTGGTATTGAACAAAGGAGATGATGAATGCTGAGATGAAGGTCTCGAATTCAAATGAACGGAGCTGCAATATTGCTTCCATTATTGGCAATAGAGAAGAGAGATATCAGTAATGATGAGTTCACAACTCCTGAGTCAAGTTTTCTGAACTAAAATATTTATATTCTTCTTCTTCTCGCACTGTCCTATTCTCTTGTTTGCGTCTATTGTTTGCGAACTACTCTCTTGCTTGCGTCTATTGTTTGTGAACTGGTGATAACTCAAGCTCGAATGAATTTTCCTTGAATTGTATTTCTTCGCTAGCATTGGGGTTATCTTGACGAGTAACAATAAAGGTAATTCTCACTTTCTTGGAGATAATTCTCGTGTGTCGTGATTCTTTGCGTCCCTTCTTTTGAAATTGTTTTCCTCCACTATTCTTGTGTTGACATGATGGCGTTCTCTTTAATTTGCTATCCCTCCGTGCGTCTTTAATTTGCTATCGAGTCTTCTCTTTTGGTCATTCTTTCGCAGGCTAGCGAACAGCTAGATGAACGTAAATGGCCTTACAGCTGATGATAATTCGATCACCTGTTACTCTAAACTTTCTCAACGAAGACAACTAACGCCTTTTTTTCACAAAATTTTACTTCACAAAGTAAACTATTCTTCCTGAGACATTCATTCCCTCACGTAAAGTCTTTTTTCTTCGCTAAATAATCCTCCCTACTCACTGTTCTTTTGAATATCAATATAGACTCCTTTGACTTTCTGCTTCTGTGTTTTTTCCTTGAAACTTTCAGCTAGTGATTCTAACTTTGAGATCCAGTGATATCCAACTCCAACGAGGCTTTTTAGAGTTTTTCAGAGCTTCTTAGAGTTTTTCAGAGCTCTTTCGTTTTTTCATGGTTGTTTAGATTTTTTTAGGACTTTTTTGATTTTGATGGTTTTATAAAGTTTTCAAGGCTTTTTAGGAAACATTCATATTGATCTTCACTATTGTTTGGAATTTGCTAGTATCATTTTTTAACGAATCCCCTAGTTGGTAGATACCAGTGCTACGGGATATAATTAAATTAAAGCTTTTCAAAGCTTTATAGAGGTTTTCAGAGCTTCTTAGAGTTTTTCAGAGCTCTTTCGTTTTTTCATGGTTGTTTAGATTTTTTATGGACTTTTTAGATTTTGATGGTTTTATAAAGTTTTCAAGGCTTTTTTAGGAAACATTCATATTGATCTTCACTATTGTTTGGAATTTGCTAGTATCCTTTTTTAACGAATCCCTAGCTGGTACATACCAAAGGCTACGGGATATAATTAAATTAAAGATTTTCGAGCTTTTTAGAGTTTTTCGAGCTTCTTAGCTCTTTAGTTTTTTCATGGATGTTTAGAAATTTTTTAGGACTTTTTAGATTTTCAGGGTTTTATAAAGTTTTCAAGGCTTTTTAGGTAACATTCATATTGATCTTCACTATTGTTTGGAATTTGCTAGTATCATTTTTCAACGAATCCCCTATTTGGTAGATACCAAATTACGGGATATAATTAAACTAAAGCTTTTCGGAGCTTTTTAGAGTTTTTCGAGAGATTATTAGAGTTTTTCGTGAGCTCTTTAGTTTTTTCATGGCTGTTTAGATTTCATTAGGACTTTTTAGATTTTCAGGGTTTTATAAAGTTTTGAAGGCTTTTTAGGAAACATTCATATTGATCTTCACTATTGTTTGGAATTTGCTAGTATCATTTTTTAACGAATCCCATAGTTGGTAGATACCAGTGCTACGGGATATAATTAAATTAAAGCTTTTCAGAGCTTTTTAGAGTTTTTCAGAGCGTCTTAGAGTTTTTCAGAGCTCTTTCGTTTTTTCATGGATGTTTAGATTTTTTTAGGACTTTTTAGATTTTGATGGTTTTATAAAGTTTTCAAGGCTTTTTAGGAAACATTCATATTGATCTTCACTATTGTTTGGAATTTGCTAGTATCCTTTTTTAACGAATCCCCTAGTTGGTAGATACCGAGTGCTACGGGATATAATTAAATTAAAGCTTTTCAGAGCTTCTTAGAGTTTTTCAGAGCTCTTTCGTTTTTTCATGGCTGTTTAGATTTTTTTAGGACTTTTTAGATTTTGATGGTTTTATAAAGTTTTCAAGGCTTTTTAGGAAACATTCATATTGATCTTCACTATTGTTTGGAATTTGATAGTATCCTTTTTTAACGAATCCCCTAGCTGGTACATACCAGTGCTACGGGATATAATTAAATTAAAGCTTTTCAGAGCTTTTTAGTTTTTTCATGGATGTTTAGAATTTTTTAGGACTTTTTAGATTTTCAGGGTTTTATAAAGTTTTCAAGGCTTTTTAGGTAACATTCATATTGATCTTCACTATTGTTTGGAATTTGCTAGTATCATTTTTTAACAAATCCCCTAGCTTGGTAGATACCAAGCTACGGGATATAATTAAATTAAAGCTTTTCGAGCTTTTAGAGGTTTTTCGGAGCTTCTTAGAGTTTTTCAGAGCTCTTTCGTTTTTTCATGGTTGTTTAGATTTTTTTAGGACTTTTTAGATTTTGATGGTTTTATAAAGTTTTCAAGGCTTTTTAGGAAACATTCATATTGATCTTCACTATTGTTTGGAATTTGCTAGTATCATTTTTTAACGAATCCCTATTTGGTAGATACCAGTGCTACGGGATATAATTAAATTAAAGCTTTTCAAAGCTTTTTCAGAGATTTTAGAGGTTTTCAGAGCTTCTTAGATTTTTTCAGAGCACTTTCGTTTTTTCATGGTTGTTTAGATTTTTTTAGGACTTTTTAGATTTTGATGGTTTTATAAAGTTTTCAAGGCTTTTTAGGAAACATTCATATTGATCTTCACTATTGTTTGGAATTTGCTAGTATCCTTTTTTAACGAATCCTCTAGCTGGTACATACCAGTGCTACGGGATATAATTAAATTAAAGCTTTTCTTTTTAGAGGTTTTTAGAGCTTTTTAGAGTTTTTCAGAGCTCTTTAGTTTTTTCATGGATGTTTAGAATTTTTTAGGACTTTTTAGATTTTGATGGTTTTATAAAGTTTTCAAGGCTTTTTAGGAAACATTCATATTGATCTTCACTATTGTTTGGAATTTGCTAGTATCCTTTTTTAACGAATCCCCTAGCTGGTACATACCAGTGCTACGGGATATAATTAAATTAAAGATTTTCAGAGCTTTTTAGAGTTTTTCAGAGCTTTTTAGAGTTTTTCAGAGCTCTTTAGTTTTTTCATGGATGTTTAGAATTTTTAGGACTTTTTAGATTTTCAGGGTTTTATAAAGTTTTCAAGGCTTTTTAGGTAACATTCATATTGATCTTCACTATTGTTTGGAATTTGCTAGTATCATTTTTTAACGAATCCCCTATTTGGTAGATACCAGTGCTACGGGATATAATTAAATTATGGATTTTCAGAGCTTTTTAGAGGTTTTCAGAGCTTCTTAGATTTTTTCAGAGCACTTTCGTTTTTTCATGGTTGTTTAGATTTTTTTAGTACTTTTTAGATTTTGATGGTTTTATAAAGTTTTCAAGGCTTTTTAGGAAACATTCATATTGATCTTCACTATTGTTTGGAATTTGCTAGTATCATTTTTTAACGAATCCCTAGCTGGTGGATACCAGTGCTACGGGATATAATTAAATTAAAGCTTTTCAGAGCTTCTTAGAGTTTTTCAGAGCTCTTTCGTTTTTTCATGGTTGTTTAGATTTTTTTAGGACTTTTTAGATTTTGATGGTTTTATAAAGTTTTCAAGGCTTTTTAGGAAACATTCATATTGATCTTCACTATTGTTTGGAATTTGCTAGTATCCTTTTTAACGAATCCCCTAGCTGGTACATACCAGTGCTACGGGATATAATTAAATTAAAGCTTTTCAGAGCTTTTTAGAGTTTTTCAGAGCTCTTTAGTTTTTTCATGGATGTTTAGAATTTTTTAGGACTTTTTAGATTTTCATGGTTTTATAAAGTTTTCAAGGCTTTTTAGGTAACATTCATATTGATCTTCACTATTGTTTGGAATTTGCTAGTATCATTTTTTAACGAATCCCCTAGTTGGTAGATACCAGTGCTACGGGATATAATTAAATTAAAGGTTTTCAGAGCTTCTTTGAGTTTTTCAGAGCTCTTTAGTTTTTTCATGGTTGTTTAGATTTTTTTAGGACTTTTTAGATTTTCAGGGTTTTATAAAGTTTTCAAGGCTTTTTAGGAAACATTCATATTGATCTTCACTATTGTTTGGAATTTGCTAGTATCATTTTTTAACGAATCCCCTAGCTGGTAGATACCAGTGCTACGGGATATAATTAAATTAAAGCTTTTCAGAGCTTTTTAGAGTTTTTCAGAGCTCTTTAGTTTTTTCATGGATGTTTAGATTTTTTTAGGACTTTTTAGATTTTGATGGTTTTATAAAGTTTTCAAGGCTTTTTAGGAAACATTCATATTGATCTTCACTATTGTTTGGAATTTGCTAGTATCATTTTTTTAACGAATCCCCTAGCTGGTACATACCAATGCTACGGGATATAATTAAATTAAAGCTTTTCAGAGCTTCTTAGAGTTTTTCAGAGCTCTTTCGTTTTTTCATGGATGTTTAGATTTTTTTAGGACTTTTTAGATTTTGATGGTTTTATAAAGTTTTCAAGGCTTTTTAGGAAACATTCATATTGATCTTCACTATTGTTTGGAATTTGCTAGTATCATTTTTTAACGAATCCCCTAGCTGGTACATACCAGTGCTACGCGATATAATTAAATTAATGCTTTTCAAAGCTATTTAGAGGTTTTCAGAGCTTCTTAGAGTTTTTCGGAGCTCTTTCGTTTTTTCATGGCTGTTTAGATTTTTTAGGACTTTTTAGATTTTGATGGTTTTATAAAGTTTTCAAGGCTTTTTAGGAAACATTCATATTGATCTTCACTATTGTTTGGAATTTGCTAGTATCATTTTTTAACGAATCCCTAGCTGGTAGATACCAGTGCTACGGGATATAATTAAATTAAAGCTTTTCGAGCTTTTTAGAGGTTTTTTTTGAGATTCTTAGAGTTTTTCAGAGCTCTTTAGTTTTTTCATGGATGTTTAGATTTTTTAGGACTTTTTAGATTTTCAGGGTTTTATAAAGTTTTCAAGGCTTTTTAGGAAACATTCATATTGATCTTCACTATTGTTTGGAATTTGCTAGTATCATTTTTTAACGAATCCCCTAGTTGGTAGATACCAGTGCTACGGGATATAATTAAATTAAAGCTTTTCAGAGCTTCTTAGAGTTTTTCAGAGCTTCTTAGAGTTTTTCAGAGCTCTTTAGTTTTTTCATGGTTGTTTAGATTTTTTAGGACTTTTTAGATTTTGATGGTTTTATAAAGTTTTCAAGGCTTTTTAGGAAACATTCATATTGATCTTCACTATTGTTTGGAATTTGCTAGTATCATTTTTTAACGAATCCCCTATTTGGTAGATACCAGTGCTACGGGATATAATTAAATTAAAGCTTTTCAGAGCTTTTTAGAGGTTTTCAGAGCTTCTTAGATTTTTTTAGAGCTCTTTCGTTTTTTCATGGCTGTTTAGATTTTTTTAGGACTTTTTAGATTTTGATGGTTTTATAAAGTTTTCAAGGCTTTTTAGGAAACATTCATATTGATCTTCACTATTGTTTGGAATTTGCTAGTATCATTTTTTAACGAATCCCCTAGATGGTAGATACCGGTGCTACGGGATATAATTAAATTAAAGATTTTCAGAGCTTTTTAGAGGTTTTGAGCTTTTCTTAGAGTTTTTCTCTTTAGTTTTTTCATGGTTGTTTAGATTTTTTAGGACTTTTTAGATTTTCATGGTTTTATAAAGTTTTCAAGGCTTTTTAGGAAACATTCATATTGATCTTCACTATTGTTTGGAATTTGCTAGTATCATTTTTTAACGAATCCCTAGTTGGTAGATACCAGTGCTACGGGATATAATTAAATTAAAGCTTTTCGAGCTTTTTAGAGGTTTTCGAGCTTCTTAGAGTTTTTCTTCTTAGAGTTTTTCGAGCTCTTTCGTTTTTCATGGTTGTTTAGATTTTTTAGTACTTTTTAGATTTTGATGGTTTTATAAAGTTTTCAAGGCTTTTTAGGAAACATTCATATTGATTTTCTCTATTGTTTGGAATTTGCTAGTTTCATTTTTTAACGAATCCCCTAGCTGGTACATACCAATGCTACGCGATATAATTAAATTAAAGCTTTTCGAGCTTTTTAGAGGTTTTCGAGCTTCTTAGAGTTCTTAGAGTTTTCGAGCTCTTTAGTTTTTTCATGGTTGTTTAGATTTTTTAGGACTTTTTAGATTTTGATGGTTTTATAAAGTTTTCAAGGCTTTTTAGGAAACATTCATATTGATCTTCACTATTGTTTGGAATTTGCTAGTATCATTTTTTAACGAATCCCCTAGATGGTAGATACCAAGTGCTACGGGATATAATTAAATTAAAGATTTTCGAGCTTTTTAGAGGTTTTTAGAGCTTCTTAGAGTTTTTCAAAGGTTCTTAGAGTTTTTCGAGCTCTTTAGTTTTTTCATGGTTGTTTAGATTTTTTTAGGACTTTTTAGATTTTCATGGTTTTATAAAGTTTTCAAGGCTTTTTAGGAAACATTCATATTGATCTTCACTATTGTTTGGAATTTGCTAGTATCATTTTTTAACGAATCCCTAGTTGGTAGATACCGGTGCTACGGGATATAATTAAATTAAAGCTTTTCGAGCTTTTTAGAGGTTTTCTTCTTAGAGTTTTTTCTTAGAGTTTTTCGAGCTCTTTCGTTTTTTCATGGTTGTTTAGATTTTTTTAGGACTTTTTAGATTTTGATGGTTTTATAAAGTTTTCAAGGCTTTTTAGGAAACATTCATATTGATCTTCACAATTGTTTGGAATTTGCTAGTATCATTTTTTAACGAATCCCCTAGATGGTAGATACCAGTGCTTTACGGGATATAATTAAATTAAAGATTTTCGAGCTTTTAGAGGTTTTCACTATTGTTTGAGCTTCTTTTTAGAGTTTTTCGAGCTTCTTAGAGTTTTTCGAGCTCTTTAGTTTTTTCATGGTTGTTTAGATTTTTTAGGACTTTTTAGATTTTCAA
Source organism: Papaver armeniacum (assembly GCA_023531295.1). Lineage (NCBI taxonomy): Eukaryota > Viridiplantae > Streptophyta > Magnoliopsida > Ranunculales > Papaveraceae > Papaver > Papaver armeniacum. The sequence continues at coordinate 457,104 of JAJJWW010001987.1, read as the reverse complement.
GGTTTTATAAAGTTTTCAAGGCTTTTTAGGAAACATTCATATTGATCTTCACTATTGTTTGGAATTTGCTAGTATCATTTTTTAACGAATCCCTAGTTGGTAGATACCAAAGGCTACGGGATATAATTAAATTAAAGCTTTTCAGAGCTTTTTAGAGGTTTTTAGAGCTTCTTAGAGTTTTTCAGAGCTTCTTAGAGTTTTTCAGAGCTCTTTCGTTTTTTCATGGCTGTTTAGATTTTTTTTAGGACTTTTTTGACTCTGATGGTTTTATAAAGTTTTCAAGGCTTTTTAGGAAACATTCATATTGATCTTCACTATTGTTTGGAATTTGCTAGTATCATTTTTTAACGAATCCCTAGTTGGTAGATACCAAATGCTACGGGATATAATTAAATTAAAGCTTTTCAGAGCTTTTTAGAGGTTTTCGAGCTTCTTAGAGTTTTTCAGAGCTTTTTTTTTTTCATGGTTGTTTAGATTTTTTTAGGACTTTTTAGATTTTGATGGTTTTATAAAGTTTTCAAGGCTTTTTAGGAAACATTCATATTGATCTTCACTATTGTTTGGAATTTGCTAGTATCCTTTTTTAACGAATCCCCTAGCTGGTACATACCAGTGCTACGGGATATAATTAAATTAAAGCTTTTCAAAGCTTTTAGAGGTTTTCATAGCTTCTTAGAGTTTTTCTTAGAGCTCTTTAGTTTTTTCATGGATGTTTAGATTTTTAGGACTTTTTAGATTTTTATGGTTTTATAAAGTTTTCAAGGCTTTTTAGGAAACATTCATATTGATCTTCACTATTGTTTGGAATTTGCTAGTATCATTTTTTAACGAATCCCCTAGCTGGTAGATACCAGTGCTACGGGATATAATTAAATTAAAGCTTTTTAGAGTTTTTAGAGGTTTTCAGAGCTTCTTAGAGTTTTTCGAGCTCTTTAGTTTTTTCATGGTTGTTTAGATTTTTTAGGACTTTTTAGATTTTCATGGTTTTATAAAGTTTTCAAGGCTTTTTAGGAAACATTCATATTGATCTTCACTATTGTTTGGAATTTGCTAGTATCATTTTTTAACGAATCCCTAGTTGGTAGATACCAGGTGCTACGGGATATAATTAAATTAAAGCTTTTCGAGAGCTTTTAGAGTTTTTCAGAGCTCTTTAGTTTTTTCATGGATGTTTAGATTTTTTAGGACTTTTTAGATTTTGATGGTTTTATAAAGTTTTCAAGGCTTTTTAGGAAACATTCATATTGATCTTCACTATTGTTTGGAATTTGCTAGTATCATTTTTTAACGAATCCCCTAGCTGGTAGATACCAATGCTAACGGGATATAATTAAATTAAAGCTTTTCAGAGCTTTTTAGAGGTTTTCAGAGCTTCTTAGAGTTTTTTCAGAGCTCTTTCTTTTTTTCATGGTTGTTTAGATTTTTTTAGGACTTTTTAGATTTTGATGGTTTTATAAAGTTTTCAAGGCTTTTTAGGAAACATTCATATTGATCTTCACTATTGTTTGGAATTTGCTAGTATCATTTTTTAACGAATCCCCTAGCTGGTACATACCAGTGCTACGCGATATAATTACATTAATGCTTTTCAAAGCTATTTAGAGGTTTTCAGAGCTTCTTAGAGTTTTTCGGAGCTCTTTAGTTTTTTCATGGCTGTTTAGATTTTTTAGGACTTTTTAGATTTTGATGGTTTTATAAAGTTTTCAAGGCTTTTTAGGAAACATTCATATTGATCTTCACTATTGTTTGGAATTTGCTAGTATCATTTTTTAACGAATCCCCTAGCTGGTACATACCAGTGCTACGGGATATAATTAAATTAAAGCTTTTTGAGCTTTTTAGAGGTTTTCTTCTTAGAGCTTCTTAGAGTTTTTCGAGCTCTTTAGTTTTTTCATGGATGTTTAGATTTTTAGGACTTTTTAGATTTTCATGGTTTTATAAAGTTTTCAAGGCTTTTTAGGAAACATTCATATTGATCTTCACTATTGTTTGGAATTTGCTAGTATCATTTTTTAACGAATCCCTAGCTGGTAGATACCGGTGCTACGGGATATAATTAAATTAAAGCTTTTCGAGCTTTTTAGAGGTTTTCGAGCTTCTTAGAGTTTTTTAGAGCTCTTTAGTTTTTTCATGGTTGTTTAGATTTTTTAGGACTTTTTAGATTTTCATGGTTTTATAAAGTTTTCAAGGCTTTTTAGGAAACATTCATATTGATCTTCACTATTGTTTGGAATTTGCTAGTATCATTTTTTAACGAATCCCTAGTTGGTAGATACCAGTGCTACGGGATATAATTAAATTAAAGCTTTTCGAGCTTTTTAGCTTTTTAGAGTTCTTAGAGTTTTTCGAGCTTCTTAGAGTTTTTCGTTCTTTCGTTTTTTCATGGTTGTTTAGATTTTTTTAGGACTTTTTAGATTTTGATGGTTTTATAAAGTTTTCAAGGCTTTTTGGGAAACATTCATATTGATCTTCACTATTGTTTGGAATTTGCTAGTATCATTTTTTAACGAATCCCCTAGCTGGTAGATACCAGTGCTACGGGATATAATTAAATTAAAGCTTTTCAGAGCTTTTTAGAGGTTTTCAGAGCTTCTTAGAGTTTTTTAGAGTTTTTCAGAGCTCTTTAGTTTTTTCATGGTTGTTTAGATTTTTTTAGGACTTTTTAGATTTTCAAGGTTTTATAAAGTTTTCAAGGCTTTTTAGGAAACATTCATATTGATCTTCACTATTGTTTGGAATTTGCTAGTATCATTTTTTAACGAATCCCCTAGCTGGTAGATACCAGTGCTACGGGATATAATTAAATTAAAGCTTTTCAGCTTTTTAGAGGTTTTCAGCTTCTTAGAGTTTTCGAGCTTCTTAGAGTTTTTCGAGCTCTTTCGTTTTTTCAAGGCTGTTTAGATTTTTTAGGACTTTTTAGATTTTTATGGTTTTATAAAGTTTTCAAGGCTTTTTAGGAAACATTCATATTGATCTTCACTATTGTTTGGAATTTGCTAGTATCATTTTTTAACGAATCCCCTAGTTGGTAGATACCAGTGCTACGGGATATAATTAAATTAAAGCTTTTCAGACCTTTTTAGAGGTTTTCAGAGCTCTTTCGTTTTTTCATGGCTGTTTAGATTTTTTTAGTACTTTTTAGATTTTGATGGTTTTATAAAGTTTTCAAGGCTTTTTAGGAAACATTCATATTGATCTTCACTATTGTTTGGAATTTGCTAGTTTCATTTTTTAACGAATCCCCTAGCTGGTAGATACCGGTGCTACGGGATATAATTAAATTAAAGCTTTTCGAGCTTTTTAGAGGTTTTCGAGCTTTTTAGAGTTTTTAGAGTTCTTAGAGTTTTTCAGCTCTTTAGTTTTTTCATGGTTGTTTAGATTTTTTTAGGACTTTTTAGATTTTCATGGTTTTATAAAGTTTTCAAGGCTTTTTAGGAAACATTCATATTGATCTTCACTATTGTTTGGAATTTGCTAGTATCATTTTTTAACGAATCCCCTATTTGGTAGATACCAGTGCTACGGGATATAATTAAATTAAAGGTTTTCCGAGCTTTTTAGAGGTTTTCGAGCTTCTTAGAGTTTTTCGAGCTTCTTAGAGTTTTTAGAGCTCTTTCGTTTTTCATGGCTGTTTAGATTTTTTTAGGACTTTTTAGATTTTGATGGTTTTATAAAGTTTTCAAGGCTTTTTAGGAAACATTCATATTGATCTTCACTATTGTTTGGAATTTGCTAGTATCATTTTTTAACGAATCCCCTAGCTGGTAGATACCAGTGCTACGGGATATAATTAAATTAAAGCTTTTCAGAGCTTTTTAGAGGTTTTCGAGCTTCTTAGAGTTTTTTTCTTAGAGTTTTTCTCTTTTAGTTTTTTCATGGTTGTTTAGATTTTTTAGGACTTTTTAGATTTTCAGGGTTTTATAAAGTTTTCAAGGCTTTTTAGGAAACATTCATATTGATCTTCACTATTGTTTGGAATTTGCTAGTATCATTTTTTAACGAATCCCCTAGCTGGTAGATACCAGTGCTACGGGATATAATTAAATTAAAGCTTTTCAGAGCTTCTTAGAATTTTTCAGAGCTCTTTAGTTTTTTCATGGTTGTTTAGATTTTTTTAGGACTTTTTAGATTTTGATGGTTTTATAAAGTTTTCAAGGCTTTTTAGGAAACATTCATATTGATCTTCACTATTGTTTGGAATTTGCTAGTATCATTTTTTAACGAATCCCCTAGCACTGAACCAGTGCTACGGGATATTATTAAATTAAAGCTTTTCGAGCTTTTTAGCTTTTAGAGTTTTTCGAGAGCTCTTAGAGTTTTTCAGAGCTCTTTAGTTTTTTCATGGATGTTTAGATTTTTTAGGACTTTTTAGATTTTCAGGGTTTTATAAAGTTTTCAAGGCTTTTTAGGAAACATTCATATTGATCTTCACTATTGTTTGGAATTTGCTAGTATCATTTTTTAACGAATCCCCTAGTTGGTAGATACCAGTGCTACGGGATATAATTAAATTAAAGCTTTTCAGAGCTTTTTAGAGGTTTTCAGAGCTTCTTAGAGTTTTTCGAGCTTCTTAGAGTTTTTCAGAGCTCTTTCGTTTTTTCATGGTTGTTTAGATTTTTTAGGACTTTTTAGATTTTGATGGTTTTATAAAGTTTTCAAGGCTTTTTAGGAAACATTCATATTGATCTTCACAATTGTTTGGAATTTGCTAGTATCATTTTTTAACGAATCCCCTAGCTGGTGGATACCAGTGCTACGGATATAATTAAATTAAAGCTTTTCGTAGAGCTTTTTAGAGGTTTTGAGCTTCTTAGAGTTTTCTTCTTAGAGTTTTTCGAGCTCTTTAGTTTTTTTCATGGTTGTTTAGATTTTTTAGGACTTTTTAGATTTTCAGGGTTTTATAAAGTTTTCAAGGCTTTTTAGGAAACATTCATATTGATCTTCACTATTGTTTGGAATTTGCTAGTATCATTTTTTAACGAATCCCCTAGCTGGTAGATACCAGTGCTACGGGATATAATTAAATTAAAGATTTTCAGAGCTTTTTAGAGGTTTTCAGAGCTTTTAGAGTTTTTCAGAGCTCTTTAGTTTTTTCATGGATGTTTAGAATTTTTTAGGACTTTTTAGATTTTCAGGGTTTTATAAAGTTTTCAAGGCTTTTTAGGAAACATTCATATTGATCTTCACTATTGTTTGGAATTTGCTAGTATCATTTTTTAACGAATCCCCTAGTTGGTAGATACCAGTGCTACGGGATATAATTAAATTAAAGCTTTTCGAGCTTTTTAGAGGTTTTTCTTAGAGTTTTTCAGCTTCTTAGAGTTTTTCAGAGCTCTTTCGTTTTTTCATGGTTGTTTAGATTTTTTTAGGACTTTTTAGATTTTGATGGTTTTATAAAGTTTTCAAGGCTTTTTAGGAAACATTCATATTGATCTTCACTATTGTTTGGAATTTGCTAGTATCATTTTTTAACGAATCCCCTAGCTGGTAGATACCAGTGCTACGGGATATAATTAAATTAAAGCTTTTCAGAGCTTTTTAGAGGTTTTCAGAGCTTCTTAGAGTTTTTCAGAGCTCTTTAGTTTTTTCATGGTTGTTTAGATTTTTTTAGGACTTTTTAGATTTTCATGGTTTTATAAAGTTTTCAAGGCTTTTTTAGGAAACATTCATATTGATCTTCACTATTGTTTGGAATTTGCTAGTATCATTTTTTAACGAATCCCTAGCTGGTAGATACCAGTGCTACGGGATATAATTAAATTAAAGCTTTTCGAGCTTTTTAGAGGTTTTTAGAGCTTCTTAGAGTTTTTCAGAGCTTCTTTTTTTCGAGTTTTTTTTTTCATGGTTGTTTAGATTTTTTAGGACTTTTTAGATTTTGATGGTTTTATAAAGTTTTCAAGGCTTTTTAGGAAACATTCATATTGATCTTCACTATTGTTTGGAATTTGCTAGTATCATTTTTTTAACGAATCCCCTAGCTGGTAGATACCAGTGCTACGGGATATAATTAAATTAAAGCTTTTCAGAACTTTTCGAGCTTTTTAGAGTTTTTCGAGCTTCTTAGAGTTTTTCTCTTTAGTTTTTTCATGGTTGTTTAGATTTATTAGTACTTTTTAGATTTTGATGGTTTTATAAAGTTTTCAAGGCTTTTTAGGAAACATTCATATTGATCTTCACTATTGTTTGGAATTTGCTAGTATCATTTTTTAACGAATCCCCTAGCTGGTAGATACCAGTGCTACGAGATATAATTAAATTAAAGCTTTTCAGAGCTTTTTAGAGGTTTTCAGAGCTTCTTAGAGTTTTTCAGAGATTCTTAGAGTTTTTCAGAGCTCTTTAGTTTTTTCATGGTTGTTTAGATTTTTTAGGACTTTTTAGATTTTGATGGTTTTATAAAGTTTTCAAGGCATTTTAGGAAACATTCATATTGATCTTCACAATTGTTTGGAATTTGCTAGTATCATTTTTTAACGAATCCCCTAGCTGGTAGATACCAGTGCTACGGGATATAATTAAATTAAAGCTTTTCTTTTTAGCTTTTTAGAGGTTTTCGAGCTTCTTAGAGTTTTTCGAGCTCTTTAGTTTTTTCATGGTTGTTTAGATTTTTTTAGGACTTTTTAGATTTTGATGGTTTTATAAAGTTTTCAAGGCTTTTTAGGAAACATTCATATTGATCTTCACTATTGTTTGGAATTTGCTAGTATCATTTTTTAACGAATCCCCTATTTGGTAGATACCAGTGCTACGGGATATAATTAAATTAAAGCTTTTCAGAGCTTTTTAGAGGTTTTCGAGCTTCTTAGAGTTTTTCTTAGAGTTTTTCGAGCTCTTTAGTTTTTTCATGGTTGTTTAGATTTTTTAGGACTTTTTAGATTTTGATGGTTTTATAAAGTTTTCAAGGCTTTTTAGGAAACATTCATATTGATCTTCACTATTGTTTGGAATTTGCTAGTATCATTTTTTAACGAATCCCCTAGCTTGTAGATACCGGTGCTACGGGATATAATTAAATTAAAGCTTTTCAAGCTTTTTTTAGAGGTTTTCTTCTTAGCTTCTTAGAGTTTTTCGAGAGCTCTTTAGTTTTTTCATGGTTGTTTAGATTTTTTAGGACTTTTTAGATTTTGATGGTTTTATAAAGTTTTCAAGGCTTTTTAGGAAACATTCATATTGATCTTCACTATTGTTTGGAATTTGCTAGTATCATTTTTTAACGAATCCCTAGATGGTAGATACCAGTGCTACGGGATATAATTAAATTAAAGCTTTTCGAGCTTTTTAGAGGTTTTCTTCTTAGAGTTTTTCGAGAGGTTCTTAGAGTTTTTCTCTTTAGTTTTTTCATGGTTGTTTAGATTTTTTTAGGACTTTTTAGATTTTCAGGGTTTTATAAAGTTTTCAAGGCTTTTTAGGAAACATTCATATTGATCTTCACTATTGTTTGGAATTTGCTAGTATCATTTTTTAACGAATCCCCTAGTTGGTAGATACCAGTGCTACGGGATATAATTAAATTAAAGCTTTTCAGAGCTTTTTAGAGGTTTTCAGAGCTTCTTAGAGTTTTTTAGTGCTCTTTCGTTTTTTCATGGTTGTTTAGATTTTTTAGGACTTTTTAGATTTTGATGGTTTTATAAAGTTTTCAAGGCTTTTTAGGAAACATTCATATTGATCTTCACTATTGTTTGGAATTTGCTAGTATCCTTTTTTAACGAATCCCCTAGCTGGTACATACCAGTGCTACGGATATAATTAAAATGCTAAAGCTTTTCGAGGTTTTCGAGCTTTTAGAGTTTTTCGAGAGGTTCTTAGAGTTTTTCGAGCTCTTTAGTTTTTTCATGGTTGTTTAGATTTTTTAGGACTTTTTAGATTTTCAGGGTTTTATAAAGTTTTCAAGGCTTTTTAGGAAACATTCATATTGATCTTCACTATTGTTTGGAATTTGCTAGTATCATTTTTTAACGAATCCCCTAGATGGTAGATACCAGTGCTACGGGATATAATTAAATTAAAGATTTTCAGAGCTTTTTAGAGGTTTTCGTGAGCTTCTTAGAGTTTTTCAAGGTTCTTAGAGTTTTTCAGCTCTTTAGTTTTTTCATGGCTGTTTAGATTTTTTAGGACTTTTTAGATTTTCAGGGTTTTATAAAGTTTTCAAGGCTTTTTAGGAAACATTCATATTGATCTTCACTATTGTTTGGAATTTGCTAGTATCATTTTTTAAACGAATCCCCTAGCTGGTAGATACCAGTGCTACGGGATATAATTAAATTAAAGCTTTTCAGAGCTTTTTAGAGGTTTTCAGAGCTTCTTAGAGTTTTTCAGAGCTTCTTAGAGTTTTTCAGAGCTCTTTCGTTTTTTCATGGTTGTTTAGATTTTTTTAGGACTTTTTAGATTTTGATGGTTTTATAAAGTTTTCAAGGCTTTTTAGGAAACATTCATATTGATCTTCACTATTGTTTGGAATTTGCTAGTATCATTTTTTAACGAATCCCCTAGTTGGTAGATACCAGTGCTACGGGATATAATTAAATTAAAGCTTTTCGAGCTTTTTAGAGGTTTTCGAGCTTTTTAGAGTTTTTCGAGAGGTTCTTAGAGTTTTTCGAGCTCTTTAGTTTTTTCATGGTTGTTTAGATTTTTTTAGGATTTTTTAGATTTTGATGGTTTTATAAAGTTTTCAAGGCTTTTTAGGAAACATTCATATTGATCTTCACTATTATTTGGAATTTGCTAGTATCATTTTTTAACGAATCCCCTAGCTTGGTAGATACCGGTGCTACGGGATATAATTAAATTAAAGCTTTTCGCTTTTTAGAGGTTTTCGAGCTTCTTAGAGTTTTTCAGCTTAGAGTTTTTCGTTTTTTTTTTCATGGTTGTTTAGATTTTTTAGGACTTTTTAGATTTTCATGGTTTTATAAAGTTTTCAAGGCTTTTTAGGAAACATTCATATTGATCTTCACTATTGTTTGGAATTTGCTAGTATCATTTTTTAACGAATCCCCTAGTTGGTAGATACCAAGTGCTACGGGATATAATTAAATTAAAGCTTTTCGAGCTTTTTAGAGGTTTTCTTAGAGCTTCTTAGAGTTTTTTTTTCCGAGCTCTTTCGTTTTTTCATGGCTGTTTAGATTTTTTTAGGACTTTTTAGATTTTGATGGTTTTATAAAGTTTTCAAGGCTTTTTAGGAAACATTCATATTGATCTTCACTATTGTTTGGAATTTGCTAGTATCATTTTTTAACGAATCCCCTAGCTGGTACATACCAGTGCTACGAGATATAATTAAATTAAAGCTTTTCAGAGCTTTTTAGAGCTTTTAGAGTTTTTCGAGCTTCTTAGAGTTTTTCGTAGCTCTTTAGTTTTTTCATGGTTGTTTAGATTTTTTAGGACTTTTTAGATTTTCATGGTTTTATAAAGTTTTCAAGGCTTTTTAGGAAACATTCATATTGATCTTCACTATTGTTTGGAATTTGCTAGTATCATTTTTTAACGAATCCCCTAGCTGGTAGATACCAGTGCTACGGGATATAATTAAATTAAAGCTTTTCAGAGCTTTTTAGAGTTTTTCAAAACTTTTTAGAGTTTTTCATAGCTCTTTAGTTTTTTCATGGATGTTTAGATTTTTTTAGGACTTTTTAGATTTTGATGGTTTTATAAAGTTTTCAAGGCTTTTTAGGAAACATTCATATTGATCTTCACTATTGTTTGGAATTTGCTAGTATCATTTTTTAACGAATCCCCTAGTTGGTAGATACCAATGCTACGGGATATAATTAAATTAAAGCTTTTCAGAGCTTTTTAGAGGTTTTTAGAGCTTCTTAGAGTTTTTCAGAGCTCTTTCGTTTTTTCATGGTTGTTTAGATTTTTTTAGGACTTTTTAGATTTTGATGGTTTTATAAAGTTTTCAAGGCTTTTTAGGAAACATTCATATTGATCTTCACTATTGTTTGGAATTTGCTAGTATCATTTTTTAACGAATCCCCTAGCTGGTACATACCAGTGCTACGCGATATAATTAAATTAAAGCTTTTCAAAGCTTTTTAGAGGTTTTCAGAGCTTCTTAGAGTTTTTCGGAGCTCTTTCGTTTTTTCAAGGCTGTTTAGATTTTTTAGGACTTTTTAGATTTTTATGGTTTTATAAAGTTTTCAAGGCTTTTTGGGAAACATTCATATTGATCTTCACTATTGTTTGGAATTTGCTAGTATCATTTTTTTAACGAATCCCCTAGCTGGTACATACCAGTGCTACGGGATATAATTAAATTAAAGCTTTTCAGAGCTTTTTAGAGGTTTTCTTCTTAGAGGTTCTTAGAGTTTTTTTTCGAGCTCTTTAGTTTTTTCATGGTTGTTTAGATTTTTTAGGACTTTTTAGATTTTCAAGGTTTTATAAAGTTTTCAAGGCTTTTTAGGAAACATTCATATTGATCTTCACTATTGTTTGGAATTTGCTAGTATCATTTTTTAACGAATCCCCTAGCTGGTACATACCAGTGCTACGGGATATAATTAAATTAAAGCTTTTCAAGCTTTTTAGAGGTTTTCAGAGCTTCTTAGAGTTTTTCAGATCTCTTTAGTTTTTTCATGGTTGTTTAGATTTTTTTAGGACTTTTTAGATTTTCAAGGTTTTATAAAGTTTTCAAGGCTTTTTAGGAAACATTCATATTGATCTTCACTATTGTTTGGAATTTGCTAGTATCATTTTTTAACGAATCCCCTAGTTGGTAGATACCAGTGCTACGGGATATAATTAAATTAAAGCTTTTCAGAGCTTTTTAGAGGTTTTCGAGCTTCTTAGAGTTTTTCGAGCTTCTTAGAGTTTTTCTTTTTTTTTTCATGGTTGTTTAGATTTTTTAGGACTTTTTAGATTTTGATGGTTTTATAAAGTTTTCAAGGCTTTTTAGGAAACATTCATATTGATCTTCACAATTGTTTGGAATTTGCTAGTATCATTTTTAACGAATCCCCTAGATGGTAGATACCAGTGCTACGGGATATAATTAAATTAAAGCTTTTCGAGCTTTTTAGAGGTTTTCGAGCTTCTTAGAGTTTTTCGCTTCTTAGATTTTTTCAGTTTTTTCATGGTTGTTTAGATTTTTTTAGGACTTTTTAGATTTTCATGGTTTTATAAAGTTTTCAAGGCTTTTTAGGAAACATTCATATTGATCTTCACTATTGTTTGGAATTTGCTAGTATCATTTTTTAACGAATCCCCTAGCTGGTAGATACCAGTGCTACGGGATATAATTAAATTAAAGCTTTTCAGAGCTTTTTAGAGGTTTTCAGATCTTCTTAGAGTTTTTCAGAGCTTCTTAGAGTTTTTCAGAGCTCTTTCGTTTTTTCATGGTTGTTTAGATTTTTTTAGGACTTTTTAGATTTTTATGGTTTTATAAAGTTTTCAAGGCTTTTTAGGAAACATTCATATTGATCTTCACTATTGTTTGGAATTTGCTAGTATCATTTTTTAACGAATCCCCTAGCTGGTAGATACCAGTGCTACGCGATATAATTAAATTAATGCTTTTCAGAGCTTCTTAGAGTTTTTCAGAGGTTCTTAGAGTTTTTCAGAGCTCTTTAGTTTTTTCATGGTTGTTTAGATTTTTTAGGACTTTTTAGATTTTCATGGTTTTATAAAGTTTTCAAGGCTTTTTAGGAAACATTCATATTGATCTTCACTATTGTTTGGAATTTGCTAGTATCATTTTTTAACGAATCCCCTAGATGGTAGATACCAGTGCTACGGGATATAATTAAATTAAAGATTTTCAGAGCTTTTTAGAGGTTTTCAGAGCTTCTTAGAGTTTTTCAAAGGTTCTTAGAGTTTTTCAGAGCTCTTTAGTTTTTTCATGGTTGTTTAGATTTTTTAGGACTTTTTAGATTTTCAAGGTTTTATAAAGTTTTCAAGGCTTTTTAGGAAACATTCATATTGATCTTCACTATTGTTTGGAATTTGCTAGTATCATTTTTTAACGAATCCCCTAGTTGGTAGATACCAGTGCTACGGGATATAATTAAATTAAAGCTTTTCAGAGCTTCTTAGAGTTTTTCAGAACTCTTTCGTTTTTTCATGGTTGTTTAGATTTTTTTAGGACTTTTTAGATTTTGATGGTTTTATAAAGTTTTCAAGGCTTTTTGGGAAACATTCATATTGATCTTCACTATTGTTTGGAATTTGCTAGTATCATTTTTTAACGAATCCCCTAGCTGGTAGATACCAGTGCTACGGGATATAATTAAATTAAAGCTTTTCAGAGCTTTTTAGAGGTTTTCAGAGCTTCTTAGAGTTTTTCAGAGCTTCTTAGAGTTTTTCGTTTTTTCATGGTTGTTTAGATTTCTTTAGGACTTTTTAGATTTTCATGGTTTTATAAAGTTTTCAAGGCTTTTTAGGAAACATTCATATTGATCTTCACTATTGTTTGGAATTTGCTAGTATCATTTTTTAACGAACCCTAGTTGGTAGATACCAATGCTACGGGATATAATTAAATTAAAGCTTTTCGAGCTTTTTAGAGGTTTTTTTCTTAGAGTTTTTCGAGCTTCTTAGAGTTTTTCGTTTTTTTTTTCATGGTTGTTTAGATTTTTTTAGGACTTTTTAGATTTTGATGGTTTTATAAAGTTTTCAAGGCTTTTTAGGAAACATTCATATTGATCTTCACTATTGTTTGGAATTTGCTAGTATCATTTTTTAACGAATCCCTTAGCTGGTAGATACCAGTGCTACAGGATATAATTAAATTAAAGCTTTTCAGAGCTTTTTAGAGGTTTTCAGAGCTTCTTAGAGTTTTTCAGAGCTCTTTAGTTTTTTCATGGTTGTTTAGATTTTTTAGGACTTTTTAGATTTTCATGGTTTTATAAAGTTTTCAAGGCCTTTTAGGAAACATTCATATTGATCTTCACTATTGTTTGGAATTTGCTAGTATCATTTTTTAACGAATCCCCTAGCTGGTAGATACCAGTGCTACGGGATATAATTAAACTAAAGCTTTTCGAGCTTTTTAGAGGTTTTGAGCTTCTTAGAGTTTTTCAGAGATTCTTAGAGTTTTTCCGAGCTCTTTCGTTTTTTCATGGTTGTTTAGATTTTTTTAGGACTTTTTAGATTTTGATGGTTTTATAAAGTTTTCAAGGCTTTTTAGGAAACATTCATATTGATCTTCACTATTGTTTGGAATTTGCTAGTATCATTTTTTAACGAATCCCCTAGCTGGTACCAGAGCTTTTTAGAGGTTTTCAGAGCTTCTTAGAGTTTTTCAGAGGTTCTTAGAGTTTTTCAGAGCTCTTTAGTTTTTTCATGGCTGTTTAGATTTTTTAGGACTTTTTAGATTTTCAAGGTTTTATAAAGTTTTCAAGGCTTTTTGGGAAACATTCATATTGATCTTCACTATTGTTTGGAATTTGCTAGTATCATTTTTTAACGAATCCCTAGATGGTAGATACCAAGTGCTACGGGATATAATTAAATTAAAGATTTTCGAGCTTTTTAGAGGTTTTTAGAGCTTCTTAGAGTTTTTCAAAGGTTCTTAGCTCTTTTTCAGTTTTTTCATGGTTGTTTAGATTTTTTTAGGACTTTTTAGATTTTCAGGGTTTTATAAAGTTTTCAAGGCTTTTTAGGAAACATTCATATTGATCTTCACAATTGTTTGGAATTTGCTAGTATCATTTTTTAACGAATCCCCTAGCTGGTAGATACCAGTGCTACGGGATATAATTAAATTAAAGCTTTTCAGAGCTTCTTAGATTTTTTCAGAGCTCTTTCGTTTTTTCATGGTTGTTTAGATTTTTTTAGGACTTTTTAGATTTTGATGGTTTTATAAAGTTTTCAAGGCTTTTTAGGAAACATTCATATTGATCTTCACTATTGTTTGGAATTTGCTAGTATCATTTTTTAACGAATCCCCTAGATGGTAGATACCAGTGCTACGGGATATAATTAAATTAAAGCTTTTCAGAGCTTTTTAGAGGTTTTTAGAGCTTCTTAGAGTTCTTCAGAGCTTCTTAGAGTTTTTCAGAGCTCTTTAGTTTTTTCATGGTTGTATAGATTTTTTAGGACTTTTTAGATTTTCAGGGTTTTATAAAGTTTTCAAGGCTTTTTATGAACCATTCATATTGATCTTCACTATTGTTTGGAATTTGCTAGTATCATTTTTTAACGAATCCCCTAGTTGGTAGATACCAGTGCTACGGATATAATTAAATTAAAGCTTTTCGAGCTTTTTAGAGGTTTTCAGCTTCTTAGAGTTTTTCTTCTTAGAGTTTTTCGAGCTCTTTTTTTTTCATGGTTGTTTAGATTTTTTTAGGACTTTTTAGATTTTGATGGTTTTATAAAGTTTTCAAGGCTTTTTAGGAAACATTCATATTGATCTTCACTATTGTTTGGAATTTGCTAGTATCATTTTTTAACGAATCCCTAGCTGGTAGATACCAGTGCTACGGGATATAATTAAATTAAAGCTTTTCAGAGCTTTTTAGAGGTTTTCAGAGCTTCTTAGAGCTCTTTCGTTTTTTCATGGTTGTTTAGATTTTTTTAGGACTTTTTAGATTTTGATGGTTTTATAAAGTTTTCAAGGCTTTTTAGGAAACATTCATATTGATCTTCACTATTGTTTGGAATTTGCTAGTATCATTTTTTAACGAATCCCCTAGCTGGTAGATACCAGTGCTACGGGATATAATTAAATTAAAGCTTTTCGAGCTTTTAGAGGTTTTTCGAGCTTAGAGTTTTAGAGTTTTTCTTTTAGTTTTTTCATGGTTGTTTAGATTTTTTAGGACTTTTTAGATTTTCAGGGTTTTATAAAGTTTTCAAGGCTTTTTAGGAAACATTCATATTGATCTTCACTATTGTTTGGAATTTGCTAGTATCATTTTTTAACGAATCCCCTAGTTGGTAGATACCAGTGCTACGGGATATAATTAAATTAAAGCTTATCAGAGCTTCTTAGAGTTTTTCAGAGCTCTTTCGTTTTTTCATGGTTGTTTAGATTAATTAGGACTTTTTAGATTTTGATGGTTTTATAAAGTTTTCAAGGCTTTTTAGGAAACATTCATATTGATCTTCACTATTGTTTGGAATTTGCTAGTATCATTTTTTAACGAATCCCCTAGATGGTAGATACCAGTGCTACGGGATATAATTAAATTAAAGATTTTCAGAGGTTTTCAGAGCTTCTTAGAGTTTTTCAGAGGTTCTTAGAGTTTTTCAGAGCTCTTTAGTTTTTTCATGGCTGTTTAGATTTTTTAGGACTTTTTAGATTTTCAGGGTTTTATAAAGTTTTCAAGGCTTTTTATGAACCATTCATATTGATCTTCACTATTGTTTGGAATTTGCTAGTATCATTTTTTAACGAATCCCCTAGCTGGTAGATACCAGTGCTACGGGATATAATTAAATTAAAGCTTTTCAGAGCTTTTTAGAGGTTTTCAGAGCTTCTTAGAGTTTTTCAGAGGTTCTTAGAGTTTTTCAGAGCTCTTTCGTTTTTTCATGGTTGTTTAGATTTTTTAGGACTTTTTAGATTTTTATGGTTTTATAAAGTTTTCAAGGCTTTTTGGGAAACATTCATATTGATCTTCACTATTGTTTGGAATTTGCTAGTATCATTTTTTAACGAATCCCCTAGCTGGTAGATACCAGTGCTACGGGATATAATTAAATTAAAGCTTTTCGTGAGCTTTTTAGAGGTTTTCGAGCTTCTTAGAGTTTTTCGAGGTTCTTAGAGTTTTTCTCTCTTTAGTTTTTTCATGGTTTTTTATATTTTTTAGGACTTTTTAGATTTTCATGGTTTTATAAAGTTTCAAGGCTTTTTAGGAAACATTCATATTGATCTTCACTATTGTTTGGAATTTGCTAGTATCATTTTTTAACGAATCCCCTAGATGGTAGATACCAGTGCTACGGGATATAATTAAATTAAAGATTTTCAGAGCTTTTTAGAGGTTTTCAGAGCTTCTTAGAGTTTTTCAAAGGTTCTTAGAGTTTTTCATTTTAGTTTTTTCATGGTTGTTTAGATTTTTTTTAGGACTTTTTAGATTTTCAAGGTTTTATAAAGTTTTCAAGGCTTTTTAGGAAACATTCATATTGATCTTCACTATTGTTTGGAATTTGCTAGTATCATTTTTTAACGAATCCCCTAGTTGGTAGATACCAGTGCTACGGGATATAATTAAATTAAAGCTTTTCGAGCTTTTTAGAGGTTTTCGAGCTTCTTAGAGTTTTTCGAGGTTCTTAGAGTTTTTCGCTTTTTTTTTTCATGGTTGTTTAGATTTTTTAGGACTTTTTAGATTTTGATGGTTTTATAAAGTTTTCAAGGCTTTTTAGGAAACATTCATATTGATCTTCACTATTGTTTGGAATTTGCTAGTATCATTTTTTAACGAATCCCTAGCTGGTAGATACCGGTGCTACGGGATATAATTAAATTAATGCTTTTCGAGCTTTTTAGAGGTTTTCGAGAGAGTTTTTCTTCTTAGAGTTTTTCAGAGCTCTTTAGTTTTTTCATGGTTGTTTAGATTTTTTAGGACTTTTTAGATTTTCATGGTTTTATAAAGTTTTCAAGGCTTTTTAGGAAACATTCATATTGATCTTCACTATTGTTTGAATTTGCTAGTATCATTTTTTTTTTAACGAATCCCCTAGTTGGTAGATACCAGTGCTACGGGATATAATTAAATTAAAGCTTTTCAGAGCTTTTTAGAGGTTTTCAGAGCTCTTTCGTTTTTTCATGGTTGTTTAGATTTTTTTAGGACTTTTTAGATTTTTATGGTTTTATAAAGTTTTCAAGGCTTTTTAGGAAACATTCATATTGATCTTCACTATTGTTTGGAATTTGCTAGTATCATTTTTTAACGAATCCCCTAGCTGGTACATACCAGTGCTATGCGATATAATTACATTAATGCTTTTTAGAGCCTTTTAGAGGTTTTCGTAGCTTCTTAGAGTTTTTCGAGCTTCTTAGAGTTTTTCGTTTTTTTTTCATGGTTGTTTAGATTTTTTAGGACTTTTTAGATTTTCATGGTTTTATAAAGTTTTCAAGGCTTTTTAGGAAACATTCATATTGATCTTCACTATTGTTTGGAATTTGCTAGTATCATTTTTTAACGAATCCCCTAGCTGGTAGATACCAAGCTACGGGATATAATTAAATTAAAGCTTTTCAGAGCTTTTTAGAGGTTTTCGTGAGCTTCTTAGAGTTTTTCTGAGCTTCTTAGAGTTTTTCGTTTTTTTCATTTTTTCAAGGTTGTTTAGATTTTTTTAGGACTTTTTAGATTTTTATGGTTTTATAAAGTTTTCAAGGCTTTTGGTTTTTTTTTGCTAAGTCCAAATGGTTTATTGCAGCAAAAACGTAATTACAAGAATTACAAAATGAGAGGCACAAGGCCTCCCCACCCCATAAACCAAAGGGGTGTAAAATGAAAAACTCAAAAACACATGAGAGTTGAAAAGCCCATAAATCCCAAAATAATAGAAAAACAAAAAAGAAAAAGACAAAAATGTCTATTTTCGATTTTTCTTCTTAGAGTCTTCTTAGTGGTCTTCATTTTAACCGTCTCTTGAGAATAGGACTCCACCTCTTGAGTAGAGGAGCTAGAATTGGGCTTAGGTGATCTCTGTTTGCTCCAACAGCGCACCATTTTGATGTTGATCCTTTTTTAAAACCTCAGCTTCATGAGCTCTCATTCTAGCCTGAATATTGCACCTATATCCTGATTTGTATCGACTCCTCATTAGACGATTTATAATGAATCATCGGAATATTTACCTTGCTCCACATTTGTTTCCTCTTTCTTACGCAACCTGTTAGGGCCTTCTTATTTTTTTCCACTTCGGTCAAGGCCAAGTTATATTTAGCTTTAGCTTCATAGTTCCAACTCTAATCGAGCATCAACTTCCAAAATAGAACCCCAATCCTTTGAATTTTTGACTTCATGGTTTTATAAAGTTTTCCAATTCAGGGTTGTCAATATACCGTATCATATTCCTCATCAGTTTCCACATTAGTAGTAACTTTCTCCTCCTCCTCTCTAAAACCAAGTTCAGCAGTAAGCACTTCAAAAGAATTTGTCGAGCAAATTGGTTCGGACCTGAACAAATCATTCACCAAAGGTGTAGAAACATCCACCACACTTTTTAGGTATGCCTTTCCCTATTAACCTTGTCCATAGAAACTTTAGCAGCTTTCAAAATTGAAAGCATCCTGCCCATTTTCTTTTTACCACGCACTTCTTTCCAAGCATATTTAGAATGCTTATTTTCCTTCCTAAGTGTCTCAACAGCTTTTGCTCTCATTAACTTGAGCTTTTCCTATTGTTTATTCAAATAGTCCCCGCTTTACCACCCAAAATCTTACGTTTTTTCAAATTTGTGTCCCATATGTTTGGCTACAAAATTTGATTTTTTCCAAATCTTGTATTTCAACATACTTTTTGACTATTCCATTAGCTTTAAGCTTTTCGCTTTGGAATCAATTTGGCAAAATCAATATCAATAAGAACAATTTTCCTAATCATGATCTATTCAAGGCTTTTTGGGAAACATTCATATTGATCTTCACTATTGTTTGGAATTTGCTAGTATCATTTTTTAACGAATCCCCTAGATGGTAGATACCAGTGCTACGGGATATAATTAAATTAAAGATTTTCAGAGCTTTTTAGAGATTTTCAGAGCTTCTTAGAGTTTTTCAGAGGTTCTTAGAGTTTTTCGAGCTCTTTAGTTTTTTCATGGTTGTTTAGATTTTTTAGGACTTTTTAGATTTTCAAGGTTTTATAAAGTTTTCAAGGCTTTTTGGGAAACATTCATATTGATCTTCACTATTGTTTGGAGTTTGCTAGTATCATTTTTTAACGAATCCCTAGATGGTAGATACCAAAGGCTACGGGATATAATTAAATTAAAGATTTTCGGAGCTTTTTAGAGGTTTTCAGAGCTTCTTAGAGTTTTTCAGAGGTTCTTAGAGTTTTTCAGAGCTCTTTAGTTTTTTCATGGTTGTTTAGATTTTTTAGGACTTTTTAGATTTTCAAGGTTTTATAAAATCTTCAAGGCTTTTTGGGAAACATTCATATTGATCTTCACTATTGTTTGGAATTTTCTAGTATCATTTTTTAACGAATCCCTAGCTGGTAGATACCATTGCTACGAGATATAATTAAATTAAAGCTTTTCAGAGCTTTTTAGAGGTTTTCGAGCTTCTTAGAGTTTTTCGCTTCTTAGAGTTTTTCGAGAGATCTTTCGTTTTTTCATGGTTGTTTAGATTTTTTAAGGACTTTTTAGATTTTTATGGTTTTATAAAATCTTCAAGGCTTTTTGGGAAACATTCATATTGATCTTCACTATTGTTTGGAATTTGCTAGTATCATTTTTTAACGAATCCCCTAGCTGGTACATACCAGTGCTACGCGATATAATTACATTAATGCTTTTCAGAGCTTTTTAGAGGTTTTCAGAGCTTCTTAGAGTTTTTCAGAGGTTCTTAGAGTTTTTCAGAGCTCTTTAGTTTTTTCATGGTTGTTTAGATTTTTTAGGACTTTTTAGATTTTCAAGGTTTTATAAAGTTTCAAGGCTTTTTAGGAAACATTCATATTGATCTTCACTATTGTTTGGAATTTGCTAGTATCATTTTTTAACGAATCCCCTAGCTGGTAGATACCAGTGCTACGGGATATAATTAAATTAAAGCTTTTCAGGAGGTTTTGAGAGCTTCTTAGAATTTTTCGAGCTTCTTAGAGTTTTTCGAGATCTTTCGTTTTTTCATGGCTGTTTAGATTTTTTAGGACTTTTTAGATTTTTATGGTTTTATAAAATTTTCAAGGCTTTTTGGGAAACATTCATATTGATCTTCACTATTGTTTGGAATTTGCTAGTATCATTTTTTAACGAATCCCCTAAGTTGGTACATACCGGTGTTACGCGATATAATTACATTAATGCTTTTCGAGATTTTTAGAGGTTTTCGAGCTTCTTAGAATTTTTCGTTTCTTAGAGTTTTTCGAGCTCTTCAGTTTTTTCATGGTTGTTTAGATTTTTTAGGACTTTTTAGATTTTCAAGGTTTTATAAAGTTTCAAGGATTTTTAGGAAACATTCATATTGATCTTCACTATTGTTTGGAATTTGCTAGTATCATTTTTTAACGAATCCCCTAGATGGTAGATACCAGTGCTACGGGATATAATTAAATTAAAGATTTTCAGAGCTTTTTAGAGGTTTTTAGAGCTTCTTAGAGTTTTTCAAAGGTTCTTAGAGTTTTTCAGAGCTCTTTAGTTTTTTCATGGCTGTTTAGATTTTTTAGGACTTTTTATATTTTCAAGGTTTTATAAAGTTTCAAGGCTTTTTAGGAAATATTCATATTGATCTTCACTATTGTTTGGAATTTGCTAGTATCATTTTTTTAACGAATCCCTAGTTGGTAGATACCAGTGCTACGGGATATAATTAAATTAAAGCTTTTCGAGCTTTTTAGAGGTTTTGAGCTTCTTAGAGTTTTTCAGAGGTTCTTAGAGTTTTTCAGAGCTCTTTAGTTTTTTCATGGTTGTTTAGATTTTTTAGGACTTTTTAGATTTTCAAGGTTTTATAAAGTTTCAAGGCTTTTTAGGAAACATTCATATTGATCTTCACTATTGTTTGGAATTTGCTAGTATCATTTTTTAACGAATCCCCTAGCTGGTACATACCAGTGCTACGCGATATAATTACATTAATGCTTTTCAGAGCTTTTTAGAGGTTTTCAGAGCTTCTTAGAGTTTTTCAGAGGTTCTTAGAGTTTTTTCAGAGCCCTTTAGTTTTTTCATGGCTGTTTAGATTTTTTAGGACTTTTTAGATTTTCAAGGTTTTATAAAGTTTCAAGGCTTTTTAGGAAACATTCATATTGATCTTCACTATTGTTTAGAATTTGCTAGTATCATTTTTTAACGAATCCCCTAGTTGGTAGATACCAGTGCTACGGGATATAATTAAATTAAAGGTTTTCCGAGCTTTTTAGAGGTTTTCAGAGCTTCTTAGAGTTTTTCAAAGCTCTTTCGTTTTTTTCAAGGCTGTTTAGATTTTTTAGGACTTTTTAGAGTTTTATGGTTCTATAAAGTTTTCAAGGCTTTTTGGGAAACATTCATATTGATCTTCACTATTGTTTGGAATTTGCTAGTATCATTTTTTCACGAATCCCCAAACTGGTACATACCAGTGCTATGCGATATAATTACATTAATGCTTTTCAGAGCTTTTTAGAGGCTTTCGTAGCTTCTTAGAAGTTTTCGTAGGTTCTTAGAGTTTTTCGAGCTCTTTAGTTTTTTCATGGTTGTTTAGATTTTTTAGGACTTTTTAGATTTTCAAGGTTTTATAAAGTTTCAAGGCTTTTTTAGGAAACATTCATATTGATCTTCACTATTGTTTGGAATTTTCTAGTATCATTTTTTAACGAATCCCCTAGCTGGTAGATACCAAAGTGCTACGGGATATAATTAAATTAAAGCTTTTCGGAGCTTTTTAGAGGTTTTCGAGCTTCTTAGAGTTTTTCGAGCTTCTTAGAGTTTTTCGAGCTCTTTCGTTTTTTCAAGGTCTGTTTTGATTTTTTAGGACTTTTTAGATTTTTATGGTTTTATAAAGTTTTCAAGGCTTTTTGGTTTTTTTTTGCTAAGTCCAAATGGTTTATTGGTAAAAAAAACGTAATTACAAGAATTACAAAATGAGAGGCACAAGGCCTCCCACCCCCATAAACCAAAGGGGTGTAAAATGAAAAACTCAAAAACACATGAGAGTTGAAAAGCCCATAAATCCCAAAATAATAGAAAAACAAAAAAGAAAAAGACAAAAATGTCTATTTTCGATTTTTCTTCTTAGGAGTCTTCTTAGTAGTGGTCTTCATTTTTTAACCGTCTCTTGAGAATAGGACTCCACCTCTTGAGTAGAGGAGCTAGAATTGGGCTTAGGTGATCTCTGTTGGGCCTTGGTATCCAACAGCGCACCATTTTGATGTTGATCCTTACGCCCGGCCAAAACCTCGGCTTCATGAGCTCTCATTCTAGCCTTGAATATCTGCACCTATATCCCGATTTGTATCGACTCCTCATTAGACGATTCTCCAATCATCGAATATTTACCTTGCTCCACATTTGTTTCCTCTTTCTTACGCAACCTGCCTGCTAGGGCCTTCTTATTTTTTTCCACTTCAGTCAAGGCCAAGTTATATTTAGCTTTAGCTTCAGCTTAGTTCCAACTCTAATCGAGCATCAACTTCCAAAATAGAACCCCAATCCTTTGAATTTTTGACTTCAGTGGCCATAGCAAAGAGCCTCCAATTCAGGGTTGTCAATATACCGCATATCATATTCCTCATCGGTTTCCACATTAGTAGTAACTTTCTCCTCCTCCTCTCTAAAACCAAGTTCAGCAAAGTAAGCACTTCAAAAGAATTTGTCGAGCAAATTGGTTCAGACCTGAACAAATCATTCACCAAAGGTGTAGAAACATCCACCACACCTGCAATATGCCTTTCCCTATTAACCTTGTCCATAGAAACTACACTTGCAGCAGCTTTCTTGAATTGAAAGCATCCCGCCCATTTTCTTTTACCACGCACTTCTTTCCAAGCATATTTAGAATGCTTATTTTCCTTCCTAAGTGTCTCAACAGAATTGCTCTCATTAACTTGAGCTTTTCCAGTCTATTCTTAAATAGTCCCCGCCAATTTACCACCCAAAATCTTACGCTGCAGAAGACAGTTTTCAAATTTGTGTCCCATATGCTTGCAATGGCTACAAAATTTGATTTTTTCCAAATCTTGTATTTCAACATACTGCGCAGAATTCTATTCCATTAGCTTTAAGCTTAATTCGCTTTTGGAATCAATTTGGCAAAATCAATATCAATAAGAACAATGAATAATTACCTACATCATGATCTTTTCAAGGCTTTTTGGGAAACATTCATATTGATCTTCACTATTGTTTGGAATTTGCTGGTATCATTTTTTAACGAATCCCCTAGATGGTAGATACCAGTGCTACGGGATATAATTAAATTAAAGATTTTCAGAGCTTTTTAGAGATTTTCAGAGCTTCTTAGAGTTTTTCAGAGGTTCTTAGAGTTTTTCAGAGCTCTTTAGTTTTTTCATGGCTGTTTAGATTTTTTAGGACTTTTTAGATTTTCAAGGTTTTATAAAGTTTTCAAGGCTTTTTGGGAAACATTCATATTGATCTTCACTATTGTTTGGAATTTGCTAGTATCATTTTTTAACGAATCCCCTAGATGGTAGATACCAGTGCTACGGGATATAATTAAATTAAAGATTTTCAGAGCTTTTTAGAGGTTTTCAGAGCTTCTTAGAGTTTTTCAGAGGTTCTTAGAGTTTTTCAGAGCTCTTTAGTTTTTTCATGGCTGTTTAGATTTTTTAGGACTTTTTAGATTTTCAAGGTTTTATAAAATCTTCAAGGCTTTTTGGGAAACATTCATATTGATCTTCACTATTGTTTGGAATTTTCTAGTATCATTTTTTAACGAATCCCCTAGCTGGTAGATACCAGTGCTACGAGATATACTTAAATTAAAGCTTTTCAGAGCTTTTTAGAGGTTTTCAGAGCTTCTTAGAGTTTTTCAGAGCTTCTTAGAGTTTTTCAGAGATCTTTCGTTTTTTCATGGTTGTTTAGATTTTTTAAGGACTTTTTAGATTTTTATGGTTTTATAAAATCTTCAAGGCTTTTTGGGAAACATTCATATTGATCTTCACTATTGTTTGGAATTTGCTAGTATCATTTTTTAACGAATCCCCTAGCTGGTACATACCAGTGCTACGCGATATAATTACATTAATGCTTTTCAGAGCTTTTTAGAGGTTTTCAGAGCTTCTTAGAATTTTTCGAGGTTCTTAGAGTTTTTCGTGAGCTCTTTAGTTTTTTCATGGTTGTTTAGATTTTTTAGGACTTTTTAGATTTTCAAGGTTTTATAAAGTTTCAAGGCTTTTTAGGAAACATTCATATTGATCTTCACTATTGTTTGGAATTTGCTAGTATCATTTTTTAACGAATCCCCTAGTAACGAATCCCCTAGATGGTAGATACCAGTGCTACGGGATATAATTAAATTAAAGCTTTTCAGAGGTTTTCAGAGCTTCTTAGAGTTTTTCAGAGCTTCTTAGAGTTTTTCAGAGATCTTTCGTTTTTTCATGGCTGTTTAGATTTTTTAGGACTTTTTAGATTTTTATGGTTTTATAAAATTTTCAAGGCTTTTTGGGAAACATTCATATTGATCTTCACTATTGTTTGGAATTTGCTAGTATCATTTTTTAACGAATCCCCAAGCTGGTACATACCAGTGTTACGCGATATAATTACATTAATGCTTTTCAGAGATTTTTAGAGGTTTTCAGAGCTTCTTAGAATTTTTCAGAGGTTCTTAGAGTTTTTCAGAGCTCTTTAGTTTTTTCATGGTTGTTTAGATTTTTTAGGACTTTTTAGATTTTCAAGGTTTTATAAAGTTTCAAGGATTTTTAGGAAACATTCATATTGATCTTCACTATTGTTTGGAATTTGCTAGTATCATTTTTTAACGAATCCCCTAGATGGTAGATACCGGTGCTACGGGATATAATTAAATTAAAGATTTTCAGAGCTTTTTAGAGGTTTTTAGATTTCTTAGAGTTTTTCAAAGGTTCTTAGAGTTTTTCAGAGCTCTTTAGTTTTTTCATGGTTGTTTAGATTTTTTAGGACTTTTTATATTTTCAAGGTTTTATAAAGTTTCAAGGCTTTTTAGGAAATATTCATATTGATCTTCACTATTGTTTGGAATTTTCTAGTATCATTTTTTAACGAATCCCCTAGCTGGTAGATACCAGTGCTACGGGATATAATTAAATTAAAGCTTTTCAGAGCTTTTTAGAGGTTTTCAGAGCTTCTTAGAGTTTTTCAGAGCTCTTTCGTTTTTTCATGGCTGTTTAGATTTTTTTAGGACTTTTTAGATTTTTATGGTTTTATAAAGTTTTCAAGGCTTTTTGGGAAACATTCATATTGATCTTCACTATTGTTTGGAATTTGCTAGTATCATTTTTTAACGAATCCCCTAGATGGTAGATACCAGTGCTACGGGATATAATTAAATTAAAGATTTTCAGAGCTTTTTAGAGGTTTTCAGAGCTTCTTAGAGTTTTTCAGAGGTTCTTAGAGTTTTTCAGAGCTCTTTAGTTTTTTCATGGCTGTTTAGATTTTTTAGGACTTTTTAGATTTTCAAGGTTTTATAAAGTTTCAAGGCTTTTTAGGAAACATTCATATTGATCTTCACTATTGTTTGGAATTTTCTAGTATCATTTTTTAACGAATCCCCTAGCTGGTAGATACCAGTGCTACGAGATATACTTAAATTAAAGCTTTTCAGAGCTTTTTAGAGGTTTTCAGAGCTTCTTAAAGTTTTTCAGAGCTTCTTAGAGTTTTTCAGAGATCTTTCGGTTTTTCATGGCTGTTTAGATTTTTTTAGGACTTTTTAGATTTTTATGGTTTTATAAAATTTTCAAGGCTTTTTGGGATACATTCATATTGATCTTCACTATTGTTTGGAATTTGCTAGTATCATTTTTTAACGAATCCCCAAGCTGGTACATACCAGTGTTACGCGATATAATTACATTAATGCTTTTCAGAGATTTTTAGAGGTTTTCAGAGCTTCTTAGAATTTTTCAGAGGTTCTTAGAGTTTTCAGAGCTCTTTAGTTTTTTCATGGTTGTTTAGATTTTTTAGGACTTTTTAGATTTTCAAGGTTTTATAAAGTTTCAAGGATTTTTAGGAAACATTCATATTGATCTTCACTATTGTTTGGAATTTGCTAGTATCATTTTTTAACGAATCCCCTAGATGGTAGATACCAGTGCTACGGGATATAATTAAATTAAAGATTTTCGAGCTTTTAGAGGTTTTTAGATTTCTTAGAGTTTTTCAAAGGTTCTTAGAGTTTTTCAGAGCTCTTTAGTTTTTTCATGGCTGTTTAGATTTTTTAGGACTTTTTATATTTTCAAGGTTTTATAAAGTTTCAAGGCTTTTTAGGAAATATTCATATTGATCTTCACTATTGTTTGGAATTTGCTAGTATCATTTTTTTAACGAATCCCCTAGTTGGTAGATACCAGTGCTACGGGATATAATTAAATTAAAGCTTTTCAGAGCTTTTTAGAGGTTTTCAGAGCTTCTTAGAGTTTTTCAGAGGTTCTTAGAGTTTTTCAGAGCTCTTTAGTTTTTTCATGGCTGTTTAGATTTTTTAGGACTTTTTAGATTTTCAAGGTTTTATAAAGTTTCAAGGCTTTTTAGGAAACATTCATATTGATCTTCACTATTGTTTGGAATTTTCTAGTATCATTTTTTAACGAATCCCCTAGCTGGTACATACCAGTGCTACGCGATATAATTACATTAATGCTTTTTAGAGCTTTTTAGAGGTTTTCAGAGGTTCTTAGAGTTTTTCAGAGCTCTTTAGTTTTTTCATGGCTGTTTAGATTTTTTAGGACTTTTTAGATTTTCAAGGTTTTATAAAGTTTCAAGGCTTTTTAGGAAACATTCATATTGATCTTCACTATTGTTTAGAATTTGCTAGTATCATTTTTTTAACGAATCCCCTAGTTGGTAGATACCAGTGCTACGGGATATAATTAAATTAAAGCTTTTCAGAGCTTTTTAGAGGTTTTCAGAGCTTCTTAGAGTTTTTCAGAGCTCTTTCGTTTTTTCGTGGCTGTTTAGATTTTTTTTAGGACTTTTTAGAGTTTTATGGTTCTATAAAGTTTTCAAGGCTTTTTGGGAAACATTCATATTGATCTTCACTATTGTTTGGAATTTGCTAGTATCATTTTTTAACGAATCCCCAAGCTGGTACATACCAGTGCTATGCGATATAATTACATTAATGCTTTTCAGAGCTTTTTAGAGGCTTTCAGAGCTTCTTAGAAGTTTTCAGAGGTTCTTAGAGTTTTTCAGAGCTCTTTAGTTTTTTCATGGTTGTTTAGATTTTTTAGGACTTTTTAGATTTTCAAGGTTTTATAAAGTTTCAAGGCTTTTTAGGAAACATTCATATTGATCTTCACTATTGTTTGGAATTTTCTAGTATCATTTTTTAACGAATCCCCTAGCTGGTAGATACCAGTGCTACGGGATATAATTAAATTAAAGCTTTTCAGAGCTTTTTAGAGGTTTTCAGAGCTTCTTAGAGTTTTTCGGAGCTTCTTAGAGTTTTTCAGAGCTCTTTCGTTTTTTCAAGGCTGTTTTGATTTTTTTAGGACTTTTTAGATTTTTATGGTTTTATAAAGTTTTCAAGGCTTTTTGGTTTTTTTTTGCTAAGTCCAAATGGTTTATTGCAGCAAAAAAACGTAATTACAAGAATTACAAAATGAGAGGCACAAGGCCTCCCCACCCCCATAAACCAAAGGGGTGTAAAATGAAAACTCAAAAACACATGAGAGTTGAAAAGCCCATAAATCCCAAAATAATAGAAAAACAAAAAAGAAAAAGACAAAAATGTCTATTTTCGATTTTTCTTCTTAGGAGTCTTCTTAGTAGTGGTCTTCATTTTAACCGTCTCTTGAGAATAGGACTCCACCTCTTGAGTAGAGGAGCTAGAATTGGGCTTAGGTGATCTCTGTTGGGCCTTGGTATCCAACAGCGCACCATTTTGATGTTGATCCTTACGCCCAGCCAAAACCTCAGCTTCATGAGCTCTCATTCTAGCCTGAATATCTGCACCTATATCCTGATTTGTATCAGACTCCTCATTAGACGATTCTTCATCGAATATTTACCTTGCTCCACATTTGTTTCCTCTTTCTTACGCAACCTGTCTGCTAGGGCCTTCTTATTTTTTTCCACTTCAGTCAAGGCCAAGTTATATTTAGCTTTAGCTTCAGCTAGTTCCAACTCTAACTGAGCATCAACTTCCAAAATAGAACCCCAATCCTTTGAATTTTTGACTTCGGTGGCCATAGCGGCAGACCTCCAATTCGGGGTTGTCAATATACTCGCATATCATATTCCTCATCGGTTTCACATTAGTAGTAACTTTCTCCTCCTCCTCTCTAAAACCAAGTTCAGCAGTAAGCACTTCAAAAGAATTTGTCGAGCAAATTGGTTCTTACCTGAACAAATCATTCACCAAAGGTGTAGAAACATCCACCACACCTGCAATATGCCTTTCCCTATTAACCTTGTCCATAGAAACTACACTTGCAAAAAGAGCTTTCACTTGAATTGAAAGCATCCTGCCCATTTTTCTTTTACCACGCACTTCTTTCCAAGCATATTTAGAATGCTTATTTTCCTTCCTAAGTGTCTCAACAGAATTGCTCTCATTAACTTGAGCTTTTCCAGTCTATTCGAAATAGTCCCCGCCAATTTACCACCCAAAATCTTACGCGCTGCAAAGACAGGTTTTCAAATTTGTGTAACATATGCTTGCAATGGCTAAAAAATTTGATTTTTTCCAAAACTTGTATTTCAACATACTTTTGCCGAATTCTATTCCATTAGCTTTAAGCTTAATTCGCTTTGGAATCAATTTGGCAAAATCAATATCAATAAGAACAGCTGCATAATTACCTACATCATGATCTATTCAAGGCTTTTTGGGA
Organism: Papaver armeniacum; assembly: GCA_023531295.1. Classification (NCBI taxonomy): domain Eukaryota; kingdom Viridiplantae; phylum Streptophyta; class Magnoliopsida; order Ranunculales; family Papaveraceae; genus Papaver; species Papaver armeniacum. The sequence goes on along the minus strand of JAJJWW010001987.1, from coordinate 428,548 downwards.
AACATTCATATTGATCTTCACTATTGTTTGGAATTTGCTAGTATCATTTTTTAACGAATCCCCTAGATGGTAGATACCAGTGCTACGGGATATAATTAAATTAAAGATTTTCAGAGCTTTTTAGAGATTTTCAGAGCTTCTTAGAGTTTTTCAGAGGTTCTTAGAGTTTTTCAGAGCTCTTTAGTTTTTTCATGGCTGTTTAGATTTTTTAGGACTTTTTAGATTTTCAAGGTTTTATAAAGTTTTCAAGGCTTTTTGGGAAACATTCATATTGATCTTCACTATTGTTTGGAATTTGCTAGTATCATTTTTTTAACGAATCCCCTAGATGGTAGATACCAGTGCTACGGGATATAATTAAATTAAAGATTTTCAGAGCTTTTTAGAGGTTTTCAGAGCTTCTTAGAGTTTTTCAGAGGTTCTTAGAGTTTTTCAGAGCTCTTTAGTTTTTTCATGGCTGTTTAGATTTTTTAGGACTTTTTAGATTTTCAAGGTTTTATAAAATCTTCAAGGCTTTTTGGGAAACATTCATATTGATCTTCACTATTGTTTGGAATTTTCTAGTATCATTTTTTAACGAATCCCCTAGCTGGTAGATACCAAGCTACGAGATATACTTAAATTAAAGCTTTTCAGAGCTTTTTAGAGGTTTTCGAGCTTCTTAGAGTTTTTCGAGCTTCTTAGAGTTTTTCGAGATCTTTCGTTTTTTCATGGTTGTTTAGATTTTTTAAGGACTTTTTAGATTTTTATGGTTTTATAAAATCTTCAAGGCTTTTTGGGAAACATTCATATTGATCTTCACTATTGTTTGGAATTTGCTAGTATCATTTTTTAACGAATCCCCTAGCTGGTACATACCAGTGCTACGCGATATAATTACATTAATGCTTTTCGGAGCTTTTTAGAGGTTTTCAGAGCTTCTTAGAATTTTTCAGAGGTTCTTAGAGTTTTTCAGAGCTCTTTAGTTTTTTCATGGTTGTTTAGATTTTTTAGGACTTTTTAGATTTTCAAGGTTTTATAAAGTTTCAAGGCGTTTTAGGAAACATTCATATTGATCTTCACTATTGTTTGGAATTTGCTAGTATCATTTTTTAACGAATCCCCTAGCTGGTAGATACCAGTGCTACGGGATATAATTAAATTAAAGCTTTTCAGAGGTTTTGAGAGCTTCTTAGAGTTTTTCAGAGCTTCTTAGAGTTTTTCAGAGATCTTTCGTTTTTTCATGGCTGTTTAGATTTTTTTAGGACTTTTTATATTTTTATGGTTTTATAAAATTTTCAAGGCTTTTTGGGAAACATTCATATTGATCTTCACTATTGTTTGGAATTTGCTAGTATCATTTTTTAACGAATCCCCAAGCTGGTACATACCAGTGTTACGCGATATAATTACATTAATGCTTTTCAGAGATTTTTAGAGGTTTTCAGAGCTTCTTAGAATTTTTCAGAGGTTCTTAGAGTTTTTCAGAGCTCTTTAGTTTTTTCATGGTTGTTTAGATTTTTTAGGACTTTTTAGATTTTCAAGGTTTTATAAAGTTTCAAGGCGTTTTAGGAAACATTCATATTGATCTTCACTATTGTTTGGAATTTGCTAGTATCATTTTTTAACGAATCCCCTAGCTGGTAGATACCAGTGCTACGGGATATAATTAAATTAAAGCTTTTCAGAGGTTTTGAGAGCTTCTTAGAGTTTTTCAGAGCTTCTTAGAGTTTTTCAGAGCTCTTTCGTTTTTTCATGGCTGTTTAGATTTTTTTAGGACTTTTTATATTTTTATGGTTTTATAAAATTTTCAAGGCTTTTGGGAAACATTCATATTGATCTTCACTATTGTTTGGAATTTGCTAGTATCATTTTTAACGAATCCCTGTCGGTACATACCAGTGTTACGCGATATAATTACATTAATGCTTTTCAGAGATTTTTAGAGGTTTTCAGAGCTTCTTAGAATTTTTCAGAGGTTCTTAGAGTTTTTCAGAGCTCTTTAGTTTTTTCATGGTTGTTTAGATTTTTTAGGACTTTTTAGATTTTCAAGGTTTTATAAAGTTTCAAGGATTTTTAGGAAACATTCATATTGATCTTCACTATTGTTTGGAATTTGCTAGTATCATTTTTTAACGAATCCCCTAGATGGTAGATACCAGTGCTACGGGATATAATTAAATTAAAGATTTTCAGAGCTTTTTAGAGGTTTTTAGATTTCTTAGAGTTTTTCAAAGGTTCTTAGAGTTTTTCAGAGCTCTTTAGTTTTTTCATGGTTGTTTAGATTTTTTAGGACTTTTTATATTTTCAAGGTTTTATAAAGTTTCAAAGCTTTTTAGGAAATATTCATATTGATCTTCACTATTGTTTGGAATTTGCTAGTATCATTTTTTTAACGAATCCCCTAGTTGGTAGATACCGATTGCTACGGGATATAATTTAATTAAAGCTTTTCGGAGCTTTTTAGAGGTTTTCAGAGCTTCTTAGAGTTTTTCAGAGGTTCTTAGAGTTTTTCAGAGCTCTTTAGTTTTTTCATGGCTGTTTAGATTTTTTAGGACTTTTTAGATTTTCAAGGTTTTATAAAGTTTCAAGGCTTTTTAGGAAACATTCATATTGATCTTCACTATTGTTTGGAATTTTCTAGTATCATTTTTTAACGAATCCCCTAGCTGGTACATACCAGTGCTACGCGATATAATTACATTAATGCTTTTCAGAGCTTTTTAGAGGTTTTCAGAGCTTCTTAGAGTTTTTCAGAGGTTCTTAGAGTTTTTTCAGAGCTCTTTAGTTTTTTCATGGCTGTTTAGATTTTTTAGGACTTTTTAGATTTTCAAGGTTTTATAAAGTTTCAAGTCTTTTTTAGGAAACATTCATATTGATCTTCACTATTGTTTAGAATTTGCTAGTATCATTTTTTTAACGAATCCCTAGTTGGTAGATACCAGTGCTTTCGGGATATAATTAAATTAAAGCTTTTCAGAGCTTTTTAGAGGTTTTCAGAGCTTCTTAGAGTTTTTCAGAGCTCTTTCGTTTTTTCGTGGCTGTTTAGATTTTTTAGGACTTTTTAGATTTTTATGGTTCTATAAAGTTTTCAAGGCTTTTTGGGAAACATTCATATTGATCTTCACTATTGTTTGGAATTTGCTAGTATCATTTTTTAACGAATCCCCAAGCTGGTACATACCAGTGCTATGCGATATAATTACATTAATGCTTTTCAGAGCTTTTTAGAGGTTTTCAGAGCTTCTTAGAATTTTTCAGAGGTTCTTAGAGTTTTTCAGAGCTCTTTAGTTTTTTCATGGTTGTTTAGATTTTTTAGGACTTTTTAGATTTTCAAGGTTTTATAAAGTTTCAAGGCTTTTTAGGAAACATTCATATTGATCTTCACTATTGTTTGGAATTTTCTAGTATCATTTTTTAACGAATCCCTAGCTGGTAGATACCAGTGCTACGGGATATAATTAAATTAAAGCTTTTCAGAGCTTTTTAGAGGTTTTCAGAGCTTCTTAGAGTTTTTCGGAGCTTCTTAGAGTTTTTCAGAGCTCTTTCGTTTTTTCAAGGCTGTTTTGATTTTTTTAGGACTTTTTAGATTTTTATGGTTTTATAAAGTTTTCAAGGCTTTTGGTTTTTTTTTTCTAAGTCCAAATGGTTTATTGCAGCAAAAAAACGTAATTACAAGAATTACAAAATGAGAGGCACAAGGCCTCCCCACCCCCATAAACCAAAGGGGTGTAAAATGAAAAACTCAAAAACACATGAGAGTTGAAAAGCCCATAAATCCCAAAATAATAGAAAAACAAAAAAGAAAAAGACAAAAATGTCTATTTTCGATTTTTCTTCTTAGGAGTCTTCTTAGTAGTGGTCTTCATTTTAACCGTCTCTTGAGAATAGGACTCCACCTCTTGAGTAGAGGAGCTAGAATTGGGCTTAGGTGATCTCTGTTGGGCCTTGGTATCCAACAGCGCACCATTTTGATGTTGATCCTTATGCCCAGCCAAAACCTCAGCTTCATGAGCTCTCATTCTAGCTCGAATATTCGCACCTATATCCCGATTTGTATCGACTCCTCATTAGACGATTCTGAATCATCAGAATATTTACCTTGCTCCACATTTGTTTCCTCTTTCTTACGCAACCTGTCTGCTAGGGCCTTCTTATTTTTTTCCACTTCAGTCAAGGCCAAGTTATATTTAGCTTTAGCTTCAGCTAGTTCCAACTCTAACTGAGCATCAACTTCCAAAATAGAACCCCAATCCTTTGAATTTTTGACTTCAGTGGCCATAGCAAAGAACCTCCAATTCAGGGTTGTCAATATACTCGCATATCATATTCCTCATCGCTTTCCACATTAGTAGTAACTTTCTCCTCCTCCTCTCTAAAACCAAGTTCAGCAATAAGCACTTCAAAAGAATTTGTCGAGCAAATTGGTTCGCACCTGAACAAATCATTCACCAAAGGTGTAGAAACATCCACCACACCTGCAATATGCCTTTCCCTATTAACCTTGTCCATAGAAACTACACTTGCAGCAGCTTTCACTGAATTGAAAGCATCCTGCCCATTTTTCTTTTTACCACGCACTTCTTTCCAAGCATATTTAGAATGCTTATTTTCCTTCCTAAGTGTCTCAACAGAATTGCTCTCATTAACTTGAGCTTTTCCAGTCTATTCAGAAATAGTCCCTGCCAATTTACCACCCAAAATCTTACGCGCTGCAAGACAGTTTTCAAATTTGTGTCCCATATGCTTGCAATGGCTACAAAATTTGATTTTTTCCAAATCTTGTATTTCAACATACTTTGCTGTCATTCTATTCCATTAGCTTTAAGCTTAATTCGCTTTGGAATCAATTTGGCAAAATCAATATCAATAAGAACAGCTGCATAATTACCTACATCATGATCTATTCAAGGCTTTTTGGGAAACATTCATATTGATCTTCACTATTGTTTGGAATTTGCTAGTATCATTTTTTAACGAATCCCTAGATGGTAGATACCAAAGCTACGGATATAATTAAATTAAAGATTTTCGAGCTTTTTAGAGATTTTCGTAGCTTCTTAGAGTTTTTCAGAGGTTCTTAGAGTTTTTCAGAGCTCTTTAGTTTTTTCATGGTCTGTTTAGATTTTTTAGGACTTTTTAGATTTTCAAGGTTTTATAAAGTTTTCAAGGCTTTTTGGGAAACATTCATATTGATCTTCACTATTGTTTGGAATTTGCTAGTATCATTTTTTAACGAATCCCCTAGATGGTAGATACCAGTGTCGGATATAATTAAATTAAAGATTTTCGAGCTTTTTAGAGGTTTTCGAGCTTCTTAGAGTTTTTCAGAGGTTCTTAGAGTTTTTCAGAGCTCTTTAGTTTTTTCATGGCTGTTTAGATTTTTTAGGACTTTTTAGATTTTCAAGGTTTTATAAAATCTTCAAGGCTTTTTGGGAAACATTCATATTGATCTTCACTATTGTTTGGAATTTTCTAGTATCATTTTTTAACGAATCCCCTAGCTGGTAGATACCAGTGCTACGAGATATACTTAAATTAAAGCTTTTCGAGCTTTTTAGAGGTTTTCAGAGCTTCTTAGAGTTTTTCGAGCTTCTTAGAGTTTTTTTGAGAGATCTTTCGTTTTTTCATGGTTGTTTAGATTTTTTAAGGACTTTTTAGATTTTTATGGTTTTATAAAATCTTCAAGGCTTTTGGGAAACATTCATATTGATCTTCACTATTGTTTGGAATTTGCTAGTATCATTTTTTAACGAATCCCTAGCTGGTACATACCAGTGCTACGCGATATAATTACATTAATGCTTTTCAGAGCTTTTTAGAGGTTTTCAGAGCTTCTTAGAGTTTTCCAGAGGCTCATAGAGTTTTTCAGAGCTCTTTAGTTTTTTCATGGCTGTTTAGATTTTTTAGGACTTTTTAGATTTTCAAGGTTTTATAAAGTTTCAAGGCGTTTTAGGAAACATTCATATTGATCTTCACTATTGTTTGGAATTTGCTAGTATCATTTTTAACGAATCCCTAGCTGGTAGATACCAAGTGCTACGGGATATAATTAAATTAAAGCTTTTCGGAGCTTTTTAGAGTTTTCAGAGCTTCTTAGAGTTTTTCAGAGCTCTTTCGTTTTTTCATGGCTGTTTAGATTTTTTTAGGACTTTTTAGATTTTTATGGTTTTATAAAGTTTTCAAGGCTTTTTGGGAAACATTCATATTGATCTTCACTATTGTTTGGAATTTGCTAGTATCATTTTTTAACGAATCCCCTAGCTGGTACATACCAGTGCTACGCGATATAATTACATTAATGTTTTTCAGAGCTTTTTAGAGGTTTTCAGAGCTTCTTAGAGTTTTTCAGAGGTTCTTAGAGTTTTTCAGAGCTCTTTAGTTTTTTCATGGTTGTTTAGATTTTTTAGGACTTTTTAGATTTTCAAGGTTTTATAAAGTTTCAAGGCTTTTTAGGAAACATTCATATTGATCTTCACTATTGTTTGGAATTTGCTAGTATCATTTTTTAACGAATCCCCTAGCTGGTAGATACCAGTGCTACGGGATATAATTAAATTAAAGCTTTTCAGAGCTTTTTAGAGGTTTTCAGCGCTATTTAGTTTTTTCATGGCTGTTTAGATTAATTAGGACTTTTTAGATTTTGATGGTTTTATAAAGTTTTCAAGGCATTTTAGGAAACATTCATATTGATCTTCACAATTGTTTGGAATTTGGTAGTATTATTTTTTAACGAATCCCCTAGCTAGTAGATACCAGTGCTACGGGATATAATTAAATTAAAGATTTTCAGAGCTTTTAGAGGTTTTCAGAGCTTCTTAGAGTTTTTCAGAGGTTCTTAGAGTTTTTCAGAGCTCTTTAGTTTTTTCATGGCTGTTTAGATTTTTTAGGACTTTTTATATTTTCAAGGTTTTATAAAGTTTCAAGGCTTTTTAGGAAACATTCATATTGATCTTCACTATTGTTTAGAATTTGCTAGTATCATTTTTTTAACGAATCCCCTAGTTGGTAGATACCAGTGCTACGGGATATAATTAAATTAAAGCTTTTCAGAGCTTTTTAGAGGTTTTCAGAGCTTCTTAGAGTTTTTCGAGAGGTTCTTAGAGTTTTTCAGAGCTCTTTAGTTTTTTCATGGCTGTTTAGATTTTTTAGGACTTTTTAGATTTTCAAGGTTTTATAAAGTTTCAAGGCTTTTTAGGAAACATTCATATTGATCTTCACTATTGTTTGGAATTTTCTAGTATCATTTTTTAACGAATCCCCTAGCTGGTACATACCAGAGCTACGCGATATAATTACATTAATGCTTTTCGAGCTTTTAGAGGTTTTCGAGCTTCTTAGAGTTTTTCGTAGGTTCTTAGAGTTTTTTCAGAGCCCTTTAGTTTTTTCATGGCTGTTTAGATTTTTAGGACTTTTTAGATTTTCAAGGTTTTATAAAGTTTCAAGGCTTTTTAGGAAACATTCATATTGATCTTCACTATTGTTTAGAATTTGCTAGTATCATTTTTTTAACGAATCCCCTAGTTGGTAGATACCAGTGCTACGGGATATAATTAAATTAAAGCTTTTCAGAGCTTTTTAGAGGTTTTCAGAGCTTCTTAGAGTTTTTCAGAGCTCTTTCGTTTTTTCGTGGCTGTTTAGATTTTTTTAGGACTTTTTAGAGTTTTATGGTTCTATAAAGTTTTCAAGGCTTTTTGGGAAACATTCATATTGATCTTCACTATTGTTTGGAATTTGCTAGTATCATTTTTTAACGAATCCCCAAGCTGGTACATACCAGTGCTATGCGATATAATTACATTAATGCTTTTCAGAGCTTTTTAGAGGCTTTCAGAGCTTCTTAGAAGTTTTCAGAGGTTCTTAGAGTTTTTCAGAGCTCTTTAGTTTTTTCATGGTTGTTTAGATTTTTTAGGACTTTTTAGATTTTCAAGGTTTTATAAAGTTTCAAGGCTTTTTAGGAAACATTCATATTGATCTTCACTATTGTTTGGAATTTTCTAGTATCATTTTTTAACGAATCCCCTAGATGGTAGATACCAGTGCTACGGGATATAATTAAATTAAAGATTTTCAGAGCTTTTTAGAGGTTTTTAGAGCTTCTTAGAGTTTTTCAAAGGTTCTTAGAGTTTTTCAGAGCTCTTTAGTTTTTTCATGGCTGTTTAGATTTTTTAGGACTTTTTAGATTTTCAAGGTTTTATAAAGTTTCAAGGCTTTTTAGGAAACATTCATATTGATCTTCACTATTGTTTGGAATTTTCTAGTATCATTTTTTAACGAATCCCCTAGTTGGTAGATACCAGTGCTACGGGATATAATTAAATTAAAGCTTTTCAGAGCTTTTTAGAGGTTTTCAGAGCTTCTTAGAGTTTTTCAGAGCTTCTTAGAGTTTTTCAGAGCTCTTTCGTTTTTTCATGGCTGTTTAGATTTTTTTAGGACTTTTTAGATTTTTATGGTTTTATAAAGTTTTCAAGGCTTTTTGGGAAACATTCATATTGATCTTCACTATTGTTTGGAATTTGCTAGTATCATTTTTTAACGAATCCCTAGATGGTAGATACCAGTGCTACGGGATATAATTAAATTAAAGATTTTGTGCTTTTTAGAGGTTTTCAGAGCTTCTTAGAGTTTTTTCAGAGGTTCTTAGAGTTTTTCAGAGCTCTTTAGTTTTTTCATGGCTGTTTAGATTTTTTAGGACTTTTTAGATTTTCAAGGTTTTATAAAGTTTCAAGGCTTTTTAGGAAACATTCATATTGATCTTCACTATTGTTTGGAATTTTCTAGTATCATTTTTTAACGAATCCCCTAGCTGGTAGATACCAGTGCTACGAGATATACTTAAATTAAAGCTTTTCAGAGCTTTTTAGAGGTTTTCAGAGCTTCTTAGAGTTTTTCAGAGCTTCTTAGAGTTTTTCAGAGATCTTTCGTTTTTTTCATGGTCATTTAGATTTTTTTAGGACTTTTTAGATTTTTATGGTTTTATAAAGTTTTCAAGGCTTTTTGGGAAACATTCATATTGATCTTCACTATTGTTTGGAATTTGCTAGTATCATTTTTTAACGAATCCCCTAGCTGGTACATACCAGTGCTACGCGATATAATTACATTAATGCTTTTCAGAGCTTTTTAGAGGTTTTCAGAGCTTCTTAGAGTTTTTCAGAGGTTCTTAGAGTTTTTCAGAGCTCTTTAGTTTTTTCATGGTTGTTTAGATTTTTTAGGACTTTTTAGATTTTCAAGGTTTTATAAAGTTTCAAGGCTTTTTAGGAAACATTCATATTGATCTTCACTATTGTTTGGAATTTGCTAGTATCATTCTTTAACGAATCCCCTAGCCTGGTAGATACCAGTGCTACGGGATATAATTAAATTAAAGCTTTTCGAGGAGGTTTTCGAGAGCTTCTTAGAGTTTTTCGTAGCTCTTTCGTTTTTTTAATGGTTGTTTAGATTTTTTAGGACTTTTAGATTTTTATAGTTTTATAAAGTTTTCAAGGCTTTTTGGGAAACATTCATATTGATCTTCACTATTGTTTGGAATTTGCTAGTATCATTTTTAACGAATCCCCTAGATGGTACATACCAAGCTACGCGATATAATTACATTAATGTTTTTCGAGGCTTTTTAGAGGTTTTCGTTTCTTAGAGTTTTTCGAGGTTCTTAGAGTTTTTCAAAGCTCTTTAGTTTTTTTTCATGGTTGTTTAGATTTTTTAGGACTTTTTAGATTTTCAAGGTTTTATAAAGTTTCAAGGATTTTTGGGAAACATTCATATTGATCTTCACTATTGTTTGGAATTTGCTAGTATCATTTTTTAACGAATCCCCTAGTTGTAGATACCAGTGCTACGGGATATAATTAAATTAAAGCTTTTCAGAGCTTTTTAGAGGTTTTCAGAGCTATTTAGTTTTTTCATGGCTGTTTAGATTAATTAGGACTTTTTAGATTTTGATGGTTTTATAAAGTTTTCAAGGCATTTTAGGAAACATTCATATTGATCTTCACAATTGTTTGGAATTTGGTAGTATCATTTTTTAATGAATCCCCTAGCTAGTAGATACCAGTGCTACGGGATATAATTAAATTAAAGATTTTCAGAGCTTTTTAGAGGTTTTCAGAGCTTCTTAGAGTTTTTCAGAGGTTCTTAGAGTTTTTCAGAGCTCTTTAGTTTTTTCATGGCTGTTTAGATTTTTTAGGACTTTTTATATTTTCAAGGTTTTATAAAGTTTCAAGGCTTTTTAGGAAACATTCATATTGATCTTCACTATTGTTTAGAATTTGCTAGTATCATTTTTTTAACGAATCCCCTAGTTGGTAGATACCAGTGCTACGGGATATAATTAAATTAAAGCTTTTCAGAGCTTTTTAGAGGTTTTCAGAGCTTCTTAGAGTTTTTCAGAGGTTCTTAGAGTTTTTCAGAGCTCTTTAGTTTTTTCATGGCTGTTTAGATTTTTTAGGACTTTTTAGATTTTCAAGGTTTTATAAAGTTTCAAGGCTTTTTAGGAAACATTCATATTGATCTTCACTATTGTTTGGAATTTTCTAGTATCATTTTTTAACGAATCCCCTAGCTGGTACATACCAGTGCTACGCGATATAATTACATTAATGCTTTTCAGAGCTTTTTAGAGGTTTTCAGAGCTTCTTAGAGTTTTTCAGAGGTTCTTAGAGTTTTTTCAGAGCCCTTTAGTTTTTTCATGGCTGTTTAGATTTTTTAGGACTTTTTAGATTTTCAAGGTTTTATAAAGTTTCAAGGCTTTTTAGGAAACATTCATATTGATCTTCACTATTGTTTAGAATTTGCTAGTATCATTTTTTTAACGAATCCCCTAGTTGGTAGATACCAGTGCTACGGGATATAATTAAATTAAAGCTTTTCAGAGCTTTTTAGAGGTTTTCAGAGCTTCTTAGAGTTTTTCAGAGCTCTTTCGTTTTTTCGTGGCTGTTTAGATTTTTTTAGGACTTTTTAGAGTTTTATGGTTCTATAAAGTTTTCAAGGCTTTTTGGGAAACATTCATATTGATCTTCACTATTGTTTGGAATTTGCTAGTATCATTTTTTAACGAATCCCCAAGCTTGGTACATACCAGTGCTATGCGATATAATTACATTAATGCTTTTCAGAGCTTTTTAGAGGCTTTCAGAGCTTCTTAGAAGTTTTCAGAGGTTCTTAGAGTTTTTCAGAGCTCTTTAGTTTTTTCATGGTTGTTTAGATTTTTTAGGACATTTTAGATTTTCAAGGTTTTATAAAGTTTCAAGGCTTTTTAGGAAACATTCATATCGATCTTCACTATTGTTTGGAATTTTCTAGTATCATTTTTTAACGAATCCCCTAGCCGGTAGATACCAGTGCTACGGGATATAATTAAATTAAAGCTTTTCAGAGCTTTTTAGAGGTTTTCAGAGCTTCTTAGAGTTTTTCGGAGCTTCTTAGAGTTTTTCAGAGCTCTTTCGTTTTTTCAAGGCTGTTTTAATTTTTGAGGACTTTTTAGATTTTTATGGTTTTATAAAGTTTTCAAGGCTTTTTGGGAAACATTCATATTGATCTTCACTATTGTTTGGAATTTGCTAGTATCATTTTTTAACGAATCCCCTAGATGGTAGATACCAGTGCTACGGGATATAATTAAATTAAAGATTTTCGTAGCTTTTTAGAGATTTTCGAGCTTCTTAGAGTTTTTCAGAGGTTCTTAGAGTTTTTCAGAGCTCTTTAGTTTTTTCATGGCTGTTTAGATTTTTTAGGACTTTTTAGATTTTCAAGGTTTTATAAAGTTTCAAGGCTTTTTAGGAAACATTCATATTGATCTTCACTATTGTTTGGAATTTGCTAGTATCATTTTTTAACGAATCCCCTAGCTGGTACATACCAGTGCTACGAGATATAATTACATTATTGCTTTTCAGAGCTTTTTAGAGGTTTTCAGAGCTTCTTAGAGTTTTTCAGAGCTCTTTAGATTTTTAATGGTTGTTTAGATTTTTTAGGACTTTGTAGATTTTCAAGGTTTTATAAAGTTTCAAGGCTTTTTAGGAAACATTCATATTGATCTTCACTATTGTTTGGAATTTGCTAGTATCATTTTTTAACGAATCCCCTAGCCGGTAGATACCAGTGCTACGGGATATAATTAAATTAAAGCTTTTCAGAGGTTTTCAGAGCTTCTTAGAGTTTTTCAGAGCTTCTTAGAGTTTTTCAGAGCTCTTTCGTTTTTTCATGGCTGTTTAGATTTTGTTAGGACTTTTTAGATTTTTATGGTTTTATAAAGTTTTCAAGGCTTTTTGGGAAACATTCATATTGATCTTCACTATTGTTTGGAATTTGCTAGTATCATTTTTTAACGAATCCCCTAGATGGTACATACCAGTGCTACGCGATATAATTACATTAATGTTTTTCAGAGCTTTTTAGAGGTTTTCAGAGCTTCTTAGAGTTTTTCAGAGGTTCTTAGAGTTTTTCAGAGCTCTTTAGTTTTTTCATGGTTGTTTAGATTTTTGTGGTAATTGAACTTTTGTCCCTACTTTTGATGGTCTACACAAATATCCTTATCACATAATAATTTTGTCCCTCTTTATTTAAAAGCCCATCAGGGGCCCATCAACAATTTAGGGACTTCCAAATATACCCCCAGTATGTTTTCCAGTATTTAAAACTGAAAGAGAAAAAATTTTCATTCGCATAAAAATCAACGAAACTCTCCACGTCGTCGCTGCACCACCAGAACCATTTTCGCCGCCGCCACCGCCACCTCTACACAGTAAATCAAATCAAGCGTTTTTGTTCTTTTCGGTTTAGATCGAAATTCTCTATTCTTCTCTCTCTCCATTGACAGACACCACCGCCTCCTCCGCCACTGCAAATACATTCAGGAACACCTCCTCCGTCATTACCACACCTCCTCCGACATCACCAATCGCAATAGAAACTACAATCGTTGGGTAGATTCATCATCGTCAGTACAATCGTCTTCTTCGTCTACGGCAACGGCATCGTTGAATAGGAATGGATCTACTGGGAAGAAACTACTTAATGCTAAGGCACCAGAATTTGTTCCTAGAGCTAATTCTAGTAATGGTCGGAGTACCGATTTGTTAACGCAACAACCGTCTAGAATCGTGATTCAACAAATTCCGACTCCGATTCATTTGTTTCCTTCTCCTAATTCTATTTTGCATCATCAGTTTCAGAATTATGGATTTGGTGGTGGTGGTGGTACTGGTGGCGGCGGTGGTGGGAATAGTAGTGGTACTGGTGTTGGTGTTGGTGGTGGTGGTGGGGAGCATCATGATGTTGTTGGGAATACTCAAGTACAAGATCCAGATCCTGTTCCTAGAACTAGTAATGGTTAATTTAATTTTGTTGCTGTACAGGTTAGGGAGCTCGAAAATAGGCTGAAAGAAACAACGCAAAAGAAGGCTGAGTCTGTGATTCTTCAACAAAAGGTTTGTTGCAACTAAACTTTGTGTTCGTTGAAACTGAAACTCTAGATTCTAAATGCGCTGTTATGTTACATAGGTGAAGGAGCTCGAAAACAAGCTTACCCTGGGTAGTCCTTTTGGAATTTATGATCAGCTTATGTCTTTGTCAAGCTATGGAGTTACCCCTGCAACTCTATCGATACTAGGTGACCCTTACCATACGGCACTTGCACAACGTCAAAACTTGAGCAACTGGAGCAGTTTTTCATTGATCTCATTATTTTGCTATGAATCTATGATTATATTTTTGTTTAAAAAGTATTAATTAAATTTTATTTTTATTTTTTTGATTGACAGATTTGATAGAGATTTTAAGATGGAGAACTGGTGTAAAAATTGTTCCAGTTCATTGCAACAACCATTGTTTGAAGCAGGCAGTGATATTGGATCAACTATGGTTGTTGATCCATATATTTTGGATCAACAATGGTTGTTGATCCAACTGCAATGGATAAACATCCAACTGAAATGGATAAACATCCATTGTTGATTCAACTGAGATTGGTTTTGAAGCTGGTCTTGGAGCTGTTGGTGTTTATGAAGCTACAAGTAATGAAATATGATGGTTATATGGGTTGAAGCAGGCAGTGATATTGGATCAACTATGGTTGTTGATCCATATATTTTGGATCAACTATGGTTGTTGATCCATCTATATGGGATCAACTACTGTTGTTGATCCTTTGAACTCATGTTTTGTAGTTTAAATCATGTAAATTTGTTCTAATGTTGAACTTGTGGTGCAATGGTAGCATGACTGACTCCATGTCAGATGATGTGTGTTCGACTCACGCCAAGTTCACTCCATTTTACATGGATAAACTATCATTATTGATCCAATTTTACATGGATCAACTTCCATTGTTGATCCACTAAAATTAGATCAACTTCTACTGTTGATCCTTTTTTCTTGGATAAACTAGATAAACTTCTACTGTTGATGGTTTTGTTAGTGGATCTGAAACTGCAGATGATGAACTGGTAGCATTTTTCCATCAGCATGGATAAACATCCATTGTTGATCCAACTGCAATGGATAAATTTTTATTGTTGATCCAACTGCAATGGATAAACATCCATTGTTTGATCCAACTGAAATGGATCAACTACTTTTTGTTGATACAAAAAAATTTGAACCAGTGATGGTGACGGTGGTGGTGGCGGCGGCGGTGGTGGCGGCGCGGTGGTGGCGGCGGCGGTGGTGGCGGTGGTGGCGGCGGCGGCGACGAATTTGTGGTGGAGGAGGACTAGTGGTGGTGTAATGGTGGCGGTGAAGGAGTGGTGGTGGAATATTGGTGGTGGTGGCGGTTGGTAGGTGGTGGTTGTTGAACGGTGGTGGTGGTGGAATGGTAGTTGAATGTTGGTGGTGGTGGTGCTAGTGGTGGTGGTGAAGTGGTAGTGGAACAAATTTGTTGTATTTTGAAATAAAGAAAAATATTATATGAGTGAGGGTATTAAGGTAATCTAATATTAAATGGATAAGGTTATAAAAAAGGAGGGACATAATTATTGTTGCATAAGGATATATTTGTAGGGAGTTAAAAGTAGGGACATATAATTAATATACCCTAGATTTTTTAGGACTTTTTAGATTTTCAAGGTTTTATAAAGTTTCAAGGCTTTTTAGGAAACATTCATATTGATCTTCACTATTGTTTGGAATTTGCTAGTATCATTTTTTAACGAATCCCCTAGCTGGTAGATACCAGTGCTACGGGATATAATTAAATTAAAGGTTTTCAGAGCTATTTCGTTTTTTCATGGCTGTTTAATTAATTAGGACTTTTTAGATTTTGATGGTTTTATAAAGTTTTCAAGGCATTTTAGGAAACATTCATATTGATCTTCACAATTGTTTGGAATTTGGTAGTATCATTTTTAACGAATCCCCTAGCTGGTAGATACCAGTGCTACGGGATATAATTAAATTAAAGCTTTTCAGAGCTTTTTAGAGGTTTTCAGAGCTTCTTAGAGTTTTTCAGAGCTCTTTCGTTTTTTCATGGTTGTTTAGATTTTTTTAGTAGTTTTTAGATTTTGATGGTTTTATAAAGTTTACAAGGCTTTTTAGGAAACATTCATATTGATCTTCACTATTGTTTGTAATTTGCTAGTATCATTTTTTAACGAATCCCCTAGCTGGTAGATACCAGTGCTACGGGATATAATTAAATTAAAGCTTTTCAGAGCTTTTTAGAGGTTTTCAGAGCTTCTTAGAGATTTTCAGAGCTATTTTGTATTTTCATGGTTGTTTAGATTTTTTTAGTACTTTTTAGATTTTGATGGTTTTATAAAGTTTTCAAGGCATTTTAGGAAACATTCATATTGATCTTCACAATTGTTTGGAATTTGCTAGTATCATTTTTTAACGAATACCCTAGCTGGTAGATACTAGTGCTACGGGATATAATTAAATTAAAGCTTTTCACAGCTTTTTAGAGGTTTTCAGATCTTCTTAGAGTTTTTCAGAGCTTCTTAGAGTTTTTCAGAGCTCTTTAGTTTTTTCATGGCTGTTTATATTTCTTTAGGACTTTTAGATTTTCAGTGTTTTATAAAGTTTTCAAAGCTTTTTAGGAAACATTCAAATTGATCTTCACTATTGTTTGGAATTTGCTAGTATCAATTTTTAACGAATCCCCAGTGCTACAGGATGTAATTAAATTAAAGCTTTTCAGAGCTTTTTAGAGGTTTTCCGAGCTTGTTAGAATTTTTCAGAGCTCTTTAGTTTTTTCATGGCTGTATAGATTTTTTTGGGACTTTTTAGATTTTTAGAGTTTTATAAAGTTTGCAAGGCTTTTTAGGAAACATTCAAATATGATCTTCACTATTGTTTGGAATTTGCTAGTATCATTTTTTAACGAATCCCCTAGCTGGTAAATACCAGTGCTACGGTATATAATTAAATTAAAGCTTTTCGAGCTTTTTAGAGGTTTTCTTAGAGTTTTTCAGAGATTCTTAGAGTTTTTCAGAGCTCTTTAGTTTTTTTCATGGCTGTTTAGATTTCTTTAGGACTTTTTAGATTTTCATTGTTTTATAAAGTTTTCAAGGCTTTTTAGGAAACATTCATATTGATCTTCACTATTGTTTGGAATTTGCTAGTATCATTTTTTAACGAATCCCTAGCTGGTAGATACTAGTGCTACGGGATATAATTAAATTAAAGCTTTTCAGAGCTTTTTAGAGGTTTTCAGAGCTTCTTAGAGGTTTTCAGAGATTCTTAGAGTTTTTCAGAGCTCTTTAGTTTTTTCATGGCGGTTTAGATTTCTTTAGGACTTTTTAGATTTTCAGGGTTTTATAAAGTTTTTAAGGCTTTTTAGGAAACATTCATATTGATTTTCACTATTGTTTGGAATTTGCTAGTATAATTTTTTAACGAATCCCCTAGCTGGTAGATACCTGTGCTACGGGATATAATTAAATTAAAGCTTTTCAGAGCTTTTTAGAGGTTTTCAGAGCTTCTTAGAGTTTTTCAGAGCTCTTTCGTTTTTTTCATGGTTGTTTAGATTTTTTTAGTACTTTTTAGATTTTCATGGTTTTATAAAGTTTTCAAGGCTTTTTGGGAAACATTCATATTGATCTTCACTATTGTTTGGAATTTGCTAGTATCATTTTTTAACGAATCCCCTAGATGGTAGATACCAGTGCTACGGATATAATTAAATTAAAGATTTTCAGAGCTTTTTAGAGGTTTTCAGACCTTCTTAGAGTTTTTCAGAGGTTCTTAGAGTTTTTCAGAGCTCTTTAGTTTTTTCATGGCTGTTTAGATTTTTTAGGACTTTTTAGATTTTCAAGGTTTTATAAGTTTCAAGGCTTTTTAGGAAACATTCATATTGATCTTCACTATTGTTTGGAATTATCTAGTATCATTTTTTAACGAATCCCCTAGCTGGTAGATACCAGTGCTACGAGATATACTTAAATTAAAGCTTTTCGAGCTTTTTAGAGGTTTTCGAGCTACTTAGAGTTTTTCAGAGCTTCTTAGAGTTTTTCAGAGATCTTTCGTTTTTTCATGGCTGTTTAGATTTTTTTAGGACTTTTTAGATTTTTATGGTTTTATAAAATCTTCAAGGCTTTTTGGGAAACATTCATATTGATCTTCACTATTGTTTGGAATTTGCTAGTATCATTTTTTAACGAATCCCCTAGCTGGTACATACCAGTGCTACGCGATATAATTACATTAATGTTTTTCAGAGCTTTTTAAAGGTTTTGAGAGCTTCTTAGAGTTTTTCAGAGGTTCTTAGAGTTTTTCAGAGCTCTTTAGTTTTTTCATGGTTGTTTAGATTTTTTAGGACTTTTTAGATTTTCAAGGTTTTATAAAGTTTCAAGGCTTTTTAGGAAACATTCATATTGATCTTCACTATTGTTTGGAATTTGCTAGTATCATTTTTTAACGAATCCCCTAGCTGGTAGATACCAGTGCTACGGGATATAATTAAATTAAAGGTTTTCAGAGCTTTTTAGAGGTTTTCAGAGCTATTTCGTTTTTTCATGGCTGTTTAGATTAATTAGGACTTTTTAGATTTTGATGGTTTTATAAAGTTTTCAAGGCATTTTAGGAAACATTCATATTGATCTTCACAATTGTTTGGAATTTGGTAGTATCATTTTTTAACGAATCCCCTAGCTGGTAGATACCAGTGCTACGGGATATAATTAAATTAAAGGTTTTCAGAGCTTTTTAGAGGTTTTCAGAGCTATTTCGTTTTTTCATGGATGTTTAGATTAATTAGGACTTTTTAGATTTTGATGGTTTTATAAAGTTTTCAAGGCATTTTAGGAAACATTCATATTGATCTTCACAATTGTTTGGAATTTGGTAGTATCATTTTTTAACGAATCCCCTAGCTGGTAGATACCAGTGCTACGGATATAATTAAATTAAAGCTTTTCGGAGCTTTTTAGAGGTTTTCAGAGCTTCTTAGAGTTTTTCAGAGCTCTTTCGTATTTTCATGGTTGTTTAGATTTTTTAGTACTTTTTAGATTTTGATGGTTTTATAAAGTTTTCAAGGCTTTTTAGGAAACATTCATATTGATCTTCACTATTGTTTGTAATTTGCTAGTATCATTTTTTAACGAATCCCCTAGCTGGTAGATACCAGTGCTACGAGATATAATTAAATTAAAGCTTTTCAGAGCTTTTTAGAGGTTTTCAGAGCTTCTTAGAGTTTTTCTGAGCTCTTTCGTTTTTCATGGTTGTTTAGATTTTTTAGTACTTTTTAGATTTTGATGGTTTTATAAAGTTTTCAAGGCTTTTTAGGAAACATTCATATTGATCTTCACTATTGTTTGGAATTTGCTAGTTTCATTTTTTAACGAATCCCCGAAATGGTAGATACCAGTGCTACGGATATAATTAAATTAAAGCTTTTCGAGCTTTTTAGAGGTTTTCAGATCTTCTTAGAGTTTTTCAGAGCTTCTTAGAGTTTTTCAGAGCTCTTTAGTTTTTTCATGGCTGTTTATATTTCTTTAGGACTTTTAGATTTTCAGTGTTTTATAAAGTTTTCAAAGCTTTTTAGGAAACATTCAAATTGATCTTCACTATTGTTTGGAATTTGCTAGTATCAATTTTTAACGAATCCCCGGTGCTACAGGATGTAATTAAATTAAAGCTTTTCAAAGCTTTTTAGAGGTTTTCCGAGCTTGTTAGAATTTTTCAGAGCTCTTTAGTTTTTTCATGGCTGTATAGATATTTTTTTGGGACTTTTTAGATTTTTAGAGTTTTATAAAGTTTGCAAGGCTTTTTAGGAAACATTCAAATATGATCTTCACTATTGTTTGGAATTTGCTAGTATCATTTTTTAACGAATCCCCTAGCTGGTAGATACCAGTGCTACGGTATATAATTAACTTAAAGCTTTTCAGAGCTTTTTAGAGGTTTTCAGAGCTTCTTAGAGTTTTTCAGAGATTCTTAGAGTTTTTCAGAGCTCTTTAGTTTTTTCATGGCTGTTTAGATTTCTTTAGGACTTTTTAAATTTTCCGGGTTTTATAAAGTTTTCAAGGCTTTTTAGGAAACATTCATATTGATCTTCACTATTGTTTGGAATTTGCTAGTATCATTTTTTAACGAATACCCTAGCTGGTAGATACTAGTGCTACGGGATATAATTAAATTAAAGCTTTTCAGAGCTTTTTAGAGGTTTTCAGAGCTTCTTAGAGGTTTTTAGAGATTCTTAGAGTTTTTCAGAGCTCTTTAGTTTTTTCATGGCGGTTTAGATTTCTTTAGGACTTTTTAGATTTTCAGGGTTTTATAAAGTTTTTAAGGCTTTTTAGGAAACATTCATATTGATTTTCACTATTGTTTGGAATTTGCTAGTATAATTTTTTAACGAATCCCCTAGTTGGTAGATACCAGTGCTACGGAATATAATTAAATTAAAGCTTTTCAGAGCTTTTTAGAGGTTTTCAGAGCTTCTTAGAGTTTTTCAGAGCTCTTTAGTTTTTTCATGGCTCTTTATATTTTTTTAGGACTTTTTAGATTTTCAGGGTTTTATAAAGTTTTCAAGGCTTTTTAGGAAACATTCATATTGTTCTTCACTATTGTTTGGAATTTGCTAGTATAATTTTTTAACGAATCCCCTAGTTGGTAGATACCAGTGCTATTTATGCCCAAGACCGTAGGCTTGTTTTTTTTTCGGATTTTTCTCTCTCCTAAAACTTGCTCTGGCGATTTTAGGTTTTCACTTTTTTTCAAATTTTTTCTTTGCGCGCGTTCAACTTGGATCACCTCTTTGGGTGATTTGAGATGGGGGATTCATCCGATCCTCCACAAACAAGAGTCTTAACATATGCTGAAAAAGTTTTGGGTAAAAAACAGCTTCCAACAACTTCTTTGGATTTGAAAACGTTGCCAAACCCTACTTTGAGAGATGGCAAACCTGCTATTGTATTACCTGAATCGTTTTATGAGGAAGGCTGTGATATTTGGAGATTCAGTCTCATTGGTCGTCTGGATTTCAAGGGAGTTGATTTTCAAGATGTCAAAAATAGTTTTGAACAACAATAGAAGTTAGGTCAGGGCCGTGTCCAATTCATTCCTATGAATAGGGGTTTCTTCATCATCAAGTTACAATCCATAGAAGATAGAGACAAGATTTTAAACGTTGAAGCTTGGTTATTTAATCAGCAAAAGCTAACCCTAATGGAGTGGTTTCCTGGTTTTGACGCAGATAAGCACAAAACATCCCACGCCACTGTATGGGTTAAGTTTCCTGGCTTGCCTGTTGAATATTGGATTGAGAAGACGCTGTTGGCTTTTGGAAAATCGTTGGGAACTCCCATTGTTGTAGACAAGCGCACTTTGGCTCATGAGTATGGATATTATGCTTCAGTTCTTATAGATATCAATTTTGCTGAACTGGACACAGATGGTATTCATGTTACGGTTGGAGGGGTTGAATTTTGGCAACCTATTGAAATCCAGAAGAAACCTAAATTTTGCACTAAGTGTAAGATCATAGGGCATCAGGATTCGGAATGTAGAAGAAAGAATAAGAATGCAACAGGCTGCTGCAATGACAAAGTGATGCAAGTCGCTGGAGCTTCTACTTCTCAAGAGCAAAAAGGAGGTAACAACCAAGGGGGATCAGATTGGCGTGAGGCAAGAAGAAGAAAAGGAAAATTCACCCCGGTGATTCCAGTTATACCAGAAGTCACTCAAGCTAATGCTGTGACGGATATGCATGGTGATTCCCTAATTGTTTCTGATCCTATTAATACGTCTCCTAATGAAAGTGGGATCGCTGTTGTGCATGGTTTGCATGCACACGTTAATTCTTTCGTTTATTAGAGGATGGTGAGGTTGAATCGGGGAGTGTTCAAGGTCTTCAGAGCTAAACAAAGGGCAAGATGAAATAGCAAAATCTGAAGCTGTTTTTCGCTCTGCCTATGTCGAATTGGCAAGAACTAGGCAAAGAGCAGAAGCGAATGGAGTTTCAGTTACTAGTGCAACGGTGGGTTTGCCTGGTACTGAGTTAATTATGAATTCTGAAGCGGGGGAGAGTAGGAATTCATTAGTTAATAAGATTGGTGCTATTTCTTCTGACACTCCTTTAACTGATTCTCTCTATGTTCGTGAAAGTGTGGTTTCGCCTAATCGTTTTGATGTTTTGAATAATGAATTGGCTTTAACTGAAAATAACGGTGTTGGCAATAATGTTCCACTCAAGCGAGAATCACACAATGGGTTAACTCCTTTCTTTGACAATTCTTGGTAGGTGGACGGCTAAAAAGCCTGTTATCATTGCTTGTAACTCTTCAGCTATTGCCGGTTCAAGGAACCCAGTGAATGAGCCTAAATCTAATAATGGTTCAAAGCCTAAAACAGGTGAGGGGGTACCAAAGTTTGATTCTTCTAGGTGTGCTCAGAGAGTTAAGTTAAACAACATCAATAAAGTTTCCCAATGAAAGTTCTCTTTTGGAATATTAATGGGATTGTGCGTGATGAAGCACAATGCAGGTTGCGAGAATTAGTTAAGGTTTTCAAGACAGATGTTATTGGTATTGCTTTGAACCAAGGGTTTCAGTTCCTCCGTGAGTCGTTCGTAAGTTTTCTATTCAGGGTTTCAATAATACTATTATTCATAATTCTACTTCTACTCGTATTGGGAATTTGTGGGTTATGTGGTCTTTGAATGTTGCGGATCCTGTAGTCTTGAATTGTTCTAATCAGGCTATAACTATTGGTGTTGATGGTGTTCATATTTCTATTGTTCATGCTAGTTCGGTTCAGGCTACTAGAAGGTCTTTATGGAATCAGTTGGATATGGGTGATCAAAGAGTTCCATGGTTAGCCATTGGTGATTTTAATTGTGTTCTTCGGAATGAAGAGAAGAGGGGAGGTGCGGTTCCAAGAACTTCAGTTGTGAATGAGTTTAGTGATTGGTTGGATGATAATAGTCTTTTTGAGGCGGAGTCTTTGGGTAACAAGTTTACTTGGACTAATAGGCAGTCGGGGGTTAGAAGAATCATTTGTAGACTTGATCGAGCGGTGATTAATGAGTTTTGGTTAAATCGTTTTGAGAATTGGCGGTGTAAAGCTCTTCCTAGGGAAGTTTCCGACCATTCTCCTCTTATTGGTTATCCTTTTGTTAACTCTAGACCGCGTTTGGCTCCTTTTCGGGTTCAAAAGATGTGGTTCGGTCATCCTGATTTTATGCGTATGGTGGAGGATAGTTGGAAGGTTCCTATTGTGGGTTCGCCAGCTTTTATCTTCCCTCAAAAGCTGAAGCGTTTAAAATTAGCTATGAAGTTGTGGAATCAAGAGGTTTTTGGTAATGTAAATGTCAAATTGAAACAAGCTCAACTAAGACTTGAGAGTGCTTTGAGATTAACTGATGAAGACCCTTCAGATGTCGACAAATTAAATTTGATGAGAAGTGCAGCGGTGGAAGTTAATGATATTCGTATGCAAAGAGGCTACGATGTTGAAGCAAAAATCTAGAAATAATTGGCTAGTGGAGGGGGCGAGTAATACTAGTTTCTTTCATAATTCTATTCGTATTCGAAGGAGTAGTAATACTATTTCGGAGTTGGTAGATGGTAATGGGGTGACAATTACTGATTGTGATCAGATTAGGAACCTTGTTGTCAATTATTATAAGGATAAGTTTAATGGTGATGATTCGACTCCGGTGGAATCTCTTTTTATTGATCATCCTAGCATCTCGGAGGAGGAGTGTGCTAATATGGACCAGTTACCTTCTTTTGAGGAGATTCATAAGTCTGTTTTTGAATTAGGGGCGATAGTGCGCCTGGTCCATGATGGCTTTGCTGGTTTTTTCTATAGACATTGTTGGGAGATTATTCGTGAAGACTTGGTTAATGCGGTTTTGTTTTGTTGGACTAATCAGTTTATTCCTCATGGTGTGAATTCGAGCCTTCTTATGCTCTTGCCTGAGGAAAGAGGTGCGAATACTCTTCGTAACTTCAGCCTATTGGTCTTAGTAATTTCTTTTTTAAGATTTTTACTAAGATTCTTGCGACTAGACTTGGTGGTGTGCTGGATAATTTAATTTCGGAGGAGCAAGTGGCTTTTATGAAAGGTAGGAACATTCACGAAAATATTAGTCTTGCTTCGAGATGGTTAATGAAACTCAAATCGAGTCGCAAGTATGGTAATGTGGGTTTAAAACTGGACATTACACAAGCTTTTGATACTGTGAGTTGGTCGTTTATTTTGGAGGTCTTCAAAAGATATGGTTTTTCGAATAATTGGTGTGGTTGGATTTTACAAATTCTAAGTTCTCGCTAGAATTTCGGTGTTGGTTAATGGTAATCCTAAGGTTTCTTCAGTATTGATCGAGGTCTTCGTCAAGGTGATCCTTTGTCTCCTCTAATCTTTGTGTTGATTGAAGATGTCTTAAGCAGAAATATTTCGAAGCTCTTTCGGGATGGAAATATGACTCATATGGTTAGTAGAAAAGGTGTTGCTCCTACCCATTTATTTTTTGTTGATGATATTATGATTTTCTGTAAAGGAAACATGAAGAGCTTGAGAAATCTGTTGGGTTTATTGGGTTTGTATCAACGTGCTTCGGGGCAGACGGTTAGTAGAGAAAAGAGCAAACTCTATTATGGTGGGGGTTCTTTAAATAGGAGAGCTACGATTGCTGATTTCTTAGGGATGCCTATTGCTTCGTTTCCGGATAGGTATCTTGGTGTTAAGGTGATGCCTGGTGTTGTTAGGTATCACCATGTGGAGAACGTAGTTGTGAAGATAAAAGAGCAATTATCGGGCTGGAAAGGTAGATTGCTTTCTTTTCAAGATAGAGTTGTCTTTGGTTAAATCGGTGATTGCAAGTTACTCCATTCATAACATGGCTGTCTACAAGTGGCCACGAAAGTTTGTCCATGAATGTGAAGTGGCTATTCGGAATTTTCTTTGGTCCGGTGATTCTAAGGTGAGTAGATCCTTTGTTGTAGCTTTTGACAAAGTTTGTGCTCCTCATGATGAAGGTGGTTTGGGTTTAACTCAAATGGGAGTTATGAATAAGGCTCTTCTTATGAGTCTGTGGTGGAAAATTCGGAACTCTAAAAAGGTTTGGGCTCGCTTCTTGCGTGCTAGATTTTTTAAGAGAAATGGTCAGTTGGTGCATTATATCAAATCCTCCATCCTCCCTGGTATCAAATGGGTGTACTCTTTGGTTGAAGATAACACTAAAATCTTAATTGGAGATGGAAGGGATACTTCTCTTTATTATGATGTTTGGGTTGGTGATATGGCTATTGCTGATATTCTTGAAGATTATTCTCTTAATCGCGCTGTTTTGGTGAGTGATATAATAGTCAATGGGGCTTGGAATTTAAATGAAGAGTATCGTGACACTCGATGGTCTGCTGGCATTGAAGAGACGGATTTACCTTTCATTTTGAATGGGGAGGATCGGCAAGTTTGGAGACCTAGTGCATCAGGTCAATTCACGGTGAAAGTCTGCTAAATCTCTTATTCGTAAGAGATATGCAAAGCTAGAAGGAGCGAATCTGTTGTGGAGGCAATCTGTGCATCCGGCTTTGGCAACTAGAAATTGGAAGATTTTAAGAAGAGCTTGTGCTACTCTTGATCAAGTCGAGACATATTCAAAATTCAGGTGATAAATAAGTGTTGCTTGTGTAATAATGCGGAGGAGTCGTTGGACCATTTGCTTTGGCATTGCAGGTTTGCTGAGATGGCTTGGAGCTGGATTTCGGATATATTTGGAGTGCAATCTCACCTGAACTTGTCTACAGCCTATAAAGCGATTCGTGGAAGAAGTTGCATGATTAAAGAGCTTTGGCTCCTTGCTGTGTTGGTGGTGCGATCGGAGTTGTGGCAAACTCGTTGCCGTTTTGTTTATGATAACAAAAAGGTTAGCTTGGGCTTCTTTAAGACTACCGTGTTCAATCAAATTCACGAGTATTCAGTTCGTCTCAAAGGCTACATGTTCAATTCGGTTGAAGATTTGAAGATTCTGGATTTTTTCAAGGTGAGGCATAGGAAGGTGAAGCTTCTCGAGCCTGTTGAGTGTAGTTGGGTTCCTCCTAAGTGGATGAGCTTTTGTTGTGTTGTGATGGGGCGCTCGTGGTAATCCGGTTTTTGGCTGGAGTCGGTGTTGTAGCGCGTGACCATGATGCTAATGTGATTGGGGCTATGAGTATTGGTTTAGGCACAATGACAAATTATATTGCGGAAATTTCTGGAATTTTAATTGGTTTGGAATGGGCGCTTCAATGGGGTTACACAAAAGTTTGTATTCGCTCGATTCTTTGGGTGCTTTCCACGGCTTTTTCTAGTTCTAAGCTTCCGTGGTTTGTTTTACAACGTTGGAGGGAAGTCTCTTCTCATTATGAAGCTATTCGTTTTGATCACACTTATAGAGAGGCTAATTTTGCTGCGGATAAGATGGCAAAAAGAGGGTGCATTCTTCTCAATGAGGAGGGAAGGCATTATCTTGGAAGACCTGATTTTTTGTATTCTATTGAATTACCAAATGTATCTTATTTTCGTTTCAAATGATTAGCAAGTTTTTGGGGTTTTCCGACCTCTTTTCTTGCTCTTCATTTTTTTTTGTATTCTAGTTATTCATTAATACAATTTGGATTTACCAAAAAAAAAAGATACCAGTGCTACGGAATATAATTAAATTAAAGCTTTTCAGAGCTTTTTAGATGTTTTCAGAGCTTCTTAGAGTTTTTCAGAGCTCTTTAGTTTTTTCATGGCTCTTTATATTTTTTTAGGACTTTTTAGATTTTTAGGGTTTTATAAAGTTTTCAAGGCTTTTTAGGAAACATTCATATTGATCTTCACTATTTTTTGGAATTTGCTAGTATTATTTTTTAACGAATCCCCTAGCTAGTAGATACCAGTGCTACGGTATATAATTAAATTAAAGCTTTTTAGAGGTTTTCAGAGCTTCTTAGAGTTTTTCAGAGCTTCTTAGAGTTTTTCAGATCTCTTTCGTTTTTTCATGGTTGTTTAGATTTTTTTAGTACTTTTTAGATTTTGATGGTTTTATAAAGTTTTCATGGCTTTTTAGGAAACATTCATATTGATCTTCACTATTGTTTGGAATTTGCTAGTATCATTATTTAACGAATCCCCTAGCTGGTAGATACCAGTGCTACGGGATATAATTAAATTAAAGCTTTTCAGAGGTTTTCAGAGCTTCTTAGAGATTTTCAGAGCTATTTCGTTTTTTCATGGCTGTTTAGATTTCTTTAGGACTTTTTAGATTTTCAATGTTTTATAAAGTTTTCAAGGCTTTTTAGGAAACATTCATATTGATCTTCACTATTGTTTGGAATTTGCTAGTATCATTTTTTAACGAATCCCCTAGTTGGTAGATACCAGTGCTACAGGATGTAATTAAATTAAAGCTTTTTAGAGCTTTTTAGAGGTTTTCAGAGCTTCTTAGAGTTTTTCAGAGCTCTTTAGTTTTTTCATGGCTGTTTAGATTTCTTTAGGACTTTTTAGATTTTCAGGGTTTTATAAAGCTTTCAAGGCTTTTTAGGAAACATTCAAATATGATCTTCACTATTGTTTGGAATTTGCTAGTATCATTTTTTAACGAATCCCCTAGCTGGTAGATACCTGTGCTACGGTATATAATTAAATTAAAGCTTTTCAGAGCTTTTTAGAGCTTTTCAGAGCTTCTTAGAGTTTTGCAGAGCTCTTTAGTTTTTTCATGGCTGTTTAGATTTCTTTAGGACTTTTTAGATTTTCAAGGTTTTATAAAGTTTTCAAGGCTTTTTAGGAAACATTCATATTGATCTTCACTATTGTTTGGAATTTGCTAGTATCATTTTTTTAACGAATCCCCTAGCTGGTAGATACCAGTGCTACGGGTTATAATTAAATTAAAGCTTTTTAGAGCTTTGTAGAGGTTTTCAGAGCTTCTTAGAGTTTTTCAGATCTCTTTCGTTTTTTCATGGTTGTTTAGATTTTTTTAGTACTTTTTAGATTTTGATGGTTTTATAAAGTTTTCATGGCTTTTTAGGAAACATTCATATTGATCTTCACTATTGTTTGGAATTTGCTAGTATCATTATTTAACGAATCCCCTAGCTGGTAGATACCAGTGCTACGGGATATAATTAAATTAAAGCTTTTCAGAGCTTTTTAGAGGTTTTCAGAGCTTCTTAGAGATTTTCAGAGCTATTTCGTTTTTTCATGGCTGTTTAGATTTCTTTAGGACTTTTTAGATTTTCAATGTTTTATACAGTTTTCAAGGCTTTTTAGGAAACATTCATATTGATCTTCACTATTGTTTGGAATTTGCTAGTATCATTTTTTAACGAATCCCCTAGTTGGTAGATACTAGTGCTACAGGATGTAATTAAATTAAAGCTTTTCAGAGCTTTTTAGAGGTTTTCAGAGCTTCTTAGAGTTTTTCAGAGCTCTTTAGTTTTTTCATGGTTGTTTAGATTTCTTTAGGACTTTTTAGATTTTCAGGGTTTTATAAAGCTTTCAAGGCTTTTTAGGAAACATTCAAATATGATCTTCACTATTGTTTGGAATTTGCTAGTATCATTTTTTAACGAATCCCCTAGATGGTAGATACCTGTGCTACGGTATATAATTAAATTAAAGCTTTTCAGAGCTTTTTAGAGGTTTTCAGAGCTTCTTAGAGTGTTTCAGAGCTCTTTAGTTTTTTCATGGCTGTTTAGATTTCTTTAGGACTTTTTTGATTTTGATGGTTTTATAAAGTTTTCAAGGCATTTTAGGAAACATTCATATTGATCGTCACAATTGTTTGGAATTTGCTAGTATCATTTTTTAACGAATCCCCTAGCTGGTAGATACCAGTGCTACGGGATATAATTAAATTAAAGCTTTTCAGAGCTTTTTAGAGGTTTTCAGAGCTTCTTAGAGTTTTTCAGAGCTCTTTCGTTTTTTCATGGTTGTTTAGATTTTTTTAGTACTTTTTAGATTTTGATGGTTTTATAAAGTTTTCAAGGCTTTTTAGGAAACATTCATATTGATCTTCACTATTGTTTGGAATTTGCTAGTATCCTTTTTTAACGAATCCCCTAGCTGGTACATACCAGTGCTACGGGATATAATTAAATTAAAGCTTTTTAGAGTTTTTCCGAGCTCTTTAGTTTTTTCATGGATGTTTAGAATTTTTTAGGACTTTTTAGATTTTCAGCGTTTTATAAAGTTTTCAAGGCTTTTTAGGAAACATTCATATTGATCGTCACAATTGTTTGGAATTTGCTAGTATCATTTTTTAACGAATCCCCTAGCTGGTAGATACCAGTGCTACGGGATATAATTAAATTAAAGCTTTTTAGAGCTTTTTAGAGGTTTTCAGAGCTTCTTAGTGATTTTCAGAGCTATTTCGTTTTTTCATGGCTTTTTAGATTAATTAGGACTTTTTAGATTTTGATGGTTTTATAAAGTTTTCAAGGCATTTTAGGAAACATTCATATTGATCTTCACAATTGTTTGGAATTTGCTAGTATCATTTTTTAACGAATACCCCAGCTGGTAGATACTAGTGCTACGGGATATAATTAAATTAAAGCTTTTCAGAGCTTTTTAGAGGTTTTCAGAGCTTCTTAGAGATTTTCAGAGCTATTTCGTTTTTTCATGGTTGTTTAGATTAATTAGGACTTTTTAGATTTTGATGGTTTTATAAAGTTTTCAAGGCATTTTAGGAAACATTCATATTGATCTTCACAATTGTTTGGAATTTGCTAGTATCATTTTTTAACGAATACCCTAGCTGGTAGATACTAGTGCTACGGGATATAATTAAATTAAAGCTTTTCAGAGCTTTTTAGAGGTTTTCAGAGCTTCTTAGAGTTTTTCAGAGATTCTTAGAGTTTTTCAGAGCTCTTTAGTTTTTTCATGGCTGTTTAGATTTCTTTAGGACTTTTTAGATTTTCAGGGTTTTATAAAGTTTTTAAGGCATTTTAGGAAACATTCATATTGATTTTCACTATTGTTTGGAATTTGCTAGTATAATTTTTAACGAATCCCCTAGTTGGTAGATACCGGTTACTCTTTAGGAATAAAATTAAATTAAAGCTTTTCGAGCTTTTTAGAGGTTTTTCAGAGCTTCTTAGAGTTTTTCAGAGCTCTTTAGTTTTTTCATGGCTCTTTATATTTTTTTAGGACTTTTTAGATTTTCAGGGTTTTATAAAGCTTTCAAGGCTTTTTAGGAAACATTCAAATATGATCTTCACTATTGTTTGGAATTTGCTAGTATAATTTTTTAACGAATCCCCTAGTTGGTAGATACCAGTGCTACGGAATATAATTAAATTAAAGCTTTTCAGAGCTTTTTTAGAGGTTTTCAGAGCTTCTTAGAGTTTTTCAGAGCTCTTTAGTTTTTTCATGGCTCTTTATATTTTTTTAGGACTTTTTAGATTTTCAGGGTTTTATAAAGTTTTCAAGGCTTTTTAGGAAACTTTCATATTGATCTTCGCTATTGTTTGGAATTTGCTAGTATTATTTTTTAACGAATCTAGCTAGTAGATACCAGTGCTACGGGATATAATTAAATTAAAGCTTTTCAGAGCTTTTTTGAGGTTTTCAGAGCTTCTTAGAGTTTTTCAGAGATTCTTAGAGTTTTTCAGAGCTCTTTAGTTTTTTCATGGCTGTTTAGATTTCTTTAGGACTTTTTAGATTTTCATTGTTTTATAAAGTTTTCAAGGCTTTTTAGGAAACATTCATATTGATCTTCACTATTGTTTGGAATTTGCTAGTATCATTTTTTAACGAATCCCCTAGCTGGTAGATACCAGTGCTACGAGATATAATTAAATTAAAACTTTTCAGAGCTTTTTAGAGGTTTTCAGAGCTTCTTAGAGTTTTTCAGAGCTTCTTAGAGTTTTTCAGAGCTCTTTAGTTTTTTCATGGATGTTTATATTTCTTTAGGACTTTTTAGATTTTCAGTGTTTTATAAAGTTTTCAAAGCTTTTTAGGAAACATTCATATTGATCTTCACTATTGTTTGGAATTTGCTAGTATCAATTTTTAACGAATCCCCAGTACTACAGGATGCAATTAAATTAATGCTTTTCAGAGCTTTTTAGAGGTTTTCCGAGCTTCTTAGAATTTTTCAGAGCTCTTTAGTTTTTTCATGGTTGTATAGATTTTTTTGGGACTTTTTAGATTTTCAGAGTTTTATAAAGTTTGCAAGGCTTTTTAGGAAACATTCAAATATGATCTTCACTATTGTTTGGAATTTGCTAGTATCATTTTTTAACGAATCCCCTAGCTGGTAGATACCGATTACTACGGTATATAATTAAATTAAAGCTTTTCAGAGCTTTTTAGAGGTTTTCAGAGCTTCTTAGAGTTTTTCAGAGATTCTTAGAGTTTTTCAGAGCTCTTTAGTTTTTTCATGGCTGTTTAGATTTCTTTAGGACTTTTTAGATTTTCAGGGTTTTATAAAGTTTTTAAGGCTTTTTAGGAAACATTCATATTGATTTTCACTATTGTTTGGAATTTGCTAGTATAATTTTTTAACGAATCCCCTAGTTGGTAGATACCAGTGCTACGGAATAAAATTAAATTAAAGCTTTTCAGAGCTTTTTAGAGGTTTTCAGAGCTTCTTAGAGTTTTTCTTAGAGTTTTTCGTGAGCTCTTTAGTTTTTTTCATGGCTCTTTATATTTTTTTAGGACTTTTTAGATTTTCAGGGTTTTATAAAGTTTTCAAGGCTTTTTAGGAAACATTCATATTGATCTTCACTATTGTTTGGAATTTGCTAGTATTATTTTTTAACGAATCCCCTAGCTAGTAGATACCAGTGCTACGGGATATAATTAAATTAAAGCTTTTCAGAGCTTTTTAGAGGTTTTCAGAGCTTCTTAGAGTTTTTCAGAGGTTCTTAGAGTTTTTCAGAGCTCTTTAGTTTTTTCATGGCTGTTTAGATTTCTTTAGGACTTTTTAGATTTTCATTGTTTTATAAAGTTTTCAAGGCTTTTTAGGAAACATTCATATTGATCTTCACTATTGTTTGGAATTTGCTAGTATCATTTTTTTAACGAATCCCCTAATTGGTAGATACCAGTGCTACAAGTTGTAATTAAATTAAAGCTTTTCAGAGCTTTTTAGAGGTTTTCAGAGCTTCTTAGAGTTTTTCAGAGCTCTTTAGTTTTTTCATGGTCATTTAGATTTCTTTAGGACTTTTTAGATTTTCATGGTTTTATAAAGCTTTTTAAGGCTTTTTAGGAAACATTCAAATATGATCTTCACTATTGTTTGGAATTTGCTAGTATCATTTTTTAACGAATCCCCTAGCTGGTACATACCAGTGCTACGATATAATTAAATTAAAGCTTTTCATTCATATTGAGCTTTTTAGAGGTTTTCGAGCTTCTTAGAGATTTTCGTAGCTATTTCGCTCTTTAGTTTTCATGGCTTTTAGATTAATTAGGACTTTTTAGATTTTGATGGTTTTATAAAGTTTTCAAGGCATTTTAGGAAACATTGATATTGATCGTCACAATTGTTTGGAATTTTCTAGTATCATTTTAACGAATCCCCTAGTTTTTAAGGTAGATACCACTATTGTTTGGAATTTCCTATAGTATACGAGATATAATTAAATTAAAGCTTTTCAGAGCTTTTTAGAGGTTTTCAGAGCTTCTTAGAGTTTTTCAGAGCTTCTTAGAGTTTTTCAGAGCTCTTTAGTTTTTTCATGGATGTTTATATTTCTTTAGGACTTTTTAGATTTTCAGTGTTTTATAAAGTTTTCAAAGCTTTTTAGGAAACATTCATATTGATCTTCACTATTGTTTGGAATTTGCTAGTATCAATTTTTAACGAATCCCCTAGTTGGTAGATACCATACTAGGAATATACTTTTCGTAGGATGTAATTAAATTAAAGCTTTTAAGAGCTTTTTAGAGGTTTTCAAGAGCTTCTTAGAATTTTTCCCTAGAGCTCTTTAGTTTTTTCATGGTTGTATAGATTTTTTTGGGACTTTTTAGATTTTCAGAGTTTTATAAAGTTTGCAAGGCTTTTTAGGAAACATTCAAATATGATCTTCACTATTGTTTGGAATTTGCTAGTATCATTTTTTAACGAATCCCCTAGTTGGTAGATACCAAGCTGCTACGGGATATAATTAAATTAAATCTTTTCAGAGCTTTTTAGAGGTTTTCAGAGCTTCTTAGAGGTTTTCAGAGATTCTTAGAGTTTTTCAGAGCTCTTTAGTTTTTTCATGGCGGTTTAGATTTCTTTAGGACTTTTTAGATTTTCAGGGTTTTATAAAGTTTTTAAGGCTTTTAGGAAACATTCATATTGATTTTCACTATTGTTTGGAATTTGCTAGTATAATTTTTTAACGAATCCCTAGTTGGTAGATACCAGTGCTACGGAATAAAATTAAATTAAAGCTTTTCGAGCTTTTTAGAGGTTTTCAAAGCTTCTTAGATCTTCAGTTTTTTTTAACAATCCCCTAGTTGGTAGCTCTTAGTTTTTTTTTAGAGGTTGGCGAGCTCTTTAGTTTTTTATGGCTCTTTATATTTTTTTAGGACTTTTTAGATTTTCAGGGTTTTGTAAAGTTTTCATGGCTTTTTAGGAAACTTTCATATTGATCTTCGCTATAATTAAATTAAAGCTTTTCAGAGCTTTTTTGAGGTTTTCAGAGCTTTTTTGAGGTTTTCAGAGCTTCTTAGAGTTTTTCAGAGATTCTTAGAGTTTTTCAGAGCTCTTTAGTTTTTTCATGGTTGTTTAGATTTCTTTAGGACTTTTTAGATTTTCATTGTTTTATAAAGTTTTCAAGGCTTTTTAGGAAACATTCATATTGATCTTCACTATTGTTTGGAATTTGCTAGTATCATTTTTTAACGAATCCCCTAGTTGGTAGATACCAGTGCTACAGGATGTAATTAAATTAAAGCTTTTCAGAGCTTTTTAGAGGTTTTCCGAGCTTCTTAGAGTTTTTCAGAGCTCTTTAGTTTTTTCATGGCTGTATAGATTTTTTTGGGACTTTTTAGATTTTCAGAGTTTTATAAAGTTTGCAAGGCTTTTTAGGAAACATTCAAATATGATCTTCACTATTGTTTGGAATTTGCTAGTATCATTTTTTAACGAATCCCCTAGCTGGTAGATACCAGTGCTACGGTATATAATTAAATTAAAGCTTTTCAGAGCTTTTTAGAGGTTTTCAGAGCTTCTTAGAGTTTTTCAGAGATTCTTAGAGTTTTTCAGAGCTCTTTAGTTTTTTCATGGCTGTTTAGATTTCTTTAGGACTTTTTAGATTTTCAGGGTTTTATAAAGTTTTCAAGGCTTTTTAGGAAACATTCATATTGATCTTCACTATTGTTTGGAATTTGCTAGTATCATTTTTTAACGAATACCCTAGCTGGTAGATACTAGTGCTACGGGATATAATTAAATTAAAGCTTTTCGGAGCTTTTTAGAGGTTTTCAGAGCTTCTTAGAGTTTTTCAGAGATTCTTAGAGTTTTTCAGAGCTCTTTAGTTTTTTCATGGCTGTTTAGATTTCTTTAGGACTTTTTAGATTTTCAGGGTTTTATAAAGTTTTTAAGGCTTTTTAGGAAACATTCATATTGATCTTCACTATTGTTTGGAATTTTCTAGTATAATCTTTTAACGAATCCCCTAGTTGGTAGATACCAGTGCTACGGAATATAATTAAATTAAAGCTTTTCAGAGCTTTTTAGAGGTTTTCAGAGCTTCTTAGAGTTTTTCAGAGCTCTTTAGTTTTTTCATGGCTCTTTATATTTTTTTAGGACTTTTTAGATTTTCAGGGTTTTATAAAGTTTTCAAGGCTTTTTAGGAAACATTCATATTGATCTTCACTATTGTTTGGAATTTGCTAGTATTATTTTTTAACGAATCCCCTAGCTAGTAGATACCAGTGCTACGGGATATAATTAAATTAAAGCTTTTCAGAGCTTTTTTGAGGTTTTCAGAGCTTCTTAGAGTTTTTCAGAGATTCTTAGAGTTTTTCAGAGCTCTTTAGTTTTTTCATGGCTGTTTAGATTTCTTTAGGACTTTTTAGATTTTCAGTGTTTTATAAAGTTTTCAAGGCTTTTTAGGAAACATTCATATTGATCTTCACTATTGTTTGGAATTTGCTAGTATCATTTTTTAACGTATCCCCTAGTTGGTAGATACCAGTGCTACATGATGTAATTAAATTAAAGCTTTTCATAGCTTTTTAGAGGTTTTCAGAGCTTCTTAGAGTTTTTCAGAGCTCTTTAGTTTTTTCATGGCTGTTTAGATTTCTTTAGGACTTTTTAGATTTTCAGGGTTTTATAAAGCTTTCAAGGTTTTTTAGGAAACATTCAAATATGATCTTCACTATTGTTTGGAATTTGCTAGTATCATTTTTTAACGAATCCCCTAGATGGTAGATACCTATGCTACGGTATATAATTAAATTAAAGCTTTTCAGAGCTTTTTAGAGGTTTTCTGAGCTTCTTAGAGTTTTTCAGAGCTCTTTAGTTTTTTCATGGCTGTTTAGATTTCTTTAGGACTTTTTAGATTTTCAGGGTTTTATAAAGTTTTCAAGGCTTTTTAGGAAACATTCATATTGATCTTCACTTTTGTTTGGAATTTGCTAGTATCATTTTTTTAACGAATCCCCTAGCTGGTAGATACCTGTGCTACGGGATATAATTAAATTAAAGCTTTTTAGTGCTTTTTAGAGGTTTTCAGAGCTTCTTAGAGTTTTTCAGAGATTCTTAGAGTTTTTCAGAGCTCTTTAGTTTTTTCTTGGCTGTTTAGATTTCTTTAGGACTTTTTAGATTTTCAGGGTTTTATAAAGTTTTCAAGGCTTTTTAGGAAACATTCATATTGATCTTCACTATTGTTTGGAATTTGCTAGTATCATTTTTTAACGAATCCCCTAGTTGGTAGATACCAGTGCTACGGGATATAATTAAATTAAAGGTTTTCAGAGCTTCTTTGAGTTTTTAAGAGCTCTTTAGATTTTTATAGGACTTTTTAGATTTTCATGGTTTTATAAAGTTTTCAAGGCCAAATTAAGATAAGGACTCGGATTTCATCACCGTTTCTTTCTTGCCCGCCTTAGGAACACGTTTTTTTTTTTTTTTTTTTGATAAGTCAAAAATTTGTATTAATAGATAAGAAATTTACAAAAGGTAATTTGCAAGAAAAGAGGTCACAGCAACCCCAAAAACTTGCAAACTACTTAAAATGAAAATAAGTAACATTTGGATCTTCAACTGAAAGCAAAAAAATTTGCCTTCCATCATAATGTATACCCTCTTCATTACCAAGTGAACAACCTCTTTTAGCCATTGCATCAGCCGAGAAATTCACCTCCCTATAAGTATGAATAAATCTGATAGCATCAGTCCGTGACTAACTCATTTTTGGAAACTTCTTCAAAGCCTCAGTCCGTGACCAAGAAGAACTCTGATTTAAATCAGGATGTGCTAGGGTCTATTTCTGGTTTTTTTCTAAACCAGGGTCATCTAAAGAGGATTGGAAAACAGTTAAGTGTAAGAACTCCCCTAATAAGGGTATACCTTTTAAATTTAAATCTTTTGAAACTTCTTATGTGGATGAACTTTTTCAAACAGAATTAGTGGTGAAAAACAAGTATGATGCCTTAGATTCTGAGTTAGGTCTTGCTAATGATTCTAGTGAGGCTTTGGTGGAAGAGGAACAAGATGATTCTAGTGACTTTGATAATAGTATGGGTTCGAAAGATTGGGGTGAAGTGGATGCAGATATTCTAGCAAGGAAAAAAGCTAGAAAAGTAGCCAAACAAGCTGCCAAAATCATGGCTTTTAAATCAAAGGAGGATAATGTTTTTGATCTCGATAATATCTTAACTAAGAAGGAAATAGAGGTGGCAAGTACTATTCAGCTTGACGAAGTGCGTGCTAATTTCATTAGAGATCCGGCCTTTAGACAAGACTATTTCAAGGAACAAAAGGAGCAAATGGATAGAATTTCACCTAAGAAAAAAAGTTGAATCTCTTATTAAACTTATTCCTGGGGGTAATTATGCTTCAGATGAAGATGCATATGAATATGATGATATTTATGAAGATGAATACAAGGAACCTTATGGAGACCTTGATTTCACACAAATAATTGCTGGTCTTCATTCCAAGAAGAGGAATTTTAGAGTTGGAAACAAGGGGCGCAAACGATTTTAATGTTCCTATGTTCCTCTTTAGGTTATTTTTTGTGTTTATGAGATTAATTTTTGAGCTTTTAGAGTTTTCCTGCCCCTCTGGTTTAAGGGGGTGGGGAGGCCTTGAGCCTCCCATCTTGTAATTCTTGTAATTACGTTTTTTTGTTATAATAAACCTTGGACTTAACAAAAAAAATGATAGCATCATAATGACTACAAACTGTCCACCACCTTTGTAAACCAAACCAAGGCAGATTGTTATTCTTCAAAGCTTCAACAACACTTAGGAACACGTAACCTACGCGAACCTAAGCCTTAAATTTTGGACTAGAAAGAGACCGTAGGTGTAGGATCAGAATATCGCAACACCAACACCTCTGCGAAATCCATAAATGTTACATAGCGAAGGCGTCGCAGACGAGTAAATAAGTGACACAATGGATGACGACAACCAGAACACGAGAAAGGTGTGAAGACCTAGCGAGAACTAGGAGTGTCGCGAGATTATACATTTGTACACTTGCGACACTTCGCAAGTCATTCCCGAAAATAAAGGACAGCTTAGCTGTCATCCATTATGTAATACCCTATATAAAGAGTCGAACAGGCCTATTGGAGGAGAGATCTTTTTCCGAGTGTTGAGCAAGTCATTAAGAGAAAGAAAGTTTATAGTGATTGTAATTTCTTTAGCTCTTTTCCATTTTATCTTGTAAACATTCAAGAAATTAATCAACAAAAATTATAATTTTTCATCTTCAATGGTTTGATTGTGTGAATTCTTGTGAGGGGTGTAGTGTGGATTTCCTGCAACTACATATTGGCGCTAGAAACAGGGAGAGAGTGAAGATTGACATCGTGATTTGAAAGAATTTGGAGTAATAGGGAAGGAATTTCATATAATTTTCAACAATTTACTAAAATTGAGAAATGCCTAGAAGAAGATATGCATCAGAACAACCAATAACTGTTAGAAGAAGTAGGAAACTTGCTGGAGAAGGGAGAAATGAAATGGGGGAATCCTCAAGAATGAACACAAGAAATAATGAAGAAAATCAAATTCAATCACCAATTCAACCAGTACCGAATAGAACTGTGGATTATGATAGAGTAAGCGTGCATACTTGGAGATCAGACTCTGTGGACGAAAGGGGAGAAGAACAACAATTGATAAACAATGGACAAGAAGAGAGAGACCGAGAAGTGATTAGAGAAATAATTCATGGAAATGAAGAGGCCGCAGCATTAGAGACATTGAGACAAATAATACATGAAGAAAGGCGATTAGAAGCAGAGGAACGTGCAAATTTGACAAGGCAAAATCATGAGTTGAGGATGGAAAATATGAGATTACAAAACAGAAGGTCGAGAAGCACTACAAGGTCAAGCTCAAGATCGGTTAGAGAGGAAAGAAGGAGAACTTTACCTATAGAAAATGCTAATGAAGAAAATCGAGAGGAAATGCAAAATCCAGGCGAAGAACGTTGCGAAAGAATAGAAATAATGGAAGATCGTTATATCCCACGTCCCGAGATTCTTCAAAATGGGCAAAATGATGGAAATAAAGGAAATAGGCAGCGTCAAGGGCGGAATAATCCAGGTGATGAGGAAAATCAGGAAGAAGGAAGAATAATATTGCATGGGAGAGAAACACAGAGGAAACAAAAAGAAATTGAAGATGAAATTGAAAGACACTATGTTGAGCAAGCATGTCTAGCTTGCGAAAGAGAAAGATTGAGAACAGAAATGAAAGAACAGGAGTTACAAGAGGCAATTCGCCAGAATAATCATGATAATAGAGAAAGAAGGAGAGAACAAAATCGCAACAATGGTAATATCAATGAAGAGTATGAAAGAGTACAAAGAAGAATCGAAAGGTAGCAAAGAAGAGAAAATGATAGATATAACGTTGTGCGAATTCAAGAGAGGAATGAAAGAGAAGATCGCAGAGAAAGACAAGAAGAGAATGATGAACAAGAAAGTCAAAACAGACATGAACGCGGAAGAAGAGAGGCGGAGTTAAAAAGACCAATGAAGCCAAATTCTAGTGTAAATGAACAAATTCTGAGAGAATTGGCGGAAATGAGAGGAATGTTAAATAATAAAAGGGGAGGAGGTAAGAGACAGTTGGATGAAGCCATATAAGAAGCTGCGAAGACTCCATTCACACAAGAAGTACAATTAGGAGGAATACCCCCAAAGTGCAACTTACCTACGTTAACCAGCATTTTCGATGGAACAACTTGTGCAATACCACATATCAAAGCTTATGTGAGATGTATGTTACAATGGGAGAACCATGATATATACTGTGCAAATATTTTGCATCAAGTTTGACAGGAGAAGCTTTGAAATGGTTTGAAGGATTACCGAGGAATACAATAACATCTTTCAATCATTTGCAGGCTGTATTTTTAGGGGCATACATAAGTAATAACTCCTCGCGACCTGGTATTGAAGATGTATTTGGGTTAAAACAAAGGGTTGGTGAAAGTTTGAAGCACCTAACCGTGAGATGGAAGACAATGTGCAGTGATATGGCTGGTCGTGTGGATGAGAGATATCTCATTTTATCATTCATTAACGCTATGTTCGCAACCAATCTGCTATATATTCAAATTTTTAGAATCAAGAATACAATCACAATGACTGAGTTGCGAGAATTTCAAGAGGAGTACATTGCTCTAGAGGAAAAACAAAATGAGATGGAATCATACCCCGTTGCGAACACAAGTTCAAAAGCTACAAATGCAAGCTTATTACCTAAACTAATAAACACAGTGGCGAGCACCTCGCAGGGTCAACAAGAAATGATAACGGATGATGGTCAGCGAAAGTTAGTAGCCATGGGGAGTCGTGATCAGGAGGAATTTGAGAGAGAGAGAAACTTCTATAACCGTGGAGGAAATAACAAAATTCAAAGACTTGATCAGCCACAAGAAACTTATGGAAGTCATAGGCAGAGTTATCATAGAGGACAGCGAAGTCACAGGGTAGTCTGGGAAGAAATCAAGATGCCACCGCTGAATGCTAGTGTGGAGAAAATATGGGAAGCTATAATCTTAATGGAAAATATACCTGCGCCATGGAACATGGGAAGTGAACCACCTCCGAGTGATAGAAGTCATGAATTTTGTTCTTATCACCATTTTCATGGACACTCCACAAACGATTGTAGAAATGTAAAAAGAATCATCCTCAGAATGATAGACCAAGGGAAACTAAATCAATTTCTAAAAAATCAACCTCAATCTCAACCATTACCACCACCGCCAGAAATTCACAGAGCAAACACAACAAAAAGAGGAGAAATATTTGTGATAGAAGTTGGAGCGAAAGCCAAGAATTTGTCTTGCAACTCTATTGTACATTCGTACAGGACAGTTGAAGATTTTCATGATAGTGTTCTCAGTAGGGTTTTCGCAAGAGATGCTGATAATAGAAAAATAATGAACATCGCGAAGACATCGCCACTAAAGGAATGGCAAAAGCAGATTATTTCTTTTACCGCAGAAGAAGTACCTGAGGGTGGAGAGATGCATGACAACCCATTAGTGGTAAGATTGGAGATTAACCCAAAACCTGTTGATGATGAAGATGATGAGGCAGAAAATTCATGGGCAATCAATAGAATCTTAATCGATACTGGAAGCTCAGTAAATATCCTTTTTTATCATACTTACAAGACTATGGGAGGGAAGGACGAAGATCTAATACCTTCAACTTATAAGATCTATGGTTTCAACGGTACTGCCAACAAGCCTAAAGGAGAAGCTCATATGCGAATACCACTGAAAGGATTATCAATTGAAATTTTGTTCTGCATAGTCGATGTGGAATCTCCCTATAACGCATTGATTGGGCGACCTTGGTTACATGAGATTTTGGGTATAGCATCGACTTATCACCAGTGCATCAAATTTCCTCATCCCACTGGTGTCGGAGTCATAAAAGGAGATTGGGTTGAGGGACAGAAGTGCTATGAAGTTGATGTGGAATCTTGCGAGGAAAGAGCTGCTCAGAAGAAGAACTGGAAGCAAAACATCAAAAATGAACAAAGAAGGGAAAGACTAATGGTGGACGCAATAGAGGTGAGAGAACAAAATACATTGCGAAACCAATGCCTGAAGAAAGTTGGAAATTGCGATGATTTCGCAAAAGGGAAGGTAGTATTAGGAAATTTGAATAATGAAGAAGCAAAGAGCAACATAAGTAAGAGGCGAAAGGAGTGAATAGTTGATTTTAGACTTGCGAAGGTTGTAAAAAAAAAAAAAAAAAAAAAAAAAAATTTTTAGTGATAAAGACAGGTTGAAGATGCAAAGACTATGATAATCGAAAAAGAATACGCGAAGCTTTCGCAGGGATTTGAATGATAAAAACAGGATGAAGATACAAAGACTATGATAATCGAAAAAAGAATACGCGAAATTCTCGCAGAAATGATGACAAGAAACAATCTAAAATCAATGAAATATCAGAATGGGACGAACCTTTATGGCGTACACCCTAGTTCGCGAATAAAATTTCGCAAGAGGCAAATGTAAGACCTAAAGTGCGTCATATAAGGGGGTATCTCTTTACATGGCTCAGGGAAAAGGTTACACCGCCCCTGGAACTTGAGTCATGGAGATTTGGGGTCAATAAAGCCCATCCAGGAGAGATACCTTGGATTTCCAACTATTTATATAAGGTTATACCCTGGTTGGACGACCGAGGGTCTCTTCTAAGGAGTCAGCGTATGATCAAGGCGCCGAGGTACACGGTTGAGCCAAGAGTGCCTGGGGCATTTGAAGTGTCTCGGCCATTCTTGGCAAGTCTTGGCATATGTTGCACTCGGCCCGAAGAAAACTCCACTTAGGGTGCAGTCTCATAACCATAAGCCCTATAGGTAAAAGGGATAAGAGGCTGCGAAAACAACTGGTTGTTGTCAAGGCCGGATGGGAGGAGCTAGTCTTGTATGGCCGATGTACGCCTCCTTGAAGGGGCAACCAGGGAGATGATAAGGGCGGCACCCTCCATTAGGGAGCTGATAAGTGTCTTAAGACGCAAATGTCATGAGGCTTTATTTTCGCAAGAAAATTTAGGCTTGTCATATTTGTGCGATGATCCTGAAGAGGCAATAATACAAAAGACAAAGATAAGACGAGATCAATGGGTCAGTACATGAAAGTGTAAGGATGTCCTGCGATTTCGTCGCAAGACGGCAATGTCATGGGGCTTTATTTTCGCAAGAAAATCTAGGCTTGTCATATTGTCGCAATAAAATTATCCTGCAGAGGCAACAATACTAAGAAATGATAAGGCAAAATCAATGGGTCTTTATATGAAAGTGTAAAGATGTCCTGCGATTTTGTCGCAATGACAAGAGGTGGCGCAATAAGACCTTTAACTAGGAAGGCAAAATTAGACCACACAAAACAAAAAGAAAAAATGAGATCTTGAAAACAACCAAGAAACATTCTCTCGTGAGAATTCAAGAAAGCGTACATTGCTAGCGAGGCAGGCATGATACCATCTAAAGGTTATTTGCTTAATCATTCATTTGAAAACAAATAACGAGGCAGTAGTATGGGAATGAATAGATTGAGAACATGTTATTTATTTTCATATGATAGATTTACGCACTCATAATATTGATTAATCATATTGCAAAAAAGAATTGCTTTTTCATGCCGCAACTAGGAAGGCGATTTTTTCTCTCTCCAAAAAATAGGCGATTTTTTTCTTTAGGGTTTTCAACCTTCATCAACGTTTTTCCTTCATCCTAGATCATCTTTGGTGATTTAGGATGGGGGAAAACTCTGATTCAAACATGAATAATCATGGGAAAAAACTATCTTATGCTTTGATTTGGTTAAGGGTAAAAACCCATATGTTAAGTGATTCATTATTATCTCTTCCCCGAAATCTTGACAAATAACTCACTCGTAGAAGGGCATATTTTCCAGTTTAGTCTTATTGGAAGACTGAACTTTAAGAAAATCTTTATGATGTTCAAAAAGTTTGGAAGAACAATGGGGTTTTGGTCATGGAAGGTTTTCCTATGACCAAAGGGTTTCATCATGATAAAGATTTATGGTGATTCATGGAAAGTTCACAACAAACACTTAGGGTTATGAATTTTTATCCAAACTTTGATTACATCTCATGTTTGCTTTGGTGATTAATCATATTATGGACAAAAAAAAATCTTTTATCTATTGCTTTTGGTAAGCCAATTGCTATAGATCAGAAAACATTGGATCATGACGTTGGTAATTATGCTGCTGTTCTTATTGACATTGATTTTGCAAAAGAAATTCCTAAGAGAATACATCTTAAAGCCAATGGTAAGGAGTTCTCGCAATATGTGGAAATACAAGGTGTTGAAAATATTAAGTTTTGTACTCATTGTAAAATTATGGGGCATAAGTTTGAGAGTTGTCTTGCAAAGATTTTAAGTCTTTGTTATGGAGGAGAAACGTGATTTGAGTGAAAATACAGGTGGGGTTCAATTTTTCATAGTTTTCTGTGCGTTTTTCAATTTTTCTTCAATTATTGATTGATCTTTTGGATTAGCGATGGCTGAAGAACCAGTTTTACGTATTACAAATGGTACAAACACACAATCCTTTCTTTGAGAAAGTTAGGGTAAACTCTACAACCTACAACAGATGTTAATAGTTTGCCAAACCCTACATTAATTAATGGAGAACCATCTTTGGTAATCCTGCTATTTTACCAAGAAGGTCAGTAAACCCTTTGAATACGGTTTTATTGCAAGGCTAAACTTCACGGGTTTGAAGTTTGTGGATGTGAAAACTCTTTAATAACTCAATGGCGGCTGAACCCCTATTGACGTTAGGTTTATGTCAATGATCTTGAAAACAACCAAGAAACATTCTCTCGTGAGAATTCAGCTTTGGTTAGTCAAGAACAAAACCATATGGATGACTTGAAGGGGTTTTTTTCGTCAAAACGGCTAAAGTATCCTATTCCTCGAGGAAGCTAAGCTTTCGTTCGCGAGATTCAAAATAGCTTTGGCGAGGCATGATACCATCTAAAGGTTATTTGCTTAATCATTCATTTGAAAACAAATAATTCATTCCGAGGCAAGTATGGGAATGAATAGATTGAGAACATGTTATTTATTTTCATATGATAGATTTACGCACTCATAATATTGATTAATCATATTGCAAAAAAGAATTGCTTTTTTAACATGTGCAGAAAGGGACAACAAAAGTAGAATTTGTATTTGAATATCCAAGAAATTTACAAATAAGAGATTATAAAAATGGAAGATTAAAAGGATAAATATACAGATGTTACAAAAAGAGAAAGAAGAAAATGGAGCTATTTCTTGTTTGATTCTTCTTCTTCATCAGATCCTCCTACTTCATTATCTTCATCGATTCTTCTTCGCTAGCATCGCTTTTATGATTTTTCGAGATATCCAAAGAAGGCATGTTCTTCTTCTTCATCGATCCTCCTACTTCATTATCTTCTTGATTTTCTTCGCTAGCGTCAAGAAGACAAGGGTATGAAGAATAAGGAATATTGTTGTCATCACAGACTGTCTTAATAGTCTTATTGCGAAAGAGAACGGCATCATTTTTGAAATTCGCCACAGTAATTTGTAGTTGCTTCTTCAACTTGGAATACTTGTCATTGCGAAGAGAGAAGTCCTTTGCAAGTTGTTCTTTTTCGGATTCAAGTTCTTCAAGTTGTATCTTGTCCTTCTGAGAGGAGGATTCAACTTCCAGTTGTTTGGTTTTTTCTCGAAGGATAGCAGTTTCATTTTCAAGTTCTTTATCTTTCTTGCGAAGAGCAACAACTTTAACTTCCAATTCTTTATTCTTCTTGAGAAGTTGAAGGTTTTTCTTTTCAAGAATGTTGCGCCTTTTCTCGAGATCTGAGGCAACAACAAAGGAAGCTCTCCCAGACTATAAAGGAAAATAAAGAAATCGTTAAGACGAGGTTTATAATTGAAATCATGCAGAAATGAGGAAATATAGACATACCAAGGCATTAAGTGCGTTTAGGAAACTGGGAGTCACTGCTCTGGAAACTCCACGAAAAAAATCATCATCCTCTAATAAGGGAGCATCACAGATATTTGCGAGAGCTTCGCATGTGGCAGAAAAATGATCATA
Source organism: Papaver armeniacum (assembly GCA_023531295.1). Lineage (NCBI taxonomy): Eukaryota > Viridiplantae > Streptophyta > Magnoliopsida > Ranunculales > Papaveraceae > Papaver > Papaver armeniacum. Next base: position 383,903 of record JAJJWW010001987.1, on the reverse strand, counting down.
TCCCATTCCTTGCATAGAGTCAGAGAAAATACTAGATAATTGCGCCATAGAAGATTCAATTGGATGATTCTCCTTCGCAGGAGAGGTGTCAACATTATCATTATTTTCATCAGAGCTCTCGCTGGATTGAGGACTGGAACGAGAAGAAGAATGGATCTTCCGTTTTTAGAAGGTGGAGCAGCAGATTTCTTCTTGCGAAGAGGAATTTTACCCTTGCCTTTAGCTTTCGCAGCTTTCGTAAATATCCTCTTCTTCAACAACTTCAACGCCAACCTTCGCACACGAATGAAGATAAGAAACAGAGGCAACAATATTGTTAAAAATAATGAAGAAAAGTATTTCTTACTTCATCCGTGATCGAGAATTGCTTGGAGAATTGCTAGAGTACCCGCCTTAGATTTCTCTCGTAACTTTTTCTCAATTTAACAATCTGAAAATTTCGCAAGATTAGTAGATGTAAAAGAAGTAATAATTACAAACCGAGCGAAATTCGGGAAACACACCTCTTTAGCTTTCCCGGGCCAGTTAAATACCCAAGGTTGATAGTTGGCGAGATTCGCAGGAAGTACATTCGAACCTGAAATATAAGGTCCATTCAAAAATAGCGGAAAGACACACCATTTTTCGTCTTTAGAATGGCGAGGAACATTGTTCTTGCCAGAATGCCAATCGATATCCTGCATAAGTACTTTTTCGCTGGAGATATTTTCTCTTCTTTTCAAACGTACACCCCAGCGATTTCTATCGTTCTTCATGTTTATTACTTCATAATTCTCAAGAAACTCTCTACTGAATACTTCTCGGTGAATATCTCTAAGTCTACAAATTTAGGATCTCTGACTGCATTAGAATAAAGAGACCCCTTACCAGCGCCACGGTTGGCGAACTTAAGCATTAAGCGGATACAATCTCCACTTAATTGATAAACAGCTCGCGAGAATTTTTCATGAGCAAGAATTTCATAAAATAAAGGAAGTTCAGGGTTGTAGAGAGGAATGGGAAGGTCGGCGAGAATCTGACCTAGCGAGATTATGATCTTTTGATTATCACAACAATGATCAGTAAATAATTTGGCGGAAAGAATAGATGAAGATTCTTGATGGGGAATAGCGGATAATGTGAAACCTTTCTCTTGTAAATCCTTTTGAGCTTCTCCCAAGAGAACTTCATATCTACGACCAGATGGAGCCATTTTCAGAGTATGGGAATGATTAAGGAGTTGAAGATCAAAGGAAAAAGAAAGTTTGATGGCGAAGCGTATGAGATTACGGAGGAAAATTGAAGAAAAATTGCAGAGAGAAAGTAAAAAAGAAGAAGAGGAAGATGAGAAAACTATATATAGAGAAGAATTCTCGAGAAGATAAACGCATTTAATGCGAGAAGAGACGTGAATGGTTGAGAAGTAATGGTTGAAAGAGACGTGTCAAAAAATGGGTGGAGAAGAGACACGTATTATAGATTTAGTGTAAAAGTATGAAGTCAAATCGCCAAACAGAGATAAGAATGAACAGTTGCGGCAGTTTTAAAATAATAATTCTCATGACATTCTCTCCTTCGCAGAGAAGACATGAGAAGAGGCAAGATGTAGGATCAGAATATCGCAACACCAACACCTCTGCGAAATCCATAAATGTTACATAGCGAAGGCGTCGCAGACGAGTAAAATAAGTGACACAATGGATGACGACAGCCAGAACATGAGAAAGGTGTGAAGACCTAGCGAGAACTAGGAGTGTCGCGAGATTATACATTTGTATACTTGCGACACTTCGCAAGTCATTCCCGAAAATAAAGGACAACTTAGCTATCATCCATTGTGTAATACCCTATATAAAGAGTCGAACAGGCCTATTGGAGGAGAGATCTTTTTCCGAGTGTTGAGCAAGTCATTAAGAGAGAGAAAGTTTATAGTGATTGTAATTTCTTTAGCTCTTTTCCATTTTATCTTGTAAACATTCAAGAAATTAATCAACAAAAATTATAATTGTTCATCTTCAATGGTTTGATTGTGTGGATTCTTGTGAGGGGTGTAGTGTAGGATTTCCTGCAACTACAGTAGGGTAACGAGCTTAATAGGAAAATCGTTCAAAAGACATTTTTGTTGCTCTATTAAGCATACTTCGAAGTTCATGATAGTTAATGTAAGTTGAGCGTGCCGCCTTGTAACCCAAGTGAATGATTTTCCAGTGAGGCCTGGGTGTCAAAGCTCCATTGAGCTTCCCTTGTCTCTATTCAGCTTACTTTAACTCAGATTGATTCCAGAGAGGTTTGCTGAAATTGTAACGAATTGCCTTTCGGAAGAATAGAAGCTGGTCTAGAAACAATCTAAGGGAGCCATCATGCGTTTTGTTTGCTAGATTAAATAGGCTTGTTTTGGTCGACTCTGCCTTGTTTGTGCTTGTGTAGAATTCCCTTGCAGTTAGGATGTCAAACTGGTATTATAGTAGCCAATACAATGATAATCCAACCGAACAATATGGACATTACTCTTTTTATGACCATATTGTGAATAGTGGTTGGGAACACCAACCTTTTGAAGGTTATGGGTCATACCATGGTGAGCCCAATTACTATCCACACGTACATCAGTCATACAAGCAAGAAGATTATAATACTAGTTCTTCGTCTCTAGAGGATTCAATCAAACTATTGAAAAGTAGTCCTTTTTATGATCCTTATGTTCCTATTCCTTTTCTAGAAGAGTCCCTCAGGGATTTAGATGATTCGACACGTAAGTTAGCTGAATCGACATGTAAGTTAGCTGAGGTAAATAACGTAGTTATGGACGAAAGAACTGCAACAACGACTGAATCTTCTTTAGAAGACATCCTCAATAGGTACTAACTGAAAACTTAGATCCAACACTAAGGGAACTTTCTTTAGAAGAGACCCTTGAGAGGATAGCTGAGTCGACACGTAAACTTGAGTTAGAGATGAACGAAAGTATTGCTCGAAATAACTTGAATTTCCAATATGTGTTTCCAATAACACCCTTGAAAGTAATGATAGTTTTTATTCATATAATCATGATGATGAGGTTAGAATTGGAGACACTACTTTAGATAAAGTTCAACCATTTTCATGTTATTATAATAATGATTATAATGAGGATAGTGTTGATGAAGAATCATACATATGTAGGCATAGTGATCAGGAAATGATTACTCCAGTTGAGCTTCATAAGGATAGTATTATTTCTGGTTCAAATCCCGATAATCTTAATGATTATTCACCTATTCAAAAGGATGTGGATTTGACTAGAGATATCACCGTTTTAGGCGATGTAGTTCATGATCCTTTAGCCTGCAGTATGTTGGAATATCCATTATTTGATGTGTCTATCAGTGAATCGGAGGAAGTAACTATGATTAAAACCTTAGTTAATGAGCCTTTACTAGAAACTTTCGCTGATAATCCTTTATATGATTGTGATGATGGTTTAGAGGAAAGAGTTTACCCTGATAATACTGTTTTAGAGTCTAGCGATTTAGAAACACTAGTCTTAGAAGACGATAAACTCGTAAAGATGAGTAAGGATGCATTACCTAATAATAACTTAGAAGAATCAATTGACCATTTTTTCAAAACTTGCTCTGGCGATTTTAGGTTTTCACTTTTTTTTTTCAAATTTTTTCTTGCGCGCGTTCAACTTGGATCACCACTTTGGGTGATTTGAAATGGGGGATGCCACTGATCCTCCTCAAACAAGAGTTCTTACATATGCTGAAAAAGTTTTGGGTAAAAAACAGCTTCCAACAACAACTTTAGACTTGAAAACGTTTCCAAACCCTACTTTGAGAGATGGTAAACCTGTTATTGTATTACCTGAATCATTTTATGAGGAAGGCTGTGATATTTGGAGATTCAGTCTCATTGGTCGACTGGATTTCAAGGGAGTTGATTTTCAAGATGTCAAAATAGCTTTGAACAACAATGGAAGTTAGGTCAGGGTCGTGTCCAATTCATTCCTATGAATATGGGTTTTTTCATCATCAAGTTGCAATCCAAAGAAGATAGAGACAAGACTTTAAACGTTGAAGCTTGGTTATTTAATCAGCAAAAGCTAAACCTAATGGAGTGGTTTCTAGGTTTTGATGCAGACAAGCACAAAACATCTCACGCCACTGTTTGGGTTAAGTTTCCAGGCTTGCCTGTTGAATATTGGATCGAGAAAACGCTGTTGGCTTTTGGAAAATCGTTGGGAACTCCCATTGTTGTAGACAAGCGTACCTTGGCTCATGAGTATGGCTATTATGCTTCAGTTCTTATAGACATCAATTTTGCTGAACTTGACCCAGATGGAATTCATGTTACGGTTGGAGGTGTCGAATTTTGGCAACCTATAGAAATCCAGAAGAAACCTAAATTTTGCACTAAGTGTAAGATTTTAGGGCATCAGGCTTCGAAATGTAGGAAAAAGAATAAGAATAGTTTAGCTAATACGCAACAACAGGATACAGCTTTAGGGCTTCAAGTCGCTGGTTCTTCTACTTCACAAGAGCATAGAGGAGGTAACAATCAAGGGGGATCAGAATGGCGTGAGGCAAGAAGAAGAAAAGGGAAATCCGCTCCTGTGATTCCAGTTATACCTGAAGTTATTCAAACTAATGCCGTGAATGATATGCATGGTGTTTCCCTTGTTGTTTCTGATGCTGTTAATACGATTCCTAATGAAAGTGGGATCGCTGTTGTGCATGGCTTGCATGCACACGATAATTTTGCTTCAGATATATTAGAGGAAGGTGAGGTTGAATCGGGGAGTGTTCAAGGTGTTGTAGCTAAACAGTGGCAGGATGAAATAGCTAAATCTGAAGTTATTTTTCGCTCTGCCTATGTCGAATTGGCAAGAACTAGACAAAGAGCAGAAGCGAATGGAGTTTCAATTTCTAGTGCAACGGAGGGTTTGCACAGTGCCGAGTAAATTATGAATTACAAAACGGGGAGAGTAGGAATTCATTAGTTAATAAGATTGGTGCTATTTCATCCGACACTCCTTTAACTGATTCTCTCTATGTTCGTGAAAGTGTGGTTTCGCCTAATCGTTTTGATGTTTTGAATAATGAATTGGTTTTAGCTGAAAATAACGTTGTTGCAAATAACGTTTCATCTCAAGCAGATTCTCAGAATGGGTTAACTCCTTTCTTTGACAGCGTTACTGGTAGGTGGACGACTAAAAAGCCTGTTATCATTGCTCGTAACTCTTCAGCTATTGCGGGTTCCAGGAGCTCAGGGAATGAGCCTAAATCTAATAATAGTTCAAAGTCTAAAATCGGTGATGGGGTACCAAAGTTTGATGCTTCTAGGGAGCACAGAGTTAAGTTAAACAATACCAATAAAGTTTCCCAATGAGAGTTCTCTTTTGGAACATTAATGGGATTGTGCGTGATGAAGCACAATGCAAAGTTGCGTGAGTTAGTTAAGGTTTTCAAGCCGATGTTATTGGTATTCTTGAACCAAGGGTTTGATTTTCTCCGGGGTTGTTCGTAAGTTTTCTATTCAGGGTTTTAATAATACTATTATTCATAATTCTACTTCTACTCGTATTGGGAATTTGTGGGTTATGTGGTCGTTGAATGTTGCGGATTCTGTGGTCTTGAATTGTTCTAATCAGGCAATAACTATTGGTCTTAATGGTGTGTATATTTCTATTGTTCATGCTAGTTCAGTTCAGGCTACTAGAAGGACGTTATGGAATCAATTGGATATGGGTGATCAAGGAGTTCCATGGTTAGCCATTGGTGATTTTAATTTTGTTCTTAGGAATGAAGAGAAGAGGGGGGGTGCGATTCCAAGAACTTCAGTTGTGAATGAATTCAGTGATTGGTTGGATGATAATAGTCTTTTCGAGTCGGAGTCTTTGGGTAACAAGTTTACTTGGACTAATAGGCAGTCGGGGGTTAGAAGAATTATTTGTAGACTTGATCGTGCGGTGATTAATGAGTTTTGGTTAAATCGTTTTGATAATTGGCGGTGTAAAGCTCTTCCTAGGGAAGTTTCCGATCATTCTCCTCTTATTGGTTATCCTTTTGTTAACTCTAGACCGCGTTTGGCTCCTTTTCGGGTTCAAAAGATATGGTTTGGACATCCAGATTTTATGCGTATGGTTGAGGATAGTTGGAAGGAACCTATTGTGGGTTCGCCAACATTTATTTATCCTCAAAAGCTGAAGCGTTTAAAAATAGCTATGAAGTTGTGGAATCAAGAGGTTTTTGGTAATGTGAATGTCAAATTGAAACAAGCTCAACTAAGACTTAAGAGTGCTTTGAGGTTAACAGATGAAGACCCTTCAGATGTTGACAAATTAAATTTGATGAGAAGTGCAGCGGTTGAAGTTAATGATATTCGTATGCAGCAGGCTACGATGTTGAAGAAAAAATCTATAAATAATTGGCTTGTGGAAGGGGCTAGTAATACTAGTTTCTTTCATAATTTTATTCGTATTCGAAGGAGTAGTAATAGTATTTCGGAGTTGGTGGATGGTAATGGGGAGACGATTACTAATTGTGATCAGATTAGGAAACTTATTGTCAATTATTATGAGGATAAGTTCAATGGTGATGATTCAACTCCGGTGGAAGCTCTTTTTGATATTGATCATCCTAGCATCTCGGAGGAGGAGTGTGCTAATATGGATCAGTTACCTTCTTTTGAGGAGATTCATAAGGTTGTTTTCAATTTAGGTGTTGATAGTGCGCCTGGTCCCGATGGCTTTGCTGGTTTTTTCTATAGACATTGTTGGGAGATTATTCGAGACGACTTGGTTAATGCTATTTTGTTTTGTTGGACTAATCAGTTTATTCCTCATGGTGTGAATTCGAGCCTTCTTATGTGTAATTGCAGGAAATCCTACAATACACACCTCACAAGAATTCATAATATCTAACACATATTTAAGATCAATAACCAATCTCTTTATTAATTGAGTTAAAAATTTTACAAGAAAGAAGTGAAATCAAGAATGTTATTGTTACTCTAGACTTTCTCTCCCCTCTAAACTTTCTATCCACTTTCTAAAAAGATCTCCCCCCCCCTTTTCATAAGCCTATTCGGCTCTTTATATAGGACATTACATAATGGATGACAGCTAAGTTGTCCTTTATTTTCGGATCTGACTTGTGACATTCTCGCAAGTGTACAAATGTAAAACCTCGCAACACTCCTAAATCTCGCTAGGTCTTCACATCTTTCTCGTGTTCTGGCTGTCGTCATCCGTTGCGTCATTTATATTACTCGTCTGCGATATCTTCGCAATGTGTCGTTTATGGATTTCGCAAGGGCGTTGGTGTTGCGATATTCTGATCCTACATCTTGCCTCTTCTCATGTCTTCTCTGCGAAGGATAGAATGTCATGAGAACTAATCTATTCAAAATGCCGCAACTGTTCATTCTTTCATACTTATCTGCTTTGACATGACTCCGTACTTTTACACAAAATTTATTACACGTATCCCTTCTTCCATCCATTTCTTGACACGTCTTTTTCAACCGTCCTCTCTCAACCGTTCATGTCTACTCTTCGCATTAAATGTGTTTTCCTTTTCGAGAATCCTTCTCTCTATATATATTTTTCTTACTCCTCTCTTCTTATTTTTTACTCTCTTTCTCGTTTTCTCTGCAACTTCTCTTCTTCATCTCTCCGTAATTTCCGCTCCTGCTGCTGTAAATCTTCTTCTTTTTACTTCTTTTGATCTTCCATCTTCTCTTCATTCCCATACTCTGAAAGATGCCTCCAGTTGGTCGTAGATATGAACATCTTTTTGGAGAAGTTCAAAAAGATTTACAAGAGAAAGGTTTCACATTATCAACTATTCCCGATCAAGAATCTAAATCCATTCTCTCTGCCAAATTGTTTGCTGATCATCATTGTGATGATCAAAAAATCATAATTTCGCTAGGTCAGATTCTCGCAGGTCTTCCCATTCCTCTCTACAACCCTGATCTTCCCTTGTTTTATGAAATTCTTGCTCATACGAAATTCTCGCGAGCCATCTATCAATTAAGCGGGGATTGTATCCGCTTAATGCTTGAGTTCGCCAACCGTGGTGCAGGTAAGGGATCCCTTTATTCCAAAGAAGTCATAGATCCTAAGTTTGAGGACTTAGAGATATTCGCTGAAAAGTACTCAGTAGAGAGTTTCTTTGAAAATTATGAAATTATAAATATGAAGAACGATAGATTTCGCTGGGGTGCACGTTTGAAGAGAAAAGAAAATATTCCCAGCGACAAAATACTTATGCAGGATATCGATTGGCATTCTGGCAAGAACAATGTTCCTCGCCATTCCAAAGACGACAAATGGTGTGTCTTTCCACTACTTTTGAATGGACCTTATATTTCAGGTTCAAATGTGCTCCCTGCGAATCTCGCCAATTATCAGCCTTGGGTATTTAATTGGCCTGAGAAAGCAAAAAAGAGGTATGCTTCCTAAATTTTGCTCAATTTGAAATCTTCTCTCCTTTTTATACTTACTAATCTTGCGAAATTTTCAGATTATCAAGTTGAGGAAGAGTTATGAAAGAAATGCTAAGGCGAGTACCCTAGCAGCACTCCGTTCGATCACGGATGAAGTAATAAATACTTTTCTTTATTATTTTTAACAATATTGTTGCCTCTATTTCTTATCTTCATTCGTGTACGAAGGTTGGTGCTGAGATCGTTGGAGAAGAAGAAAATCCTAAGAACACCAAAGGTAAAGGTAAAGGTTCTTTTCGCAAGGAGAAGTCTACTGCCCTACCTTCTAAGAAACGAAAGATCCATTCCTCTTCTCCTTCAAGTCCTCAATCCAGCGAAAGCTCTGATGAATATAATGATGATGTTGATATTTCTCTCGCAAAGGAGAATCCTCCAACTGAATCTTCTATGGCGCAACTATCTAGCATCTTCTCTGACTCCATGAAAGGAATTGGAGATGATCGTCTTTCTAGTACGTGCGAAGCTCTCGCAAGTATCTGTGATGCTCTTTTACTAGAGGGTGATGATTCTCTTCATGGGGTCTCCAGATCAGTGACTCCCAGCTTCCTAAATGAACTTGGTGTCTTGGTACGTCTTTATTCCCTTATTTCTTCATAATTTCGATTTTAAATCATATCTTGATAATTTCTTTACTTTCCTTTATAGTCTGGGAGAGCTTCCTTTGATGCTGCCTCAGATCTTGAGAAAAGGCGTAGCATTCTTGAGAAGAAGAATCTTCAACTTCGCAAGAAGAATGAAGAGCTGGAAACTGAAGCTGTTGCTCTTCGCAAGAGAAATGAAGAATTTGAAAATGAAACTACTACTCTTCGCGAGAAGACCAAACAACTGGAAGTTGATTCTTCTACTTAGAAGAATAAGATATCTAGTCTTCAAAGCGCCAATCAACAACTTTATGGTATGAGACTCTTCTCTTTTTCCTTCGTTTTGTTCTCTCATTATTTTCCCTTATCTAACTTACCATTTTCGCAGACGTTTATAACCTTTCTGATGAAGCCATCCTTCTTCACTCATTTCCTGAACCTATGGATAATGATGTTCTTCTTTCTCATCTCAACGATTCTTTGGATAGCTTTTCAGATGACAACATTAAATCTCTTCCTCTAAACGAACTTCAATCTAAATTTCGCCTCTTAGAAATTGATCATAGATCTAGTTTAGGCTTAGCCAACCAACTTAAACGTCTGTATCTTAGTTCTAAAAAGAAAATTAATACTTTAAGGAAGAAGATTAGTGATCTTATAGATGACAAAGATCGCATCGCTAGTCAAGGTGCCCAAGCATTAGCGAAATTTGATCGGTTGTCAATCCGTCAAAAATAATTTCACTTTCTTACTCACTAAATATGAATGAAGTACGAAGTAAGGAAGAGTTCTTATCCACAGAGAGGCAATTGTTGTTATGCGATTTTCAGTTTCTAAGGTAACCAAGGGGGGATGTTTGTTGTTTAAGCGAAATACTAAAGTAAAAATAAAATAGAGCAAAGCAAATAATTGGAATAATCAATAAGGAGAAGATATTGGTCACGGGATAGTATCATTCACAAACATGTATTTTCATCAATGATTAGAATTGGTATTTTAATCTCTCATTTACTAATAGTCCTAGGATACCTTGATCGCAAGTATATCCCGCTAATTCCCTGTTTTCATCACAACCACATTAAAAGATGCATATGTGAATTCTTCCTAGAAAGCAACCTAAAGTGTAAAAGAACAATTAGATTTAACTCCCTAAAAGCAATAAGTTCTATGGAATAAGACTAATCAATGCAAACGAATGTGTAAAAGCACTAGTCGTTTTGACAAAAGTTATGATTCACTTGTGACTAGTAGGATATATCACTACAAGCACTACCCACAATTATGCTACTTAGAATCAGGGATAAACAACTTTTTCGTATTGAAAACCCTAATATAGCTCTAGAGATGAATGTAAATCTGATTGATTCCGGACTCAACCAAACAAACTATCAAATCATATAACACTATTAATTGTGAACCACAAACAATAAAATATTGAGACAAAACTAATTCATTGAATCATATAACATATTGAGAAATCAACTTTATCCCATAACCAATAATAATTGTTTAGCTACTCATAGCTATGGAGTTCATCATAAAAATATTAATTGAAAAGAAGAAGATGAACAAAAGCAAACCCTAGAAGCGTAAACAAAACCGGCTCTCCAAAGTTCCAAGAAAAATATGTGTTTTTAAAGTTGTAGAAAACTTTCCCTTTTATAGCTTTTCTTGTTCCAAAATTAGGTCTAGTCTTCAAAGTCCATTAGATGAAAATCCACCAAGCCCATAAGAGAGAGAAACCCGTGTAGAAAATATGTCCAAAAATACGTCGCCGGAAAACTGGTATTATGGCCGAAAATCGGCCGGAGAGGTGACCGGAAAACATCTCAGGTGACCGGCAAAGTCCGCTCGGTCACCGGTCAACGAGTCAGGACCGAATCATTGAGTCAACTCGGTCTGGTCAACTGAGTGAACTCGGTCAATCACCGAGTCAGAACCAAGTCAGCTTCTTACTCAGCTGGATAAGCTGAGTGGCCAAGGCCATTGCACTGGCCTGAACTTGTGCTGCACCATCATTGCATTTCATCTGGGAAAGTCCAGCCATGATGGCCCTGCTTCATGTACTGCAGCTTCCACAAATCAGCTACATTTGCACTATAACCTGCAATATCTTTACTCCCTTGCTGTTTCTGCCATTGATCACCAGCACTCAGCATTTAATATTTAGCAACACAATGGCTTCCCCCTTTTAATGCACAGACTCGACAAACTCAGATCCCATTCTAACCAGATCCATCTCCTGAGTTCAAGAAAAGATTCAACTCTACACCATTTCTGCAGCTTCAATTCTCCACCTGCAACAACATCAACATCAGCAGCATCATTCATCCATAGCCATACATTCACCATTGCAGATTCACTCTTCACCAGCACAAACCTCCAGATCTGTTGCCATGCCTGCAATTCCACATCAATCCCAGCAAGCCTGTAGCTTCTTTGTCCTGCATTTGTAGCTGCACCAGTCAAAAAGCGGCAATCGTACATCTGCACTGCCTCACAACTCCATCTCAGTTTCAGCTGCAACACCTTCTTATCTTCATCTCAGTCATAACTCTCTTAGTCTAGCCTCGCAATCAACAGCAGCACAACGCCACCGATTCACTTCATTCCCACCTGCTTCAACTCCATAACCAGCTGGTGCTCATGTGTACTTGCAAATGCAGCTGCGAAACGAAAACAACCAATTTCTTGCACCACTCAAGGCTACAACACCAGTAATTCAACATCACTTGCAAATGCAGCTGCAATCTGCTTCCTGTTGCCATTGAAACCAAACCTTCGATCGCATCTTTAATTTCTGCAGTCAGCTCACTTCCACAGTCTGCAACGCCACCAAACTCCATCACTGCAGTCCATCCATTCATCACAAGTTCTAGTACCCAGAATCCATAATAGCAGCACCTGCAGTTCATCTCAACTTTGCTCCTCATTACCACCTGCAAATCTCAATCAACAACACAATTACCACCAGTGCCTTCATAGCTCAAACCCTTATACCCCAAACTCTAACTTCGAGTTCAACAACAATCCACCGTTCTTAATCACAGCTCAAACCCACTGCAGAGCCACCACAGACCCTAGTTCCGAGTTCTTTGCATTTGAACTCTAAATCAGCTCTTAATCTAACCCAATTATTCTCTGATTCACCCAGCTAAACCAAACTCGAAAACCCATCTACACAGCAAGAATATCATCTTCTCAAAGTTGCAATTCGAAACCCTAATTCCAACGATTCTTCTCAACACGAATTCAGGGCCAACCCATTCTCTACAACCCTGCCAGAACTTGAAAATCCCACTCAACCACTTCATTCAACACCAAATCTTCAAATCAGAGCTTCAAAATTCAAACATCAAAGAAACCCTAGTTTCTATTTCTTCTTAATTCATCAGCGGATTCTCAGTTCTTCTTTCAACTTGAACCCTAAAACAATGAACCCTAGCTTCTTTTCGATTCTTCCACAAATTCTGTTCTCACTGATTTCCTCCATTTCTTCACAGAGCAGTAGCAACAGAGAGTAGATAGAGAAAAGAGAAAAATGGGGAAAATGAACCCTAACTCTCCCTCTCGACCTTTGTTGGGTTACAGCACATGGAATTACTATTGACACCCAGTGCTTGGATATGAACCACCCGTGTCTTCTTGTACTGTCAGTTACAGGGAGCTGACAAGCTTATTCATAAGTTTTGTTCATAACTTCATCATACCACGTCGGATTAACCTCGTTCGTTCTCCCGTGAGTTCCTTTTTGCCTTTTCCGCTCCAAATGAATGATTTCATCTTCTTTTGCTCCAAATGACTCCAAAGTACCTAATAACTCAAAAACAAACATAAGATACATAATTTACAAGAAAACTCGCAAAGAAAGCATAACTACTAGATAGTAAATTAGGTGTATTCTACACCTATCAAAATTCCAAAAAACTCTTCTTGAAGTTCAAGTTGAACGGGATGAATCCATCCGCCAAAATGCTATACTTAGCGAAAGAGAGAATCAAATTCGCTCCCTTCTTCTCATAAACAATGACGATGAATTCGCTTGGGTTGCGAAGGTTCTAGATGACGCCAGAAATAATTTAGGTGTTAACGTTAGCCTTCAAGCTGAGCATACGGCCTTGATTAGGGATATGATTTCTGATAAAGAAGGTTGTAATTATTCTTCTTTATTTTACTGTTTATTTTTTTATGGAGCTGTCATTAAGTTACTAATTCATTGTCATCTGTTCGCAGAGGCTGAGCAGAGATTTCGCAAAAGAATTGAAGAACTTGAGTCTGAGAAAGAACAGCTCGCAAAGGATTTCTCTCTTCGAAATGACAAATATTCCAAATTGAAGAAGCAACTACAAATTACTGTAGCGAATTTCAAAAATGATGATGTTCTCTTCCGCAATCAGACTATTAAGATAGTCTCATGATGACAACAAAGCATTCCTCATTCTTCATACCCTTGTCTCCTTGACGAAATCCCTGAGAATGTGCCTTCTTTGGATATCTCTGACAGTGATGCTAGCGAAGAAGAGGAAGCAGATGAAGATGAAGAGATAAAAGAATCTGATGAAGACGAAGAAAATGAAGAGGAAGAATCGAACAAGAAATAATTCGTTTTTCTTCTTTCTATTTTTGTAATATTTGTACATTCCTTCTTTTAATCTTTTATTTTTGTAATCTTTTGCTGCAAAATTCTTGGATCTTCAAATATTAGCTCTACCTTTGTTGTTCCTTTCTGCACATGTTAAAAGAACAATTCTTTTTTGCAATACAGTTAGTCAATATATTATCAGCCTTTCATTCTATGAGCACGTAAATCTATCATACGAAGACAAATAACATGTTTTTATTCTATACATTCCCATACTTGCCTCTGTTATTTGCGTTCAAATGAGAGATTAAGCAAGTTATGTTCATGCCTCAATCTCGGAACTGTTGTTGCTGAATTTTCGCAAGTAAGGAAATCTTGGTTTCTTCCAAGATTTTCTTTTTTCTTTTTCTCTTATGTGGTCTTATTTTGCCTTCCTAGTTAAAGGTCTTACTGTGCCACCTCTTGTCATTGCGACAAATCGCAGGACATCTTTACATTTTCATGTAATGACCCATTGATCTTGCCTTATCCTTTCTTTAGTATTGTTGCCTCTGCAGGATAGTTTTGTTGCGACAATATGATAGGCCTAAAAATCCTTGCGAAAATAAAGCCCCATGACATTGCCGTCTTGCGACGAAATCGCAGGACGTCCTTACATTTTCATGTACTGACCCATTGATCTCGTCTTATCTTTATTTTGTATTATTGCCTCTTCAGGATTGTTGCACAAATATGACAAGCCTAAATTTCCTTGCGAAAATAAAGTCTCATGACATTTGCGTCTTAAGACACTTATCAGCTCCCTAATGGAGGGTGCCGCCCTTATCTTCCCCCTGGTTGCTCCTTCAAGGAGGCGTACTTCTGCCATACAAGGCTAGCTCCCCCCATCCGGTCTTAACAACAACCAGTTGTTTTCGCATCCTCTTATCCCTTTTGCCTATAGGGCTTATGGTTACGAGACTGCACCCTAAGTGGAGTTTTCTTCGGGCCGAGTGCAGCATATGCCGAGACTTGCCAAGAATGGCCGAGACACTTCAAATGCCCCAGGCACTCTTGGCTCAACCGTGTACCTCGGCGCCTTGGTCAAATGTCGACTCCTTAGAAGAGACCCTCGGTCGTCCAATCTAAGTCTTAAGCTTAGATTGAAAATCCAAAGTATCTCCCCGGATGGGCTTTATTGACCCCAATTCTCCATGACTCAGGTTCCGGGGCGGTGTAACCTTTTCCTCGAGCCATGCAATAGGTACCCCCTTTTATGACGCACTTTAGGTCTTACATTTGCCTCTGAAATTTTGCCATAATATATTCTTCTTTTGCATATCAACTTCCTTTCGCAACCTCATCTCTCATATTCATCCCAACTTACATTTCTTCCTCCAATTTTTCTTTTTACAATCAACAACTACATTTATTCTTTAAGTCTCTTAATTCTCGTGTACTTGTTGACGAAATTTTGATTGATTCTTTTGCATGTAAACTCTTTTGAACTATCTTTATATTTCATAATATATTCTCTTCTTTGCATATCAACTTCCTTTCGCAACCTCATCTCTTCTTGGCCTCTTTTTCCTGAATATTGCTATTCATAAGAAAGATTATTATTATTATTTTTTTTGATAACCTTGAAGAAAGCAACTCAATACATTTAAGAAGTACTTAATCCTCTAAATATAAGTCTTCCTCCCAATTTTTCTTTACAATCAACAACTACATTTATTCTTTAAGTCTCTTGAATGTTTTTTCGGTAATCCATTGTTGCTCTGGTGTACGCCATTGTTGATTTGCCTCTGTCTGATTAATTTGTTGATTCTTTTGCATGTAAACTCTTTTGTAATTTCGCAACCATATCTTTATATTTCATAATATATTCTCTTCTTTTGCATATCAACTTCCTTTCGCAACCTCATCTCTGCTATTCATAAGAAAGATTATTATTATTTTTTTTTTTTATAACCCAACTTACATTTCTCGTCTTCCTCCCAATTTTTTCTTTTACAATCAACAACTACATTTATTCTTTAAGTCTCTTAATTCTGCTACTTTTGCCTCCATTAATTTTTGAATTTTCATGTCGTTTTCTTGTCTGTTGCGAAGCCTTCGCCACTTCCTATATTCATCATTTTTTGGTTTCGCAGCATTTATTCCTCTCTTTGTTCTATTACATCTACCATTAATCTTTCACCTCTTTGTTTTTCTTTGATGTTGTATTTCCAACTCTTCTTCTTCGCAGCTCTTTCTTCGCAGGATTCTATATCAATTTAATAACACTTCTTTCCTTCAACCCAATCTCCCTTTTATGATGCCAACACCAGTGGGATGAGGGAACTTGATACATTGATGGAAAGTCGATGCCACACCTAAGATTTCATGTAACTATGGTCGTCCGATCAGTGCGTTGTATGGTGATTCCATATCAACTACACAGAATAAAATTTCAGAAGATAATCCTTTCAGTGGAATTCGCATATGAACTTCTCCTTTTGGCTTATTTGCAGACTGCTAAAACCATAGATTTTGTACGTTGAAGGTATTAGATCTTCATCTTTCCCTCCCATAGTTTTATAAGTATGATAAAAAAGAATATTCACTAACTCCCAAACATCAATCAAAATTTTGTTAATTGCCCATGAATTCTCGCCTTCATCATCTTCATCCTCGCTAGGTTTTGGGTTGATCTCCAATCTTACCACCTATGGGTTGTCATGCATTTCTCCACCCTCGGTACTTATTCTCTGCAGAAAAGAGATAGTCCGCTTTTGCCATTCTTCCAGATGGCGATGTCTTCGCAATGTTCATTATTTCTCTATCATCGGCATCTCTTGCGAAAACCCTGCTGAGAGTGTTATCGTGAAAATCTTCAATCGTCTTGTATGAGTGTACGATGGAGTTACAAAACATATTCTTTGCCTTTGCGCCAACTTCAATCACCAATGTTTGTCTTTCTTTTGCTGTATTTGGCTTGTGAATATCTGGAGGAGGTGGTAATGCTTGAGTTTGCGCTTGTCCTACCAGAAAGTGATTTAATTTTCCATGATCTATCATCCTGAGAATGATTCTCTTTATATTTCTGCAGTCATTTGTTGTATGCCCATGGAAATGATGATAAGACCAAAATTCATTACTTCTGTAGCTTGGAGGTGGTTCACTCCCCATGTTCCACGGTGCAGGTATGTTTTCCATTAGGATGATAGCTTCCCATATCTTCTCCACACTAGCATTCAAAGGTGGCATTTTGATTTCTTCCCATATTATCTTTGGATTTCGATGTCCTCTATGAAAGTTTTGCCTCTGACCTCCATATGTTCCTTGCGGTTGATGACCTCCATACGTTTCTTGTGGCTGATCAAGTCTTTGGATTTTGTTATTTCCACCACGGCTATAGAAGTTTCTCTCTCTCTCAAATTCTTCTTGATCACGGCTCCCCATAGCTACTAGCTTTTGCTGTCCATCTCCCATTACCCACTCTTGTTGCCCTTGCGAGGTGCTCGCCACTGTATTTATTAACTTGGGTAATAAGCTTGCATTCGCTTCTCTTGAACTTGTGTTCGCAATGGGGTATGATTCCATCTCATTTTGCTTTTCCTCAAGAGCAATATACTCCTCCTGTAGTTCTCTCAACTCAGTCATTGTGATTGTATTTTTGATTCTGAAAATCTGAATGTATAACAGATTGGTTGCGAACATAGCATTGATGAATGATAGAATGAGATATATTTCGTCCACACGACCAGCCATATCACTACACATTGTCTTCCATATCACAGTTAGGTGCTTCAAACTTTCGCCAACCCTTTGCTTCAGCCCAAATACATCTTCAATGCTAGGTCGCGAGGAATTGTTACTTATATATGCTCCTAAAAATATAGCCTGCAAATGGTTGAAAGATGTTATAGTGTTCTTTGGCAAACCTTCAAACCATTTTAACGCCTTTCCTGTTAAACTTGATGCGAAATACTTGCATGATATTGCATCATGGTTCTCCCATTGTAGCATACATCTCACATAAGCTTTGATGTGTTGGACTGTACAAGTTGTTCCATCAAAAATGTTGGTTAATGCAGGTAAATTGCATTTTGGGGGTATTCCTCCTAATTGTACTTCTTGTGTGAATGGAGTTTTCGCAGCTTCCTCTATGGCTTCATCTAATTGTCTCTTACCTCCTCCTCTCTTATTATTTATCACTCCTCTCATTTCCGCTAACTCTCTCAAAATTTGTTCATTTATACCAGAATTTGGATCCATTGGTCTTTTCAACTCCGCCTCTCTTCTCCTGCGCTCATCTCTATTTTGACTTCCTTGTTCATCATTTTCTTCTCGTCTTTCTCTGCGATCTTCTCTTTCACTTCTTTCATTAATTCGCACACCATCATGTCTTTCATTTTCTCCTCTTTGCCGTCTTTCAGTTCTCCTTTGTACTCTATCATACTCTTCATTGATATTAGCATTATTGCGGTTTCGCTCACGCCTCCTTTCTCGATTATCATGGTTATTCTGTCGAATTGCCTCTTGTAGCTCTTGTTCTTCCACTTATGCTCTTAGTCTTTCTCTCTCGCGAGCTAAATGTGTTTGTTCATCATAGTATCTTTCAATTTCATCCTCAATTGCTCGTTCATTTCTTTGTATTTCTCTCTCATGTAAAATTCTCCTTCCTTCTTCCTGATTTTCTTCGCCATCTCGATTATTTCGCCCCTGACGATGTCTGTTTCCTTGAATTCTATCATTCTGCTCATTTTGAAGAATTTCAGCACGTTGAATATAACGATCTTCCAATACTTCTCTTCCTTCGCGATGTTCTTCGCCTGGATTTTGTATTCCCTCTCGAGTTTCTTCATTATTTTCTATAGGCAAATTTTGTCTTATTTCTTCTCTAACTGATCTTGAACGTGATCTTGTAGTGCTTCTTGACCTCCTATTTTGTAATCTTATGTTTTCCATTCTCAATTCATGATTTTTCCTTGTCAAATTCGCACGTTCTTCTGCTTCTAACCGCCTTTCTTCATGTATTGTTTGTCTCAATGCCTCTAATGCTGTAATCTCTTCATTTTCATGAATTATCCCTCCAATTACTTCTTGGTCTCTCTCCTCTTGTCCATTGCCTCCTAATTGCTGCTCTTGTCCTATTTCATCTACAGAGTCTGACCGCCAAGTATGTACATTCACTCTGTCGTAATCCACGGTTCATTTTGTACTGGTGGTGTACGCTGAACTGGCGGTGGAATTTGATCTCCTCTATTGTTCCTTGTATTCATTCTTGAAGATTCCCCCATCTCATCTCTCCTTTCTCCAGCAAGTCTCCTACTCCTTCTGACAGTTGTTTGTTGTTTTGATGCATATCTTCTTCTAACCATTTTTCAATCTTAATGAATTGTTGAAAATTATATGAAATTCCTTCCCTATTATTCCAAATTCTTTCAAATCACAATATCAATCTTCAATCAGTCCCTGTTTCTAGCGCCATATGTAATTGTTGGAAATCCTACAATACACACCTCACAAGAATTCATAATATCTAACACATATTTAAGATCAATAACCAATCTCTTTATTAATTGAGTTAGAAATTTTACAAGAAGGAAGTGAAATCAAGAATGTTATTGTTACTCTAGACTTTCTCTCTCCTCTAAACTTTCTCTCCACTTTCTAAAAAGATCTCCCCCCCTTTTCATAAGCCTATTTGGCTCTTTATATAGGACATTACATAATGGATGACAGCTAAGTTGTCCTTTATTTTCGGATCTGACTTGCGACATTCTCGCAAGTGTACAAATGTAAAACCTCGCAACACTCCTAAATCTCGATAGGTCTTCACATGTTTCTCGTGTTCTAGCTGTCGTCATACGTTGCGTCATTTATATTACTCGTCTGCGATATCTTCGCAATGTGTCGTTTATGGATTTCGCAAGGGCGTTGGTGTTGCGATATTCTGATCCTACATTATGCTCTTGCCTAAGGAAAGAGGTGTGAATACTCTTCGTAACTTCAGGCCTATTAGTCTTAGTAATTTCTTTTTAAGATTTTTACTAAGATTCTTGCTACTAGGCTTGGCGGTGTGCTGGACAAATTAATTTCAGAGGAGCAAGTGGCTTTTATGAAAGGTAGGAATATTCATGAAAATATTAGTTTTGCTTCGGAGATGGTTAATGAAACTCAAATCAGACACAAGTATGGTAATGTGGGTTTAAAACTTGACATTACACAAGCTTTTGATACTGTGAGTTGGTCGTTTATTTTGGAGGTTTTCAGAAGATATGGTTTTTCGGATAATTGGTGTCGTTGGATATTACAAATTCTAAAATCTGCTAGAATTTCGGTGTTGGTTAATGGTAATCCGGAAGGTTTTTTCAGTATTGATAGAGGTCTTCGTCAGGGTGATCCTTTGTCTCCTCTAATTTTTGTGTTGATTGAAGATGTCTTAAGCAAAAATATCTTGAAGCTCTTCCGTGATGGAAATATGACTCATATGGTTAGTAGAAAAGGTGTTGCTCCTACCCATTTATTTTTTTCTGATGATATTATGATTTTCTGTAAAGGAAACATGAAGAGCTTTAGAAATCTGGTGGGTTTATTGAGTTTGTATCAGCGTGCTTCGGGACAGACGGTTAGTAGAGAAAAGAGCAAACTCTATTATGGTGGGGGTTCTTTAAATAGGAGAGCTACGATTGCTGATTTCTTAGGGATGCCTATTTCTTCGTTTCCTGATAGGCATCTTGGTGTTAAGGTGATGCCGGGTGCTGTTAGGTATCATCATGTGGCGAATGTAGTTGAGAAGATAAAAGAATAATTATCTGGCTGGAAAGGTAGATTGCTTTCTTTTCAAGATAGAGTTGTGCTGGTTAAATCAGTGATTGCAAGTTACTCTATTCATAACATGGTTGTTTACAAGTGGCCACGCAAGTTTGTCCATGAATGTGAAGTTGTTATTCGGAATTTTCTTTGGTCCGGTGATTCTAAGGTGAGTAGATCTTTTCTTGTTGCTTTTGACAAAATTTGTGCTCCTCATGATGAAGGTGGTTTGGGTTTAACTCAAATGGGAGTTATGAATAAGGCTCTTCTTATGAGTCTGTGGTGGAAAATTCGTAACTCTAAAAAGGTTTGGGCTCGCTTCTTGTGTGCTAGATTTTTTAAGAGAAATGGTCAGTTGGTGCATTATATCAAATCCTACATCCTCCCTGGAATCAAATGGGTGTACTCTTTGGTTGAAGATAACACTAAATTCTTAATTGGGGATGGACGGGATACTTCTCTTTATTATGATGTTTGGGTTGGTGATATGGCTATTGCTGATATTCTTGAAGATTATTCTCTTAATCGTGTTGTTTTGGTAAGTGATATAATAGTCAATGGTGCTTGGAATTTAAATGAAAAGTATCGAGACACTTTGTTGGCTGCTGGCATTGAGGAGGCGGATTTACCTTTCATTTTGAATGGGGATGATCGTCAAGTTTGGAGACCTAGTGCATCAGGTCAGTTCACGGTGAAAGATGCAAAATCTCTTATACGTAAGAGATATGCAAAGCTAGAGGGAGCGAACTTACTGTGGAGGCAATCTGTGCATCCGGCTTTGGTAGCTAGAAATTGGTAGATATTAAGAAGAGCTTGTGCTACTCTTGATCAAGTCAGAGATAGGTTCAAAATTCAGGTGATAAATAAGTGTTGTTTGTGTAATAACGCGGAGGAATCGTTGGATCACTTGCTTTGGCATTGCAGGTTTGTTGAGATGGCTTGGAGCTGGATTTCGGATATTTTTGGTGTGCAATCTCATCTAAACTTGTCTACAGCCTATAAAGCGGTTCGTGAAAGAAGTTGCATGATTAAAGAGCTTTGGCTCCTTGTTGTGCTGGTGGTGCGTTCGGAGTTGTGGAAAACTCGTTGCCGTTTTGTTTATTAAAACAAAAAGGTTAGCTGGGGCTTCTTTAAGACTACCGTGTTCAATCAAATCCATGAGTATTCAGTTCGTCTCAAAGGCTACATGTTCAATTCGGTTGAAGATTTGAAGATTCTGGATTTTTTCAAGGTGCGACATAGGAAGGTGAATCTTCTTGAGCCTGTTGAGTGTAGTTGGGTACCTCCGGATGTGGACGAGCTTATGCTGTGCTGTGATGGTACGGCTCGAGGGAATCCGGGTGTGGCTGGGGCTGGTGTAGTAGCGCGTGACCATGATGCTAATGTGATTGGGGCTATGAGTATTGGTTTGGGCACAATGACAAACTATATTGCTAAAATTTTTGGTATTTTAATTGGTTTGGAATGGGCGCTTCAATGGGGTTACACAAAAGTTTGTATTCGCTTAGATTCTTTGGGTGCTATCACGGCTTTTTCTAGTTCTAAGCTTCCTTGGTTTGTTTTGCAACGCTGGAGGGAAGTTTCTTCACATTATGAAGCTATTCGTTTTGATCACACTTATAGAGAGGCTAATTTTGCTGCGGATAAGATGGCTAAAAGAGGGTGCATTCTTCTCAATGAGGAGGGAAGACATTATCTTGGAAGACCTGATTTTTTGAATTCTATTGAATTACCAAATGTATCTTATTTTCGTTTCAAATGATTAGAAAGTTTTTGGGTTTTTCTGACCTCTTTTCTTGCTCTTCATTTTGTTTTGTAATCTAGTTATTCATTAATACATTTTGGATTTACCAAAAAAAAAAATTGACCTTTTTTTTTTGATAAGTCAAAATTTGTATTATAGATAACAAAATTTACAAGAAATAATTTACAAGAAAAGAGGTCACAGCAACCCCAAAAACTTGTAAACTATTTGAAACGAAAATAAGCAACATTTGGGTATTCAATGAATTCGAAAAGGTGGTCTCCCATTAAAATGCACTCCCACTTCATTAGCTAGTAAACAACCACGCTTAGCCATTTTATCCGCTGAAAAATTCGCCTCTAAATGTGTGGATGAACCTTATAGACGTATAGTGTCTACTAATCATCACCCATTTATTCTTTGCAAACCAAGGAATTGAATTATTTTTGATAGCTTCCACCACTCCCTTAGAATCTGAACGTACACAAATACGAGTAAAATCCCATTGCATAGCCCACTCCAAACCAACAATAATGCCATACAACTCTGCCAAGTAATTCGTCGTAACACCAAGACCAATACTCATAGCACCAAGAACTGAACTTTGTACGTCTCTAGCGACTACTCCAGCACCAGCAATACCAGGATTACCTCTCGCAGCACCGTCACAACATAACTGAAGTTCATTTGCATCGTGGATGCCAAAAACACTCCACAAAGTTGTTGCCACTTAACGCCTCCTGATGAACACGAAAGTAATTCAAAATCACAATATCTTCAGGACAATTCTTCATATGACCCTTGAGCCGAATAGAATAGTCTTGAATCAGCTTCAAAACACGTTTATGAAACACACTCCAGTTGGGTTGTTTATGCTCAAAAACCGCCTTGTTCCTCAACTGCCATAGTTCAGACTTTAGCACCAGATTGGCGACAAGCCAAAGATCACGCACCATTGGGCTCCTGCCTTTGGATGACTTAAAAGAAACAAGAAGGTTAGCATTAGGTCGAATGTTAAAAATATCAGCTAGCCAATTCCGTGCTCTTGCAACAAACTGCAATAAACAAAGACATGAACGAGCGTCTCCTCATCAATACCACACAGGCAGCACTTATTAGCAAGAGGAATTTTGAACCTTCTCTTGATAAGATCATAAGTAGCACAAGCACCACGTAAGAATTTCCAGTTCTGAGCCGCCAGATCGGATGGACTTCTCTTCTCCAAAGAAGTCACAAGCGCACCCTCCGTATTGGGATATCTCTCGTCTAACAAGGGAAGTAGCAGAATTACACCGAACTCACCTGTCAACTCCGGCATCCAGACCCTAGTATCTGTTCCTCCAATTGTCGTTGGCATCATATGCATCTCCATAACAGCAGCTAACATTCGATGCAAGTGAAAAAAAAAATTGACCATTTTCAGGATTCTGATGTTCTAGAAATTAGGGAAATTGTGACTAGTCTATCTAGAGACACTGAAAACTCTAAGTTTGGGGGTGATTATCACTCTCCTAGTGCCTTACTTTAACTCTCGAAAGTCCCCCGACTTAGGACCGGACATCTCGTGCCTCAAACATTTTACAAGATTATCTTCATACACTTTTTCTTGAATCTAGTTTTGTCCATAAAGAAGTTCAGTTGTTAGAAACCCATCATCTGGTTGATGTGGTTAACCTAGGCTATGATACCAAGGTTGATTTTGTTTTCCCACCAGAAACTTTTCTTCCAATTGTGGGAACTTAAGAATTTCAGATGTGTCAGTTAATAAGTTTTGAGACTAAACCTAATTACTTTAGGAGATTAGGGTCGACATATTTGCTTAAGAATGACCACTACTGTGGTCAACTGTGTGAGTCAAATCTGATTGACTTAGAGGATCCCCAATTATTCAGGTTATTGTTATGTGCTTCTAAGTTCTTAGTTAAGTATTTACAGATTCTTCAACCTGACCTTCAAGATCTTACCTTTGAGGAAATTAGTCCCTTGAAAACATTTTATTTAGACCCTTTTATAGAGCCTGAACTTGAGCCACAACTAGATATAGTTGTCTTAAACATAAAGTTAAATAAGGGTATGTTCGGTATCTTCTTGATCTGTTGCAGTTTCCTCTTCTTGTGGTTGTCACTTTTTGCTCTAGATGACCCACAGTTATTCCGGTTAGTGCTATATGATTTTACGAGGTGACTAATCCTTTCCAATGTCTGGCTGAAGACTTTAAACTTAGCACTTTTTGGGAGGTAACCCATGCTCGTGCGACACGGTAATATCTTTCCTTAACTCTTTTCTTTAAGTGGTAACAGTTTCTCCTTGTTCATGCTTTTAATTTCATCTTTAGAACATTGAGGACAATGTTAGATTTAAGTTTGGGGGTATGGGATAAACTTTTTAGTTGTAGTATAAATAAATAAACTCCAGAGCTTAGAAATTTATGCCTATTAAGGATATCACTAACCAATCTAAGTGGATGGAAGCATCTTGGTTGTAGGAGTTGAGGAACCAGTCTGATTAGATGGAAACATCTAAAGAGTCTATTCATAAAAGCACATAGTTCAGGTGTTAGAAATAATATGGTAGTTTCACCATATCTCGTTGAGTCCTTTTCACCTTCTTTTTTTATTTTTATTTATTCTTTTAAGTGATTTGGTGGGGCACACGAATCAAGTTGTTACCATTGCTAGGGTGAAATAGAGTGATTGAGATACCCAAAAAAAAAAATGAAAAAAAAAAGTAAAAAAAGAAGAAAGAAAAGAAATTGAGACCAGACCATCAGACCAACCGGAATAAATTCAATAAAGTCGACCGCTGGTTCCCTTGTATATGCCAGTTGTGTTGACCTAGAGTTAGGATTATCGACCGCTGGTCCCCTTGTATATGCCAGTTGTGTTGATATTAGTCAGACCGGTATCTCAGTCCATTAGGATAGGTTCATCTTGGCAGAGGCCTTCAGACAGATATGGGAAACACCGTTCACCTTAAAACCATCTACGTTTTTCTCTACATCCATCTTCTTAATCTATCCATGTGATTTGTTGACTCCGGTTATGATGTCCATAGTGAGACTATCTGAGTAGAGCTCTGTCACTTATATATGAATTTTAGTATGCTTGAGTGCAAACTCGTGTACATCAATTGGAATTTCGCATCAGGGTATTTCCTCCTATAGTCAATGAGAGTATGCCAACCAAGGAGATTCTTTAGTGTTTTCTAAGGTTCTGCGTAGATAGCTAGGGTCTGAACTAAAGGTTTTGTGGGTACACCTCTTGTAAACCCTCCCGAGACAAAACTCGGCCACTAGGGTCACCTAGGGGTTCAAAGGATTTTATTTTCTAGAATAAATTTGCTCGAGGACTAGCAAATAAATAAGTTTGGGGGTATTTGATAGACACA
The DNA here is from genome assembly GCA_023531295.1 of Papaver armeniacum. NCBI lineage: Eukaryota > Viridiplantae > Streptophyta > Magnoliopsida > Ranunculales > Papaveraceae > Papaver > Papaver armeniacum. The sequence goes on along the minus strand of JAJJWW010001987.1, from coordinate 358,354 downwards.
TTTTTGTGTCTAAGTTGTCCTCAATTTTCTGCATTGTTGGTACTCGATTTTGTACTTATTATGGTGTTTTATGTGTTTGTAGGTATTTTTGGAAAATTCGGCTCGAAAAATTACCCGGGACCCCCGGAGGACATTTGCTAAACGGACCCCTACTTTGGATAAGGGTCACCTTAATTACTAAGGGGTACCTTCTTCACTATTTACACCCCAGAGCGCCACCTGCTAGTCGCACCCCCGGTTTGGTTAGGGGGACACCTTTCTTCTTCGTTTACATTGAGTTTTGGCGGGAAAAGAAATCAGCCCACCTGCGTATGTTCTGTTCAAGATTTTGGCGAGATTTTTGGAGATATTTGTCACGGAAATTGATTGGTTATGAGCTGTAATGATGAAACAGGATTGGTATGCAAGTTATAATCGAAGAAAAAGGAAACTTCTATTCAACAGAGCACGAGAATATCTCGGCTTTTCTTTACACTATCCCGAGTTTACATGAGTTGTAAACGTGTACTACATGTGTTTGGAAGGATCGAGCCACCAGTTAAAGCGTGGAGGAGATAAAGAAGGATGTTTAAAAGCTGCAAAACGTGTGGAAACAGAAAAAGAAGAAAGAAAATGTTTTCGGGTTAATATATTGATGTGAGAAGATTTGGGAGGATTATTTGCATTTACTGCGAGATATTTTGGTCCTGTTGAGTATATACAGTGTGCCGGGGACTCAGAGAAGGGTTATCGAGAGTTGGGAGAGGCTACAGAGAAGAATAAGAAGCTGCAGAGCCGATTTCTCTGCTACTGCAGAAAAGAAGAAGCCGAAGAACAATAAACCGATAAGAACTGTCGTTCTTGACTGTCACATATTCAACCCATAAACGACAGCTCTTCTGCAACACCATATAACAATAGTTCTTCGCAACAGTTGTAACGGTGAGTTTGTAATGACCACAAAGCGTTGCAAACTCTTGGTTTATATTATTTTCCTCCATTTTCTTCTTTGTAAACACCATTTGAGCTATAAAAATATATTTTGAGCGTGTTTTTCACCATGTGGAGCTAAACCTTTCTCTAGGACGACGGAGGAAGCCAAAATTCATCATGTGGTAAATTCATTTAATTCTTTATATGACTATTTGCATTAAATTAAAATTAGAAAAAGTTTTTTCTTAATTAATTGTCATTTCGTTTGATGGTTTATGCTTAGGATTAATTCTTTTGATATGCCATGCTTAAGATTTACAATTAATAATTTAAGAATCTACCTTAGGCAAACAAATAGAGTCAAAATTCTTATTGAACGAGCTATAATGGTTTAGAATAAATAGGTGAATTGCATGAATTTGAATATTTGGTGTAATCCTAGTCCTAGTACCTCTCGAAACATTGTTATTATTTTGTATATATTTGCTAGTTTTATAATTTAAATCTAAACATCAATCTCATCAAGTCCGAGTGAACGACAACCTTTCTTACCACTATATAAAAATACCATCATGAATCGATTCATTTCTCAATTCCTGATACGTACTATCAAGATAGTAGTATTGTATTCTTTTATGAAGAAGCTAGGACGTCTGTTTTTATCAAAAGAGTTTCCCTTCGCAGTACTAAAAACTATCTACATAAACTGTTTTTTATAAGTTGGAAAACAAGAAATCAGAAACACAAATCTTTTTGGGTTCTCATGAAGTTCTTTGATATACTTATAAAAACAGTTCCTTGGGTGTTTCTCAACACTACAAGATGTAAGAGAGCTGGAAAGAAACTCTTTCTTGGTGCCATGGTGAGCAAGACATTGTTGACCTCGACACAGCTTGATTGTGTTGAAAGTGCATCCTCACCAAGAAATGCCCTGTTTTGTATATGATGAGGGAAGCACAAGAACTGGGGCACACATATTAAGTTGGGTATGATTTTGAATGTTTGGTAACGTTGTAGAATTCGATCGGATTCTTCTAAAAAGGTTTGAAAATAGTAGTTCGGGATGTTTGGACTTCATGGTACACCTACCATGTATGCATAACATCATTTAAAATCAAAATCCAGGGGTTTAAGTACGCATACACGGTTGCATACTTCCCCAGGTCATGAAAATTCCTTTGCAAACCAGTATGCATACTTTACGTCGATATTTGGTAAACTTGTTTTGGCCGTAACTTCTTCGTCCGAACTCGGATTGAGCTCATTATTTTATCATTATCTTCCTCTTTGAATTTTCTTCAAAATGGAGATGAGAAACCTTGATTTTGGATGAGTTAAAATTGGTATTTGTCCTGCCTCTTGTTTTTGAGTGTTTTGCTCCGTTTCATCGCACTTGTTCCACTTCTCTTGGACTTGGGGACTTGGAGTCTTGGAGTACTACTCTTCTAAGCTAATTTGTAGATTTTACAAGAATGTTGTTGGTGAATCACAAAGAAGGAAGTTCAAGAATGGGCAGTAGTACGCATTGCTATAGGATTCTTGAATGTTCACAATCATCCTTTGTGAACTATGGTGCATGGTCGTTAATGACTTTGTATGTCTTCTTTGTTAAGAAAATCTTTTTATATGCCTTTGGTAGCTATTCTTGGTGTAAATCCGGGAGAAAAAGATTGATTCTACCCTCTAAGGACAAATCATCTTATATGTGCATCATGAGTTGGTCTTGATACCTAGGAAACTTCTTATGAGAATTTATTCTTGTTTTTGAGAAGGATTACTAGAGTTTGGAATAGCCATTATTGTGAGTACACATAGCTATGTCCAACAATTTTCATCTTCAATGTATTTAGATTTATTTATTTAAATTCTAAGTTATTTGGAAGATGATTTTTGCAATTTTAATCTTTATGATTTTATATATTGCAAATTGTTATGGGATATGTTGTTTACGTCCGTGAACCTGTGGCTATCCCATACTTGTTCAAAAGTTATCTCTATTATGTCGGTATGAAAGTATTGATAGAAGATAGAATTAACTTTTGACATTACAAAAGTTAAATCCTTTTCTGTCATGTTTTGATAAAAGAAAGGATAAAACTTTTAATTACGAGGATTATGTGTATTGTATGTCATTGTGCAAATCGTGATGGAAAATAGAATGAATCCTTGTTTATTCCGCAGTATTGATCTTCCCTAATCCATATTTTATGTATATACTGTGAGGCTCCGTAAGTTCTCTTATGTCGAGCATTTCCAATTAGATTAATCATGGGTTTTCTTGTGGTTAATTTAATTGAGTATTTTTGGATTCAAATTCATATTCATATGTGATTTGTTATGTCCAAATAAATCCTTCTTTTCTTATGAAATTAAGGTCGCTCTTGTTGTTCTTTCAGGAATGACATATTATGGGGGATAGTTCTTAATTGAACTTGTGCTTAATTGCCAAATCTTTGTGGGGAGTGCGGCTGTGGAATATTATAGGGGTTATCTTCTATCTTTATAAACTCCTTGATGAAAGCATTTAGCTTCGGCTATATGATTGCATCTAAATAAGTTGATATGTTCTTACTTTTGGTCATGAAATGTCTCCTTGGAAATTTCATTAGGATCCTGTTTCCGTACCTTTGCCAATTTTATTGACAAAAAGGGGGAGAATTAATATGTAGTTCACACTACAAATACATATGGTTTTCGGATCATTATGTATGGGGGAGTGGTTTCCATGAGAGATGGAGTATTGACTAAGGGGGGGTGATACATATCACCATAGTATTGTTATCGAAGTTGTGATACAATTGAACTTTGATGCTGTGTAATAATACTATGACATTGTATAACAATGATTGAGAATTCTTGTTTTCTCATTGTTATAGCTACGGATTTTCAACAACGATGATGCTAAACTTATAACCTTTGGAATCATTGGAGTAGTTGGAAGTGACGAAGATTTCAAGTAATGTTGAAGATTAGGCATGTGGAAGAAGAGCTACAAAAATTTATTTATCTATTTTTGTATTCCATATGTATTGATAGTTTTGTCACTAAAATTGACAAAGGGGGAGATTGTTAGAGCACTGCTCGGTCGAACTCGCATGCGTTGCTATCTCAAGCATGTTTGTCAATGTTAGTGATCAAAACTATAAGTCTTGATTTCTAGTCTACTATAGCTAAATCCCGGACTAGGATATAAAGTGTAGTTGAGCTCAAGAACTCCATGGCGATCGTCATACAAGACGAAGAACTACTCAAGGAACTGGTGGAACTTCATCGACTAAAAGGTATGTGGAGACTTGAACTTATCTATCACTCAAAAGTCTATCTACTCTATCTCCTATCTTGAGACAAAAGTCGTTTTGCTAAATAGACTTTGATTATACACATTTTCTATTTCGAGCCGAGTTTATCTCGCTTATCTATTTCTCGAAATATGTGTTGGTAAGCTTTCACTTTGGCCAAGTTCATCTTTACCTAGTGACGAAAGTCATGATATGTTTCAATTACTTAAAAATGGCTTTGACGAAAAATAGTTTGTGAATAACAACTATATAACATCCTCTAAGAATGTTTCAATGATTGAAATGAGAGTTTAGATTATATAACCATTGTTGGATATAAGCATTGTGTGGAAACACATACATGTATAAGTCCTTATTCCTTGAACCAAAGTCTGTGTACTTTGCTGATCAGGAAACCGGAACAGAGTCCGCGAACCCTGTCCGCATACTGTCGGAGGTTCTCTTCCCGAGAAAATCTGCTGGAGTTTGTGAATCATTTACAAACTTATTCCGCGTACCTATTCCGCGTGCTTAGGTTGGTTATATTCTAAAAACGATTATTCGTGAACTTATACTTATATTAACTAAGGAATGCAAGTTTGCAAATCGTGGCTATAAAGTTCATGAATCGATTCGAGTGAATCAAATCGTTTTTGCTTCGATTGTGTCTTGTATACTTTTATAAGATCAAAGCAATTGAACAACTCTCTAACTAGTTCATTTGAGTCATTTGAACTAGTTATGGTGAAAAAGAATATGGTTAATATGAAAGTGCTCATATGGCTAACCATTTGGTTAACTACTGTTGTAGGATCAGAATATCGCGACATCAATACTTCGCGAGATTAATAAATGACGACATTGCGAGGGAGTCGCATGGAAGTAAAATAAATGACGAATGAATGACCAAAACATGAGAAAGATGTGAAGATTCAAATAAATTTAGGAGTGTCGCGAGAATTGATACATGTACACTTGCGATATTTCGCAAGACATTCCCGAAAATAAAGGACAAAATTTAGTCATCCATCCATCGTGTACTACCCTATATAAAGGGTTGAGTAAATCTGTTGTGGGGGGGTTCTTTTTGAATTGTTAAGCAAGTCATTAGGAGAGAGAAAGTTTTAGAGTGATTGTAATTCTATAACTCATTTCTATTTCATATTGTAAAGATTCAAGTATTCAATCAATAAGAATCATAATCATTCATCTTAAAATGACTTAATTGTGTTTATTCTAGTGAGGGGTGTAGTGTAGGATTTCCCGCAACTACATAATGGCGCTAGAAACAGGGGAGTGAGTAGAGATCAACCTTGTGAATCGAAAGAATCGGGAGTAAAAGAAAGAAATTTCATATAATTTTCAACAAATTACTGAAATTGAGAAATGGCTAGAAGAAGGAATACATCAGAACAACCAACAACTGTTAGAAGGAGCAGGAGGTTAGCTGGAGAAAGGAGAAATGAAGTAGGTGAACCATCAAGAATAAACGCAAGAGATAGAGAAGAAGGTCAAATTCAACCACCAATTCAACCAGCACCGAATAGAGTAATAGATTATGATAGGGTGAGTGTGTATACATGGAGATCGGATTCTATAGAAGAAAGAGAAGAAGTGCAACAATTGATAAATAATGGACAAGAGGAGAGAAACCGAGAAGAGATGGGAGAAACAATTCATGGAAATGAAGAAATCGCAGCATTAGAAGCATTGAGACAAACAATACATGAAGAAAGGCGATTAGAAGCGGAAGAACGTGCAAATTTAACAAGGCAAAACCATGAGTTAAGAATGGAAAATATGAGGTTGCAAAATAGAAGGTCGAGAAGTAATACCAGGTCAAGATCAGGATCGGTTAGAGAAGATATGAGGAGAACATTACCTGTAGAAAATGTTAATGAAGAAAATCTAGAAAGGGAGCCAAATCTCGGTGAAGGATGTTGCGAGAGAAGAGAAGTGGTAGAAGATCGTTATATTCCACGTCCTGAAATTCTACAGAATGGCCAAAATGACGGAAATCAAGAAAATAGGCAGCGTCAAGGGCAGAATAATCCAATTGGTGAAGAAATCAAGAAGAAGGAAGAAGAATATTGCATGGGAGAGAAACACGGAGGAAACAAAAGGAGATTGAAGATGACATCGAAAAACATTATATTGAACAAGCACGTCTAGCTTGCGAAAGGGAAAGATTAAGAGTAGAAATGGAAGAACGGGAATTGGAGGAAGCAATTCGGCAGAACAATCATGACAATCGAGAAAGAAGGCACGAGCAAAATCGCAACAATGGAAATATCAATGAAGAATATGAAAGAATACAAAGGAGAACTGATAGATAACCAAGAAGAGAAAATGATAGATATAATGGTGTGCGAATTCGTGAACGAGATGAAGGAGAAGGTCGCAGAGAAAGAAGAGAAGAAAATGATGAACCAGAAAATCAAAGTAGACATGAACGCAGAAGGAGAGAGGCAGAGTTAAAAAGACCAATAAATTCGAATCCTGATGTAAATGAACAAATCTTAAGAAAGTTGGCAGAGATGAGAGGAATGTTGAACAATAGAAGGGGAGGAGGAAGAAGACAATTGGATGAGGCCATCGAAGAAGCCGCGAAAACCCCTTTACACTAGAGGTGCAGTTAGGAGGAACACCCCCAAAGTGCAATTTACCCGCGTTAACCAGCATTTTTGATGGAACGAATTGCGCAATACAACACATCAAAGCGTATGTGAGATTATGCTACAATGGGAAAATCATGACGCCATATTGTGCAAATATTTTGCATCAAGTTTAACAGAGAAGCACTCGAAATGGTTTGAGGGTTTACCAAGAAACACAATCACGTCATTCAACCATTTACAAGCTATATTCTTAGGGGCATATATAAGTAACAACTCCTCGCGACCAGGAATTGAAGATGTATTTGGGCTGAAACAAAGAATTGGCGAAAGTTTGAGACACTTAACTGTGAGATGGAAGACAATGTGTAGCGAAATGGCTGGACGAGTGGATGAAAGATATCTTATTCTATCATTCGTAAACGCTATGTTCGCAACCAATTTGTTATATATTCAAATTTTTAGAGTCAAAAATACAATTACAATGACTGAGCTGCGAGAACTTCAGAGGAATATATTGCTCTAGAGGAAAGGCAAAATGAGATGGAATCATACCCAGTTGCGAATACAAATTCAAATGTCTGCGAATGCAAGCTTATTACCCAAATTGATAAACACAAAGAGGAGCACTTCGCAAGGGCAACAAGAAAGGATAATAGATGATGGACAGCCAAAGATAGTAGCAATGGGAAGCCGTGATCAGGAAGAATTTGAAAGGGAAAGGAACTATTACAACCGTGGCGGCAATAACAAAATTCAAAGACTTGATCATCCGAAAGAAACTTATGGAGGTCGAAGGCAGAATTATCATGGAGGACAGCGAAGTCACATAGTAGTATGGGAGGAAATCAAAATGCCACCACTAAATACTAGTGTGGAAAAAATATGGGAAGCTATACTCTTGATGGAAAACATACCTGCACCGTGGAACATGGGGAATGAGCCACCACCAAGTGATAGAAGTCACGAGTTCTGTTCTTACCACCGCTTTCATGGACACCTAACAAATGACTCAGAAATATAAAAAGAATCATCCTCAGAATGATTGACCAAGGAAAGCTGAGTCATTTTCTAAAAAGTGAAGATAAGGTTCAACCGTTACCACCACCACCAGAAATGCACAGGACAAACTCAGCAAAGGGAAAAGAAACATTCATAATAGAAGTTGGAACGAAAGCTAAAAATTTGTTTTGCAACTCCATTGTACATTCATACCGAACAATTGAAGATTTTCATGATAATGTTCTCAGTAAGGTTTTTGCGAGGGATGCCGATAATAAAGAAGTGATGAACATCGCGAAGACATCGCAGTTAAAAGAATGACAAATGCAGATTATTTCTTTCACTGCGGAAGAGATTCCTGAAGGCAGAGAGACGCATGATAGCCCATTGGTCGTAAAATTGGAAATTAATCCAAAACCTGTAAATGGCGAAGATGATGAAGCAGAAAATTCCTAGGCGATCAATAGAATCATAATTGATACATGGAGCTCAGTAAATATTCTTTTTTTACCATACTTACAAAACTATGGGTGGGAAGGATGAAGAGTTGATACCTTCGACGTATAAAATATATGGTTTCAATGGCACAACGAATAAGCCTAAAGGAGAAGTTCATATGAGAATACCCTTGCAAGGATTATCAACTGAAATTTTGTTCTGTGTAGTCGATGTGGAGTCCCCTTATAATGCATTGATCGGAAGACCATGGTTGCACGAAATTCTGGGTGTAGCGTCGACTTATCATCAGTGTATAAAGTTTCCTCATCCTAGCGGTGTTGGAGTTATAAAGGGAGACTGGATGGAAGGACAAAAATGCTATGAGATTGATGTGGAGAGTTGCGAGGAAAGAGCTTCAAAAAGAAAGGGCTGGAAGCAAAATATAAAAGATGAACAAAGAAGAGAAAGGTTGATGGTGGATACCATAGATATAAGAGGTGAAGATACATTGCGAAGCAAGTGCATGAAAACAGTTGAAAATTATGATGGAAAGGAATCATTAAGAGGTTTGAATGATGCAGAAGCGGAGAGCAGCAGGAGCAAAAAGTGTAAGAAATGAATAGTCATTATTATCAAAATCAATGACAAAGGCATATCAAGAGTAAGAGGAAGAAACAATAATTGAAGAAGAAATGCGCGAGAATCTCGCCATCAAGAATGTATGAAAATTTGATTGAAGAATTGAAATGATATTACTATAAACAAAACAAGATTGTGCGATAATTTCGCAAACAAAATAACAAGAGAAAACCAAAAATGAATGATTGAATGAATTAACAAAAATGAAAGAGTGAGTGAATGGGATGAACCTTTATGGCGTACACCTTAGTTCGCGAATGATATTTCGCAAGAGGCAAATGTAAGACCTAAAGTGCGTCATATAAGGGGGTATCTCTTGACATGGCTCAGGGAAAAGGTTACACCTGGAACCTGAGTCATGGAGATTTGGGGCCCATGAAAGCCTATCCGGGAGAGATACCTTGGATTTCCAATTATATATAAGGTTATACCCTGGTTGGACGCCCGAGGGTCTCTTCCAAGGAGTCAGTGTATGCTCAAGGCGCCGAGGTACACGGTTGAGCCAAGAGTGCCTGGGGCATTTGAAGTGTCTCGGCCATTCTTGGCAAGTCTTGGCATATGTTGCACTCGGCCCGAAAAAAACTCCACTTAGGGTGCAGTCTCGTAACCATAAACCCTATAGGTATAAGGGATAAGAGGCTGCGAAAACAACTGGTTGTTGTTAAGACCGGATGGGAGGAGCTAGTCTTGTATGGCCGATGTACGCCTCCTTGAAGGGGCAACCAGGGAGATGATAAGGGTCGCACCCTCCATTAGGGAGCGGATAAGTGTCACAAGACGGCAATGTCATGGGGCTTTATATTCGCAAGAACATTTAGGCCTGTCATATTGTCGCAAATGAAATATCCTGCAGAGGAAAAAATACTAAAGAAATGATAAGACAAGATCAATGGGTCATTACATGAAAGTGTAATGACGTCCTGCGATTTTGTTGCACGACGTCAATGTCATGGGACTTTATGTTCGCAAGAATATTTAGACCTGTCATATTGATGCAAAATGAGGGGTGGCAAAATAAGACCTTTAACTAGGAAGGCAAAATAAGACCACACAAAAACAATGATAAGACAAGATCAATGGGTCATTACATGAAAGTGTAGCGACGTCCTGCGATCTTGTCGCAATGACGAATTTCAACATAAATGATGATAAAATAACATAAGAAATTGAGTAAGCAAACAAGCTTACGAATACGACTATATTTCTTCACTTATTTGTGGAGACTTAGCAACAGCAGTTGCGAAATTAAGAAATATCATTACTTAAAGATTATTAACTTAATTTCTCTCATATGAAAATAAATAACAGAGGCAAGTATGGGAATGATTAGAATAAAAAATTGTTATTTATTTTCATATGATAGATTTACAGTAAGAAATTACAAAATGGAAGGTTAGAAGGATAAATGTACAAATATCACAAGAAGAGAAAGGAAAATGGAACAATCTGGCAATTTATTCTTCTTCATCTGATTCTTTATCAGATTCTTCTTCTTCGCTTACATCACTATCAGAGACATCTAAGCAAGGCATATTTTCAGGAATTTCATCGAGAAGACAAGGATATGAAGAAAGAGGAATATTGTGATCATTGCAAATTTGTTCAATAGTTTGGTTGCAAAAAACGAACAACATCATTATTGAAATTCGCCACGTAGTTTGTAGTTGCTTCTTCATCTTAGAATATTTGTCATTGCGAAGAGAGAAGTTTTTGCAAGTTGTGCTTTCTCGATTCAAGTTCCTTGATTCTAGTTTGAAACCTCTTCTCGATTCTCGCGAACAAACGACAATGAGTTAGCAACTTAATAACATTTTCGTAAAAAGAAGCGGAAAAATAATGAAGAATAGTAAAACAACCTTCTCTCGTCGAAATCATATCTTTAACCAAGGCATTATGCTCGGCATGAAGACCGACGTTAACACCTAAGTTATTTCCTCGGCATTATCTAGAACCTTCGCAGCCCAAGCAAATTCATCATCATTATTTATAACAAGAAGTGATCGAATTTGATTTTCTCGCTCATTAAGTATGGCATTTTGGCGAAGAGATTCGTCACGTTCAATTTGGACTTCAAGAAGAGTTTTTTGAAATTTTGCTAATGCTTGTGCACCTTGATTAGCAATGCGATCCTTATCATCTATGAGGCTGCTAATCTTTTTCCTTAGAATATTATTACTCTCCTGGGAGTCAAGATATAAACGTTTAAATCGGTTGGCTAAACCTAAACTAGATCTATGTTCAATTTCTAAAAGATGAAATTTGGTTCGAAGTTCATTTAATGAGAGAGAATTAATCTTGTTTGAAGAACTACTTAAAGATTCATTGAGATGAGCGAGAAGAGCATCATCATCCATAGGTTCAGGGAATGAATGGAGAAGGATGGCTTCGTCGGGAAAGATTATAAATGTCTGCGAAAATGATAAGTCAGGCAAAGAAAAATAAATGATAAAGTGGAAATGAAGAAAAGAGAAGGGTGTTATACCATAAAGTTGCTGATTAGCACTTTGAAGAGTAGATATTTTGTCCTTTTGGGAAGAAGACTCAACTTCCAACTGTTGAATTTTAGCATCCTTCTTGCGAGATGTCGCAACTTCAATTTCTAGTTCTTTGTTCTTCTCCTTAAGTTGAAGATTTTTCTTCTCAAGATTGTTGCGTCTTTTCTCGAGGTCTGAGGCAACAACAAAGGAAGCTCTCCCAGACTATAAAGGAAAGTAAAGAAATTGTTAAGATAAGGTTTATAATCGAAATCGCAAAGAAATAAATAAATATGAACATACCAAAGCACTGAGTGCATTTAAGAAACTGGGAGTCATTGTTCGGGAAACTCCGCGAAAAGAATCATTATCCACTAACATGGGGGCATCGCAAATATTAGCGAGAGCTTCGCAGGTGGCAGATAAATGATCATCTCCCAATCCTTGCATAGAATCATAGAACACACTAGACAATTGCGCCATAGCGTGATGGGAGATCGACCGAATGATTCTCCTTTGCAAAAGAAGTATCGGCCTCATTTTCATCTTCGTCGAACTCTCGCTATTCGGTTTGGGAACTAGAACGAGAAGAGGGATGGACTTTCCGATTTTTAGAAGATGGAGCGTCAGAAGATTTATCCTTGCGAAGAGTGATTTTATTCTTGCCCTTAACCTTCGCATTACTCTATTCGCTTGAAGAAGCCGTATGTATAATACTTCGGGAATGTCAATTTCTTGAAATTATTTTGTGTTGTGACGGGGCAAAACAACCTTCGCATGCTTGTACGAATGAAGATAAGAAATGTACGGCAGAGGCAACAATATTGTTAAAAATAACAAAAGAAAGTATTTCTTACTTCATCCGTGATTGATCGGAGTATCGCATAGAATCAGTACTCGCCTTTTGGACGTCTTCTATAACTCTTTTTCAATTTGGTAATCTGAAAATTTTATAAACCTAGTAAATATAAGAGGAAGGAAATATCGTAAAGCAAACCTGAAATAGGAAGTATACCTCGTTTTCCTTCTCGGGCCATTTAAATTCCCAAGGATGATAGTTTGCGAGATTCGCATGGAGTGTATGAGAACCTGCAATATAAGGTCCGCTCAAAAATAGAGGAACAACCCACCACTTCTCATCTTTGGAGTACCGAGGAACATTATTTTTGCCCGAGTGCCAGTCGATATCTTGCATAAGCAGTTTATCACTGGAAATATTATCTTTTCTCTTCAATCGAGCACCCCAGCGAGATTTATCATTTCTCATATTTATTACTTCATAATTTTCGAAAAAGTTTTCTACAGTATACTTCTCAGCAACTATTTCTAAACTTGCGAATCTAGGATCTTTGACATCATCAGGATATAAAGATCCCTTGCCAGCGCCACGGTTGGCGAATTCAAGCATTAGACGGATGCAATCACCGCTTAGTTGATAAATAGCTCGCGAGAATTTCTCGTGAGCAAGAATTTCATAGAATAAAGGCATCTCGGGATTGTAGAGAGGAATAGGAAGGCCTGCGAGGATTTGACCTAGCGAGATTATGATTTTCTGATCATCACACTGATGATCAGAAAACAACTTTGCAGAAAGTATAGATGAAGATTCTTGATCAGGAATGGTTGATAGGATGAAGCCCTTCTCTTGTAAATTCTTTTGAGCTTCAATAAAAAGGGGTTTATATATACGACCAAGTGAAGCCATTTTTAGAAGTATGGGAATGATTAGAGAATTGAAGATCAAGAGAAAGAAAGAAGGGAAGATTTACAGTAGCAGAAGCGCAGATTGCGGAAGAAGAAAGTTGAAGAAAAGTTGCAGAGGGAAAATAAAAGAGAAGAAGAGAAGGGTGAGAAAACTATATATAGAGAGAAGAATCATCGAGAAAACAAATGCATTTAATGCGAGATGGGACGTGAATGGTCAAGAATAAACGGTTGAAAGAAACGTGTCAAGAAAAGAGTGGAAGAAGAAACATTTGTAATAAATTCCGTGTAAAAGTACGGGAGTGAAACAGATAAATATGAACAATTGATGAACAATTGCGGCATTTCGAAATATTGGTTCTCATGACATTCTCTCCTTCGCAGAGAAGACATGAGAATAGGCAAGATGTAGGATCAGAATATCGCGACATCAATACTTCGCGAGATTAATAAATGACGACATTGCGAGGGAGTCGCAGGGAAGTAAAATAAATGACGCAATGAATGACGACAGCCAAAACATGAGAAAGATGTGAAGATTCAGCGAAATTTAGGAGTGTCGCGAGAATTGATACATGTACACTTGCGATATTTCGCAAGACATTCCCGAAAATAAAGGACAACTTAGCTGTCATCCACTGTGTACTACCCTATATAAAGGGTTGAGTAAATCTGTTGTGGGGGGGTTCTTTTTGAATTGTTAAGCAAGTCATTAGGAGAGAGAAAGTTTTAGAGTGATTGTAATTCTATAACCCATTTCTATTTCATATTGTAAAGATTCAAGTATTCAATCAATAAGAATCATAATCATTCATCTTAAAATGACTTAATTGTGTTTATTCTAGTGAGGGGTGTAGTGTAGGATTTCCTGCAACTACAACTGTTGAACCAACGAATGTACATGTTTGGGTACGGTTACACAAACCTAAAACGTGCATTTCATTTGTGTGTAACAAGCTAAGTTTTCGATCTAACAGTTGAAAGATATTAGCTTGAATCTAATCAGGTTTTCATCTAACGTTGAGTATTGAATGCTTTGTTACTAAGCTAACATTGATTGTAAACCCTGATTTGAAAGACTATATAAAGGATAACTCTAGCAACTGGGAAACCTAACCCCCACACCTCCTATGTGATGATACTAGTTGTATAAGCTAGAGTCGGTTCTCTTTTAACCTTAGGTTTCTACTGAGACCCTGTAGGTTAACGACTTGAAGACTTCATTGGGATTGTGAAGCCAAACCGATACTACTTTCTTGTAGTTGTGTGATTTGATCTTGCTATTTCTATCGTATTGAGTACAATCGTAACGATTGGCTTGAGATTGATATCTCCGATATGAAAGATATAAAAGTAATCACAAACATCTTCGTTTCATCGTTTGTGATTCCACAATATCTTCTTTCGCCACGTCGATTAAGATTATTGTGAGGTGATTGATAATACTAGGCTGTTCTTCGGGAATATAAGTCCGGGTTATCAATTGGTTCATGTTCACCTTGATTTATCAAAAGATGGAACAAAACTCGTAGTATTTCTGTGGGAGACAGATTTATCTATTACCGTAGACTTTTCTGTGTGATACAGATTTATTTATTAAAGTCTTCGACTTTGGGTCATAGCAACTCTTAGTTGTGGGTGAGATCATCTAAGGGAATCAAGTGCGTAGTATCCTACTGGGATCAGAGACGTAAGGAGCGCAACTGTACCTTGGATCAGTGTGAGATTGATTGGGGTTCAACTACAGTCCAGACCGAAGTTAGTTTGTAGTAGGCTAGTGTCTGTAGCGGCTTAATACAGTGTGTGTTCAATCTGGACTAGGTCCTGGGGTTTTTCTGCATTTGCGGTTTCCTTGTTAACAAAACTTCTGGTGTCTGTGTTATTTCTTTTCCGTATTATATTTTGTTATATAATTGAAATATCACATGTTGTGCGTTTGAATCAATCAATTGGGAAATCCGACCTTTGGTTGTTGATTGAAATTGATTTATCCTTGAACATTGGTCTTTGGTACCGTTCAAGTGATTTCTCTTGTATTCAATTAGACTCGCAGATTTCTATTTGCTTGAGTAAGAATTGAATCAAGAAAGAGAGATATAACTCCTTGATATACTTTATTAAGATTGAGTCTAGTTGATTCTCTTGAAAGTATATTAGAGTTTTTCCATACAAATTGCTAATCTAAATATTGGGTGTGGTTGTTGTACCCCGCTTTTTCAAGTTTATAATCAGAAATAATTCCAACTCCTTAAGACAACATACGGGGTAAACTTCGAAGGTCTCTAACTTACTCATAACAAATCCAAATTCATCAAACGAAGGCTTATTAGAATCTTGGTATCATACTTTACAATGTCCGCCTAGAAAATAATTTCTAAAACAGAGTCTAACATATCAAGAAAACCTCATAAACATTGACACTCGTGACTGCATACACCAGGTTTTCTCTGCGTCGACCAGTTTTTCGGCGTCGATATATCACTTGTTACTCAGCCAAACGAAACAAAATATATATTTATAGAATCTACACCCGAC
The DNA here is from genome assembly GCA_023531295.1 of Papaver armeniacum. Taxonomy (NCBI): domain Eukaryota; kingdom Viridiplantae; phylum Streptophyta; class Magnoliopsida; order Ranunculales; family Papaveraceae; genus Papaver; species Papaver armeniacum. The sequence goes on along the minus strand of JAJJWW010001987.1, from coordinate 342,757 downwards.
GTTCTATAATTATCATTCATAGAGATATGTCCAGTTATGAATCTAAGACACGTATCAAAGTCTCTAGATTATGGTCATCGATCAAAATACCATGCACATAAAATCATGATTCCATGCAATCCAGAAGTTGATTGTTTTCTAAACTATTTTCATATCTAAGAGATACCCATATAATTATAAACTTACTAGAGTTGATTAGAGAGGTTACCTTGACCAACTTACTAAGTGTCCATCATTAACTTCACCTCCATCACTATTGATTATTAACAATCATCATCATCCTCATCCTTTCTTCTTAGCTCCCTACTTGAGCTAAACTCTCATTGGTTACTGATATTATTAAGCCATATATTTCTTTTTTCTCTACTGATATAACTTCATCACGAAAAATCTTTCCCTCGTAACCAATTATCATCTACTTTGTTCTCAAGGTTCTACTCACGATTAATTTCTCTATACTATTTCCTCTTTTTCTTTCTATCTTATCTATTCTCATTCCCTTCTCCTACCTCTTACACTTACTAGTATACTATCTCAATCTTTTAGACAAAACATGACTCACGTTTAGTGTCTCTCCTAGCACAACAGCACCACCTTGAAAACAATCAAAGGATAAAGATTCAAATATGGGTTTAAGCTGTTAACAAACTTTTACTATTACCATTTCCAATAAGTGGATAAGGGATAACACTTCTACAAAAGTGGAGTCCAAAATATGATTTATTATTGTCAAAGTCAACAGTCAGGTTCGTAGGTCAACGGTCGTTGACTTTAAGTCAAGGTTTGACGATTAAACTTCCGAGTGCCATAATTCCTTCGTCTGGTATCCGAACGACGCGTTCGAGTAGTCCATTTCGCATAACTTTTCGATATATATCTAGCGTTTCGTATCTAAATTATTGTTATACTATTTTACATTAAATTAAAATCTATATTAATTAATCGAGTCATTAGCAGTTAAATCGTCTCTTGAGTGGTCTAATAGCGTTGACGAGCTTGAGGGTCCTTACATTCTCCCCACCTTATATCATTTTCGTCCTCGAAAATCGAACCGTCCTTCCAGTCTTCAAAACTCCCCACCTTATAGAGATAACATCATTTCTCGACTAAATGTAAGTGTTGTTCATACTTACAAACGCGTGAAAATTAACTCATCTAAAACGAGTTCGATCAATGCAACATGAAACAAAACATAATTTATATGACTCTCTACGACGAGGATCTAAGTTTGTAGCTCTAGGTTCAACTACATAATTTATATTCTAACAGATAAGTATATCTAAGTTCTCCGCGCCAATATTTATAGTCTAATATTAATAATTTATTGATTTGATGTTGTTTCATGTATATTTATCCATATACTAATACAAATTTGATCTTCATGTCAATTTATAATATTGTTAATTTAAATTTTATTATTAATTCAACATACCTATTTTCCAAATATTATCTACCATAGTATTGATATTAATTTAATGACTTGAATTCCTTTATTAGTTGTGCTATTATTCTCATCATACTTTTTACTAGTTTCGTTGATAATCTAGTTGCTACTCTAAGTCTTGGTCCTCTAGATATAACTCTACATTCTCGTAAAGATTGATAACAATGATTTCATGTTTGTTTCTGTCGAATCCGTATACTATAGCTTGTTGAATATATGGTGTTGGTAAATTCAATGTGACCTAGATTCGAGTTTACATAGAATTTTAGTATACCCTATTAGTCTTTACCTTTGTTATTGTAATAAATTATCCTACTGAAGTATGGAATTTTGTAAAGTAATTTTCAGTCTATTATAGTACTAAACGTTCATATACTATATTATTCCATATATTTGTTTTACTCTAGTGGTTCATTAGATCTTTTATCTGACTAATTAAAGATGTTTGGTATAAGACTACTAGCAAATCTAATCTTCTTATGTTATGTAGTATCATCACATTATTAAATCTAACTCTCATAAATGTTATTTTAACTATCTGATGCAAAAGAATGTATTTCAAATAATTTAATTAACAAAATCTAACCGTAGATAATTATTAATAATTTTGCATAGCTACTTGATCCTAATTACTACTTTTATTTCACTAATGAGATTTTAATTAAATCAAGTTAAATATGATACTAATTTGATAAAGGTAAATATTAATTTTATTATGATTATTGGTGCTAATATTATCATTTATTATTATTATTATTATTACTATTATTAACAATAATTGTCGAACTGTTATCCTACCTACTCTTACAATTTTATTAAATACACAACAATCATGTTGTGCATATATCTAAAACACAACTTAGTACAGCAACACCTAACTTCATTTCGCAAATGAAGTGCAGATTGATATCAAATGTTAATCTAATACAATAACAAAACAAGTTATGGATAATTAAATTATACACTACAATCAAAACTCGGTATTACACTTTCCTAATTCGTTGTTTGTTAGTATATGTAATATACATGGATCCTACAGATATTTAAACAATTTTTATAGTCTTTGGCTCTGGGTTCAGTTACACTAATTTATATCTCCATAAATAAATAAGCATGTGTTCGCTGCACTAAATTTCTATTCAAATATAATAATGGGTATACGTACATGTAAAGATACACTATCAATTCCTAGATGATTTTGGGATCTATTGAAATTACTAACCTTAATATTTTTCCCTAGTGCTTTGTCTACGTGTTCACAATTTTAAACTAGTTATTCTCTAATCCCTATCAATTTCTAAACTCTATCGTTATTGGTGTTAACCTACAATTTTACTTTATACTGTGTACACACAATAACAAAACGAATCAATCAATCAAAAAAATATATTAGTTCTTGATAGATTTTAGTGATTAAGATTTATCTCACAAACCCAACCCGGTTCTAAACTAGTCTAATAATCTATCTAGCACTGGATATTATCAATTGTTTCCCATGTAAGATATAATGGTGAGCTCTGATACCAAGTTGTGTCGCCCCCTAAGCTAGTAGCAGACCAATCCAAGAAATTAACTATAAAATGAGGCACTAAGGATCTAAAACATCTAATTAAACACTAAGAAAGAAGTTCTAAAAAAAGATTAACCCGAATCTAAACCCTCTTTGAAATAAATACAAGAACTCCTCTCTAATGATACATATTCAATAGTGAGTTGATTTACAAATAGAATTTAATCACGAAATAAACATTACATCTCTAATTCAATAAAAGCTTTAAACTACGAAAACGCATATCTTCGAGCGCACCTTTTCTTCTGATTACTGAAACTGAAGTGGGAACGAGTGAGCACATCATCCCAAAGGGATGCCCAATGGAAATATATAACTTTCAAGTAATCACTAACATGCTTCACAGTTCTAAAAGATACTTAAAATAAAATAGAACAATAGAAGGAAAAAGATAATACCTTTTACACAGAACACGAAGCAGAAAATTGCTTCAACTCTTTTCCCCATATATTGCGTCCATCGTGGCAATATCCATGAAAGATCCACCACCGGATGGATCTACGAGAATTGAATTAAACAACTTAAACATATGTTATCCTAACCTCGTCTCATTCAATGGAGAAGAAGATGCTAGGAATAACTCCAGTCTCAAATGATAATATGAATCCATGTACCGTAAGATATTATCGTGGAATGCGTACACCTCATAAATCCCAATGCCACCATCTAAGTCTAGAATATAATAAGGTTTTGATTACTATGATCTGACCCCGCACAGCAGGTTCACAAAAAGACCCAATTATTATTCATAGACCGAAGTCTCCAAATAATGACCATCTCCAGTCATGAACCTAGAATTTCTTCCTAAGTCAAGGTCATAGTAACCCAGTCACACTACTAAGACTGAACAATCAAGTATGATATGCATATGAGTGAATTCCCAAAATAAAATAGTATATATACTATCGAAACGGATGAGTTACCGCCCTTCTAAAGTAATATTGCATACGGATGAGTTACCGTCCTTCTATCTTAATAAGCAAGAAAGTAAGTAATATTGCAAACGGATGAGTTACTGCCCTTCTAAAGTAATATTGCAAACGGATGAGTTACCGCCCTTCTAAAACCTAGCAAGAAGCCATGGGGAATCACAGACACTCCTCGCAGGGAACCACATAATGCATATCACACAACATACTCATTCAATTAAAAACATCATGTTCACCAAAAATAAGAACTCATCATGCTCGCAGATAAGGTAAACTCAATGATTACAAGAAGGTTACAGAGTTCCCACCTGTTTTGATTAAATCCACGCCTATTAAATCCACGCCTACCTTGTATTCCACAATCAACTAGTTTATCCTTTGAATCGATCGTTGTTAATAAAGACCAACTGTGAATCACACAAGCACTCTAAGAAAATATCTTAAATATTCATACAAGATTCATAACACAATATCATAGAAGTCTCCAGTTATAGGCTAAGTCAAATAACTAATGGTTCTAATTTTATTAATTTTATAACATCGTATTAAGTGTTCTTGGAATAAATCAATATATACTTACCCAAACTAGGTCAAATTGGGTGTCAACGGAAAACCCTCGAAAAATCCTACAACTTTGCAGAAAGAACCGAAAGCTAATTCGGACCATAAGTGGTCCAAAAGCTCAATACAAGAATTCTGGCCCTAAACCCAAGCCCAATCTACTGGTCTGGCCCAACAAACTAGCCCACTAAACCGATTCAGCCCTATACCTATCTAACCTGGTCTGACTCTTGAGTCAGCTAATCTAACTCATTGGCTCACTGAGTTGACTCGGTAATTTTAACAAACAGTTGATGAGCACTTCTAAACATTTTCACATAAGGAGTTTATAATCAGAAATAATTCCAACTCCTTAAGACAACATACGGAGTTAACTTCGAAGGTCTCTAACTTACTCATACAAATCCAAATTCATCAAACGAAGGCTCATTAGAATCCTGGTATCATACTCTACAATGTCCGCATAGTAAATAATTTCTAAAACAGAGTCTAATCTATCAAGAAAACCTCATAAACATTGACACTCGTGACTGCATACACCTGGTTTTCTCTGCGTCGACCAGTTTTCCGGCGTCGATATATCACTTGTTACTCAGCCAAACGGAACAAACTTTATATGTATAGAATCTACACCCAAAATTCTATAATTATCATTCATAGAGATATGTCCAGTTATGAATCTAAGACACGTATCAAAGTCTCTAGATTATGGCCATCGATCAAAATACCATGCACATAAAATAATGATTCCATGCAATCTAGAAGTTGATTGTTTACTAAACTATTTTTCATATCTAAGAGATACCCATATAATTATAAACTTACTAGAGTTGATTAGAGAGGTTACCTTGACCAACTTACTAAGTGTCCATCATTAACTTCACCTCCATCACTATTGATTATTAACAATCATCATCATCCTCATCCTTTCTTCTTAGCTCCCTACTTGAGCTAAACTCTCATTGGTTACTGATATTATTAAGCCATATATTTCTTCTTCTCTACTGATATAACTTCATCACGAAAAATCTTTCCCTCGTAACCAATTATCATCTACTTTGTTCTCAAGGTTCTACTCACGATTAATTTCTCTATACTACTTCCTCTTTTTCTTTCTATCTTATCTATTCTCATTCCCTTCTCCTACCGCTTACCCTTACTAGTATCCTATCTCAATCTTCTAGACAAAATATGACTCACGTTTAGTGTCTCTCCTAGCACAACAACACCACCTTGAAAACAATCAAAGGATAAATATTCAAATATGGGTTTAAGCTGTTAACAAACTTTTACTATTACCATTTCCAATAAGTTGATAAGGGATAACACTTCTACAAAAGTGGAGTCCAAAACATGATTTATTATTGTCAAAGGCAACAGTCAGGTTCGTAGGTCAACGGTCGTTGACTTTAAGTCAAGGTTTGACGATTAAACTTCTGAGTGCCATAATTCATTTGTCTGGTATCCGAACGACGCGTTTGAGTAGTCGCTTTCGCATAACTTTTCGAGATCTATCTAGCGGCACTAGTTTCGTATCTAAATTATTATTATACTAATTTATATTAAATTAAAATCTATATTAATTAATCGAGTCATTAGCGGTTAAATCGTCTCATGTCTGATCTAATAGCGTTGACGAGCTTAAGGGTCCTTAAAATATCCCTCAAGCATTTATAGGATTGTTGTTACGCATAACCTATCCTTAGACACGATCTGTAACCTTTGATGGTAGCCTCTGCGAGACCATGGTGTGAGGATGTTCTACACTGATCATATTAAACATGCAATATTCATCAACTCCTTTTGATGTAAATATCTAGCATTAACAAGGTTGGTGATCCCTTAAATTGTATAATATGTGCTAGGATTGTTTCAAAAACGCATAATTTCTTGTGAATAATAATTAATTCAACACTTCAAATCATCTACCAGAGTCATAAATCACTTGAATGGATCGCATTCTGCATGGATATGTCCACAAATATCATCTTGTTTCTTTTGAAAGAATGGGTTTTTTACCATTTGCATCTTAGGTTGGTCTCAATCCTATTTACCAAAGAAAGACTTCGTAACATGAGTAACATGCTTTATTACTTTAAGAGCATAATGGGAGGGGAGGTGGTGTTTCTAGTACTTCAGAAAGTGTTGATTGTGAGAGACGCCGTCACTTTGCATTCTTTAAATCTTTGTAGGAACTTAACAAAGTTTGAGTAGCTCTTAGTTCTTATAGAGATCATGTAACTTTCAATCTTTATACCAACTAGGAAACAAAGATTGAGCATTTCTTCTCTCGACTATTACTTGTGATGATCCAACCATCGCATGGTAATATATAAGGAAACAATTCAACAAGTAGTTATATATTTCCTTAAGAGATTTATGTAAAAAGTGGTGTGTCCTTATTACGTAACTTTATCGCATTACTTGTGATTGAGCATTTCTTCTCAACAAGTAACAAAAAATCAAGACTATTAAGAGATTTGTGATGATCCAACCAAAAGAAAATTTATCGCATGGTAATATATAAGATGAAACAATTCAACAAGTAGTTATATATTTCCTTAAGAGATTTATGTAAAAAGTGGTGTATTTCTCCTTATTACGTGAACCAAACTATCAAAATTTATCAAACTATTTACTTTAGAGTTGTTTCTCATGGGAATTCAAGCCGGGTTGTTTGAACCGTAGTTCATGAAGATGATATACTTTTCATCATAATGTGAAGGAGCAAAGCGGAAGAATGAATCCAAAGATCCTTATAACTCAATTACTTTTGAGTATATCTCAAGTGCTTTAGAGTATTTAAATCTCATGGAAATGATGCACTTTTCATTCCATAAGTGCTGAAAATGAATTTATTTCTTTCAAAAAGATAAAAAAATATTTATTGTAGCCTTAAAAAAAATGATTACCAAACTATCACACAATTAATAGTCCAGAATCAAACTACCAAATTGAGTAAGTGTGTTAACTGGGAAAATTTCTTATACGATACCTGCATTCCATTGCTTGTACCATTCTCAGTAAATGTTTATACCAAGTTTCCAACTCCCGTTTAAATGAGTCAGAATTACATCTCTGTCTCATGCACGGTAGATACATTTACTTTGTTTCGTTATTACTTGAGCCAGAATTACATCTCTGGTCCTATTTTAGAAAAGGCCTATATCTTCTACCATAGTTTATGTGTATTCTTTCACATGTTCTAGTATACCAATGTTGGTATTTTAGCACGTTTAACCTTCGGTTCTTCGAGGTTCTTTCCATATTTATCCTTGCCACAATTACCTTAAGTTGAGAAAATTCTTTATCCCCAATGTATACTTTGTTGTTTAAGAGAATCTCTCATGCCTCCCAACCACTTACATCGGGTTGATTATCTTATTAAAGACTGTGAATCTCTTGTTAACATACTTTAACATTTACTGTTACTTTAGTATAATGAATGAAGTTGAAAAGATAAAAATAGAAAGATTTTTCAGACCCATGTCACCTTTTGAGAATTTCTTACCACAAAAATTGAGGTGCTAATTTGTAACAATTGACTCTTTTATAATCTAACAAGTGGAATCCATCCCATTGAACATTCAAATTTTCGGGGGAAAAATTTGATGAATATTTCAAAAACTTCCTTCAGAGCATTTCATCGCCTGACGTCAATATGCCGCCTTGAAAACATAGAAGGTATGCCTTCATCTTTTGAACCATGCATTGTCATCGGTTGAAGATTTTTATGATGGAAGTATAGCCCTTGTAGACACAAATGACTTCTTACCAGAGACTTTTTAATAGCACTCAAGTACTTTTGAGTCCAGAAGGTCAAATTCGAATCGAGTTGGTTTAGTCAAAACCCGGTAAACTGCTTGGGTTAATTAGGTCATGGTTAACAAAAGTGCACATATATGGTCCATTATGTATGAAGTACTCAGACCCATTGGTAATAAACTTGAAACTACTAGCATATAAGCCCAAATATATTGTTAACCCTATATTGGAAATTTCATCATCCAACTTTAATGATCAGAAAATAATTATAAAAATGTACGATGATGATGAAGTTTCAATAGTAGATTCTTTATAATGTTGCGCCAAACATAATAAAATTTCAAGGAAATCCAACAGCTAGATAATAAGGTATTCATGACGCCGTATGACTGTTCCAATTAACGTGTATGTGGAGTTGTGGACACAGCTGGAAATATCACGTACTTTGGAGTACTTCCCATGGTTGGATCTTTATGAAACTTTTACGGTATGTCAAGAAGGATAATATGTAAAACATACCAAAACTATAACAAAATCCAACAGTTGAAATTCTTAAATAAGTTTTATTACGCTATTATAAACTAGTATTTTTCTGAACGTAGACAGTTTCATTAAAATCGGGTTTTGGAGATTGCATCAGATTCTGATTTGATTGAAATTTTTAAACAGAATGTAATACCTTATTAGGTTGAACATATAATTTTGTGAAAATATAATGGTGAAATATTTATATTTGACAATCATATATCGGTGGAACCCTAGAAAATACTATGAAAACAAAATTCTTTTGTTAAAAGAGAATACCTGGTAACGCATCCATAATATAAAAAAAAAAAAAAAAGTAAGATCGGCACCACGCTAATCTTCAAGAAGTAATCCATCACCGATCTCGAATGATAAAAATAAAAATAAAAATTGCATAGTTGATAGAGTCGCGTTGATAACGTGTTGAAGTAGAAACAAAATATGGAAGAACAGAAGAAGGGAAACTCTTATTGATTAGAGATAAGTTACATGTTACATAGGTTTAAGCCTCTATATATAGGTTATCAGGTAAATCTTGGTTACATCTATATAGGCCGCACATGCATGGGCCCAAGGCCCTACAACAACTTTAATATTATATACTCCCTCCATCCCTCAATAAATAACCTATTCATTTTTTAATTTTGTCCCACTAATAGATGGCCTATATCATTAAAAAATGAGATATTTCTAAAACTACCCTATTAATTGGTTTTTGTTAGTATACGAAATATATATAATTTGATAGCCATGTTTTGTATTCATCACGTATGTATCTTAAAATGATTTTCAATGGTATAAAGTTTACTAATATCCGTGATATAATTTGAGAGATAAATCATTTCTAAATTTTATTAGTTATTATCCATAAGGATATAATTGTAAAAAATACTCAGAAAATACTCCCCTCTCTTCCTTGCCTTAAGAATTGTGCAAACTTGAACTAGGTCATTTATTTAGGGATAGATGGAGTATATATTTATTTATTTATATTTAATAATAAAAAGTTTAATTATTTTTAAAACCAATAAAATCAAATAAAACTATTTCTAGAGATATGTCTGTTTTTGTCATTTGCTACAACAACAATAATTGAATATAATATTTTACCAAACACAATTTGAATTTTTAATTAGCTTTAACTTTAATGGGTCTTGTTAACTTGTATCCCAGTATACAAGTTAAGGACTATTAAAATATTATTATTATATATATATTTCCATAATATTCTCAAGGTATTATAAATATCTTGAAAATCAAATTTTAGGTTATCTAGGATAGATAAATGATCATACTTCCAATTTTACCCTTACTATTCTCAGTCTTACTGTTGTATTCTAACATTCAAAAATTAATTTATAGAGTAACTCATTATTTTTTTATTGGCTACAAGAACCTCGTTACCCGTACCAGGATAACGAGATAATTGGTGGCGATAGCGTCGAATCGATTTACCGGAGTCTGCTGTTGCAGAAAAATTCCACTACTCCAGAAGAAAGCCGAATCGTAAAGTAAAACGCACAAGATCTCTTCGAATGCAAAGTGGATATCATCCAAATGATGCAGGCTCTTGATCAAAAGGTGTTTTCTTTTGTTAAGCCTATATCGGCTAATCAGCTCTTGGATTGAATTTTTTTTCTCTCTCCTAAAAATTGCTCTCGCGATATTTTGGGATTAGGGAAAAAAAAATTTCTCTTTTTTTTTCTTCAATCGCTCGGTTTTCCTTTGTTTTGATCATCTTTGGATGATCAATGATGGGGGAAAACCACGATCCGGTTTCAAGAAGTATAAAATTTCTTCCAATGGCTAAAGGTTTCTTCATTGTTATGCTTTCATCTGCTGAAGATAAAGAAAGGATTCGTAATGGTCCAGCTCAACGTTGATAATCACTTGTTAAAGCTTCAAGATTGGTATCCGTGCTTCAACCCTAATAAACAACGTACTTCTCATGCGGCAGTTTGGGTTATGTTTCGAGAATTACCTATTGAGCTTTGGACTGAAAAGTCTTTGCTTTCAATGGGAAAAATTCTTGGAAATCCAATTGTTGTTGATGAGAAAACATTACATCTTGATTATGGATTCTATGCTTCAGTATTAATAGATATTGATTTTGCTAAACACGTTCCGAAAGAATTCATCTAACAACTGGGGGGAAAGGAATTTTGGCAATATATTGATATTCAAAAGTATCCTAAGTTTTGTTCAAAGTGCAATATTATTGGACACTTGGATTCTGAATGCAAAAAGAAGTCATCTAAAACTCGAAGTGCACAAGGAAAAACACCTCAAGTAGTCACGGGTGAGAAGAATTTCAAGGAGGTTATGATCCAAATGCTTGTAAGAAGTGGCAAGTCAAATCTAAAACTGAGAGTACCCGAAGTTAATGTGGGTGTTGATGAAAATCGGGAGGATTTGGAACAAGATTTTGAGAAGCATAAGGCTGCAATTGCCCATGCAAACATGCAAATCATGAAAATAAAATTTTGCTTCAGTTTCAATAAGTGGAGATGATATTTCGGGCCAATCTAGTGATGAAATTTTGGAGAAAGAACTGGCTAACTCTAGCTCGGCTTTTTCGTGAAGCACAGATGAATCTTATTAGGTGTAAAAATGCCATTGCGGCAAAGGCAGCTATTGCTTCACGAAAAGTCGAATTTCGGTACAATCAAAGCCGTATCCAAGCCAAATTCCAAGTCCGTGCAAAGTATGGAATCCAAATCCGTTTTGGAAACCAAGGAAAATTCCGTGAGCACTAATTTGGCAAGTAAATCTGAGAACAATACAAGGTCCGTGAGCAATTTAAAGTCTAAGTCTCTGGGCCTAGTATGTCCGTGGACAGGGTAAATATTCCTGAATTGGAAATCTGTTACGTTACCAAGCAAAGCAAGGATTCTAAAGCCGTGGCCAATCCAAACTCTTCTAGTTGGACGGAAGTAAAGGGTAAGAACACTTCTTCTAAATCTTTTGAGGAGGTTTTAACGCCCATGGTGGATGCCTTGACCAGTTCGAGAAATAGTGATTCACAAAACTTCTTTTGAAACTTTAAGTGCTGAATTGGGTTTTAGAGATGAGGAGGTGCAACTTGAAAATTTAGATGAGGAAAAATTCGAGGTTTCAAGTGTGGAATCTAGTGACTCAGATGATAGTATGGGATCTAAAGCTTGGGGTGATGTTGATGCTGACGTTTTAGCAAGGAAAAAAAGCTAGGAAGGTGGCTAAACAGTTGCGAAAATCATAGCAAAGCGTTCTTTGCAATCCGATTCAAGTTTGGAACCTTCTCCCAGCAAGTATGAGGACTCTACAAGCCGTGGCACTAACATGGAAATTCAAGCCGGGTTGTTTGATACTGCTTTTGATATGAATAATATTTTGTCTAAGGAAGAATTAGAGGTGGCAAGCAATATTCAACTTGAAGAAGTGCGTGCTAATTTTATTAAAAGTCCAGCTTTTAGACAAGATTATTTCAAAGAAATGAAGGAGCAAACGGAAAGAATGAATCCAAAGGAAAAATCCCCTAATAAGTTTTCTCCTATTAAGCTTGTCCCCGGGAACTCGCCACCGATGAAGATGAAGAGTTTTATGTGGATGAAGATGAAGATATCTTGGGTAATTATGCTTTTGATAGGGATATAATGGCTGAAATTTTTTCCAAGAGCAAATCGTATAGAGTTGGTAGCAGCAGAAGTAAATTAAAAGGGGTTGGCTATAGATATAGGTAGCTTCTTTTAGTTTTCTTGTTTGAGGTTATTTTTCTAGTTTTTTCTTAATAGTTATTAATCCTGTTTCAACCAATACTGATATTACATCAGTTTCTTATGCAGATATTAAGGGTAAACAAACCCTAATTTTTTCTCAACGTGTTTTGGGGAGAAAACAACATGTTAATACCAAAGTGGATTTGTGTTCGCTGCCAAATCCAAGCACTAAGGAAGGAAAACCCGCTGTTGAAATACCTCATGAGTTTTTGATGGAAGGATGCGATATTTGGCATTTCAGTCTTATTGGTCGAATCCATTTCAAAGGTACTGATTTTAACGTTGTTAAAACGTCCCTTGAACAGCAATGGGATTTAGGGCAGGGACGGGTTCAGTTTGTTCCACTAAATCGTGGATTTTTCATTATCAAACTATTATCTCAAGAGGATAAAAATAGGGTTTTCATTGAATATGGTTGGATGGTGGATCAGAACCAGCTTCGACTCATCGAATGGTACCCTGGTTTTGATGCAGACAAGAAGTCAACTTCTCGTGCAACAATTTGGGTTAGGTTTCTAGGCTTGCCGATGGAACTATGGGTTGAGAAGACCTTGCTAGCTATAGGTAAATCGCTGGGAACTCCAGTGGTGGTGGATGAAAGAACTCTAAAGAATGAATATGGACATTTCGCATCTGTTCTTATAGAGATTGATTTTGGAAAGCATAACACTGATGCAGTTCATGTTACGGTTGGAGATAGGGATTTCTGGCAAACAATTGAAATTCCAAAACATCCAAAGTTCTGTTCTAAATGTAATATCACTGGTCATATGGATGTTGATTGCAGGAAAAAGAAGCAAGCTAAACTGCAGGTTAAAGGTCCTCCAAAACAACAATGGAAAAAGGTTTGTAGCTCTGATTCTTCTAGCTAAGAAGTTGAGTCTGCTACAAATTCTGGTAATAATTGGAAGGAAGTGCGACATAGAAAGAATAATGCAAATGGGGGTGTAGTTTCTCAGTTTACAACTGATGACAATACGTCCCCTGCACAACTAGCAGTTGACTTTCAACGCACTACTGATGTTTTTACTCCAGTTGTATCCACGGAAAACCTTGTAAACAAGGTAATTACGCATCAGTGGCAGGTACGTAACAATGATACAACTGCGAATATGGCAGAGAACAATGATGAAAACCTTCCTCCAGTTGTATCCAGTTCGGAAAATCTTGTAAACAAGGTGATTACACAGTGCAAGGCTAAGCTTGATCAAGGTGAAGAAATAAGTGTTGAGGAGCGCACTGCTTTGGAGTTGGCAAAACAAATGGAAGAAGACTTTGCAAATTTGCAAAAGGCGCGACAAGATGTGGAGAGAGCTGCTTAGGCGTATAAGGCTTATACTTCAAGAAAGCTAACTAGTTCTGGAGTGATTCTATCACTGAATAAATATAGTGTGTTAGAAGATGAGACGTGTTTAGGAAAACACGAAAAACACAATCCCAAACTTGGGCTTGCAAGTGAATAATGGGTTAGCAAATAATAGGGAATCACAACCCAAGGTGAGTGCTAATATCTCTATGCAGTTAACAAAAGAAGAACATGGGATTTTTTGTACAATTACAAAATTTGATACTCAACAAAAGTATTTGAAGGATTTATCTTTTCATAAGGAGTATGTCAAGGAAACTCAAGATCAATCAAAAAGAATGAAGACTCCAAAGAAGAAAGCTAAAGGAGGTGGAAACACTTAATCTCATTCTATGAGAGGAGTGTTTGCTAGAAATTTTTTGCTCTTTTGAAAAGGAAGAAAAAGTTAGGCGTTTTGTCTTTTTTCTCTCTTTATTTCTAGAGTTTTTTGGTCTTTGGATTAGTTATTTATTTTTACCTCTTTGGTTTATGGGGGTAGGGGGCCTTGTGCCTCCTGCATGTAATTATTGTAATTACGTTTCTTGTAATTACGTTTTTTTGCTTAATAAACTATTGGACTTAGCAAAAAAAAAAAAAGGCTAATCAGCTCTCAGTTATTTCGATGATAAATGGGTCATCAGAGAACTTCGCTGCGCGTTATGACTCCTAAAAAGAGTCAGTACAACGCGCGTTCCTCTACCCGGGAGGGGGTCGGAGCCCATGCTTCAAAAGCTACATGCCTATCCACCCCACCTTGGAAGATTGTACAATCAATTATTAAGTTATGACCAGGTCAATGGATACACCACAATATGTCAAAGAGCCTTTCATTTTTATTGAGCACTTGACGACCAAGCTAACATCCCAAATATGTGATATGGGATCCATCTTTCCCATGGTAAAAAAATTACAGTTAGTGAATATTTGAGTTTTTTTAGTATTCTATCAAAATAAATGTATGATTTTTTGATAAACTTGATTTGGATGGTTGTATGTTTGAGATCGTTTGTACATGTTTTAAGTTTGATTTAGTGGTCTAGGTTAAGGAGGAATTTCTGTTAAAGAAACCGACTTTCAATAAGGTTATTTGTATTTGTTAATGGAGTTTCATTGAAACTGGGAGTCTGTGAACTAAGACGAGAGTAAGAAGAAGGGGTTCAAAAAAAACACAAATACCATGGTCATATACGCACATATTGTTTGGATCTTATGTCGAGTCCAGATAAGACAAAAAATATTTCAAGGGTATCTATGGAAAAAATCTAGTTTATATGACCGTAAATTTTTAATTAAGAAATTCAAATTTTCAGCACAAAATATACAAAACCAATAAAATGATAGACATCTGATAACTGCTTATATTGTATACTGGGATACAAGATAAGAAGGAAGACCCAACTTTAATTTATATTTTACCAGACGTTCAACAGTTGTTTTTTTTTACACAACAGAGTAATGCACAACAGAAAAACGTTTTTGTAAAAAGCACAACGGTACCAAACTAAGCCTAAGTTTGATTACTATGATGAGATAAACTATCTTGTTTTTTTAATGACACGTGCATTGTCGGAAAACCACGTATCATGTCTCTCACTCAGGAAATAAGAAATTCATGAGTACTTTTTTATTTTTTTTGCTAAAACTCATTAGCATATTTGAGCAGCTGAAAAAACAATTTTATGGTCACTCCAGAACAATCACTTTGTAGAAATTAAACATGTGGTGAATTACATCCGCCATTAGGATCGTCGTATAGTAGAGCTAGATTGGCTTGGAGCCAAGAATAAATGAAAATTATCCAGTTGGTCGGTCATTTATATTTTCACCTAGAGATGACAATAGTTACACATGCGTGGTTAAGCTCTGTAAATGTATTTGACAATAAAAGTTAGCTGCAGTTGATATTGAGCATGATCAGGTACATTTGTTCAATTACATATGGAAGCTGAGAATTTCAACTAAAATTGGGTTCTATCTATGGACTTTGGCTCATAACAGTCTCCCCACTAAAGACATGTTGATCGATAGAGGTATGACTGTTTCTACTACTTGCATTTTCTGTGCAGAAGATGAAACTGTCAATCACCTTTTCCTGCATTGCAAGTTTGCAAGGAAGATATGGTCTTATTTTCAATCCAAGATGAAATGGATCTTTACTATGACTTCTAATTTATTTCAAATGATTTAATCCTGGATCTTTCTCTTAACTCTCCTCAACAATCCCAGATTTGGAGTATGATTTCAGTGGCAATTATCTGGTGCATTTGGTTAGAAAGAAACTCAAGAAAGTTTTCAGATAAAGTCAGTTCTGAGGTAGCTGTGTAACACATATGTACACCATTTTCACTTGGTGTCTGATCTAAAAGAATTTAGAATCTGCTACTTACAGAGATGTAATGTCAAACTGGCCCAAAATGTATTTTGATTTCTTGTAATCTAAGAGATAGTTTATTACTCTCTTAGTTTTTCTTTTTCTTTGAGGGTGGTACAAGCCTTTTGTACCCTCTCCTTTTTTTCGATCAATAAACTTTCGTTGCCGATCAAAAAAAAAAAAAGACAATAAAAGGCTTAGTAAATAATGAATACCATACCTTTCAGGTAGCCACAGGCGTGTGATGATGGTCCGCGCATTTTTGGTACAACTGCCCAATGTTCCATCAAGCGCGCTTCTGTTCTTCCATATCACTCAACAAACCAGCAATTTTGTTGGTTTTTCCATCCATTTTTCATGTTTATTGAGTCCATAGTGGGAGCAAAATAAACAAACTACAAGTTTGTTGAGTCCATATGAACTGCTCCTAGTGGATGCAACGCAGTAGTCATTAAAAATTTAACACATTAGAACAGAATTTTAACAATTAAACAAAAAGAAAAAGGCTAATAATATAAGCGAGTATCAGTTCACATATAGAGCGAGTTTAGTGTTAGTTAGCAGTGGAATTTTTTGGATTGTGGACACATCATTAACGCCTCTGTGCGAAAAACTTTGCAAGTCCATTTTGGTGTCAATATTAATGGGTCAACTCCTTAAGTATTTATCAAAGGAGAAGGCCCGCGGAATTCATTTCCACCTCAGAAGAGCTAGCATTTTCATTCTCCAAGATATACACTGGCTTCCGATTAGCTTATGATCTCCTTGTTAATAACCTGGCGTCTTTAGGGGCGACCCCGAAAGAATTAGGGGTGACACAAAAGACAAAATAGATTGAAAATACTTGTATACCCCTTCATAATCGGTAGTTTAGGTTTTTTTAGCTACCGATTGTAAAATCTCATTTTTGGGACAACTCTATATTCGGTAGTTATATGAACTATTTTGACTACCGATTATAGGCTCAACCAAATTAGAAAAATAGAGGATTTTTGCAAAATCTCATTTTGGGGCAACTCTATATTCGGAAGTCAGGATACCTTCATTTACTACCGATTATAGGCTCAACCAATGCAGTTGAAAAAGCTCGGTGCGGGCATGGACGTGGTATGAATACAATGTTGGTACGCTATACAGGGGGTCTGGGGGGGTACGCTATACAATGTTGGTACACTATACAATTGGTTGAGCCTAGAAAAATACAATGTTGGTACGCTATACAATGTTGTTGCAAAATCTGATTTTGGGGCTACTCTATATTCGGTAGTTATATGAACTATCTTGACTACCGAATATGGTTGGATATTTGCAAAGAGAGTCACTGTATAATCGGAAGTCATGATAACTCTTCCTTTCTTACCGATTATAGGCTCAACCAAAATTCCAAAAAAAAGGATTTTTGCAAAATCTGATTTTGGGGCTACTCTATATTCGGTAGTTATATGAACTATTTTGACTACCGAATATGGTTGGATATTTGTAAAGAGAGCCACTGTATAATCGGAAGTCATGATAACTCTTCCTTTCTTACCGATTATAGGCTCAACCAAAATTCCAAAAAAAGGATTTTCGCAAAATCTCATTTTGGGGCTACTCTATATTCGGGAGTTAAATAACCTAAATTCCCTACCGATTATGGTAGGATATTTGCCAAAGGTCTACTTTAATCGGGAGTCAAGATAACTATTTTGACTACCGATTATAGGATAGTCAAAATTCAAAAGATAAAGGATTTTACTTTATATTCGGAAGTTATACAAACCAAATTTACTCCCGATTGTTGATTAACTACCGATTGTATAGTTATCTACCGATTGTAAAGGGTAGTTTGGGATTAAAAAAAATGCCCCGAAAATAACCTACCGATTGTGAAATAACCTACCGATTATGACAGTTTTTGTCGTTTTGTGTCGCCCCTAATTCTTTTGGGGTCGCCCCTAAAGACCCCAGGGTTAATAATCCATAAAAAAAAAAAAAAAACACCTTGTGGCTACGAAATTAAAATAGCCATGAAGGACTCAAAAGTATTATCAGAAATCAATAAATCTTTGGCGATCACGCGCTTCATTGTGCTAAAGATGTTGGGATTAAGTTTCGTCATGACTTAGTTCGTGATTTAGCTACTGATATCTGCTACAAAGCCTGTGTACCTGCACGTAAGGAAGCGAATCTGGGTACTTTATCAGATGATAACAAGGATTTAAGACCAGCCGATAGGGATGGTCATTTTCCCCACCCAAACCCATCCCCGTGGGTACCCGCCCCGTTTGGGTAGGGTTTTACCCGCATAAATAGGGATGGGGTCGGGTATGGGTAATACCCGAAACCTAAGCTACGGGGATGGGGTGGGGATGGGATTCAAGGTCCCCGCCCCATACCCGCCCCGTAGCTTTCATATTATAAGGGTTTAGACTTTTATGCTAGAATTCGTATCGAATTTTTATACTTCTATCACTTAGTCGAGCTTTCTTTCATTTATTTTTATACTTCTACCACTTCTTTCATTTATTATATTCTTGATCGTTCTTGTATATTCATCACTTTCGCTTCTTCGTTGTGATCAGACACATTCAATTCTCTAAAAGTTAAAATAGCGAAAACGATACAGATAATGCAATGGTTAACATGGACGAAGATAGAATGAGAAAGGAAAGAGTAGCAAAACTAAAAAGTCATTTACAGATTCTTTTGTTCACTTTAAGATGAATTTCTGAATTTTAAATTTTAGAATGCATTATTCTTATGTTATTATTTTTGTTTAAGTTTTGATCATAAATACTTATATGTATTAACAACGTGTTACGGGTAACCCATGGAAAACCCGCCCTGCCCCAATTCATGTGGGTAATGGGGAGGGTATGGGTATTTTTTTTTACGAACGGGGCAGTGACTGGGATTGGCATACCCGCCCCATGACCATCCCTACCAGCCGATATCCTTGTACTCAATTGGGAGAACGGGCAGGATGTGTGTATGGATGTCACAGGAGTCTCTCCCTTCACCGGTGACGGTGTTCGTGCCTTTATTCCGGGGCAGGCTATTTCGAAGGCAATCGCGCGCAAGCGCACCAAATATTTGTCTGATTGTGTTGCACATGGCTATGGTTTGGGTGTCTTAGCTTTTACTACTCTAGGAGAGCTTAGTGATGATTTTATTTCTTTCTTCAAGCGTCTAAAGAATTGTTTGGTTAGAAATGACAATGGTAGTGGTTTAGGTAGCTTTATTTTTCATAGGTTGGGTGTAGTTATTCAGAAAGGAGTTGGAGCTCAGCTTGTTGCTCGGCTACCAACCAAAGGGGTTGTAATTTAATAACCCAATATTAATAATTCTATCTATTGTTTTTATAAATTATCGATCTAAAATTATATCCACCCACCATAGGTGATACTGACCCGGCATAATTCTGTATGGGGTATAAACGAAGTGTAATAATTATTTAATAGAACACCCAGTCAAAGAGCAGGTTTCCATCATGATAGAATATTGTACCAAGCATTGCTAAATGTCCACACCAAAACTGCATCACAAAAAGTTGATTTCTACCAATAGGAAAGAAGAGTTCTAAATCCTAAGGCCTTTTGTCCCGGAGCAAGTCCAGGGTAGGCCAGAACTGGAATGAATTCCATCTCGTGAAAGTATGAAAGATTTTACGCCGGCTTGCCAGCCTCGACGGAACCCGCACTAGGAAGAAGCAAATTCTTGGCACTTTCTGTGCCGCGTTCGTTTTGGTACAGGGGATAAAGTAGTCTCCACTTCAATGGAATTATGTATTCACGACCACCGGGCTACTGGGAGATTCCCCCTTCACAATCCTTCTAGATGCAAAGTTATGGGTGGATTCCCCCTTCAGATTCTGTTAGGATTTCAAATTTTCGCTGGTTAAAGGGTGAATGCTCATTCCAAGTTTGGAAATCTAACCTCTGTCCAAGTTCAGAAACCTTACCTCTTTTACGTGGATCGCCGCTCTCCACTTCCGCCTATGCAACGCCATTTCCTCCGATAAATCCAGCAGGCTCATGTCCGACTTCACCACCTCGTCCCATGTCAGTTTTGGTCGACCTCTGTGCTTCATCCTTCCTTCAGCACGCTTGATGCGTCCTGCGTGAATCGGTGCATCAGGCGGCCTTCTATAGAGATTCCCAAACCAACGCAGTCGATATTGGGTGAGCATCTCCTCCATTGGTGCTACCCCAAGTTTCTTGCATATATATTCATTCCCGATTCGATCGTGTCTCGTATGCCCGCATGACCACCTCAGCATAAACATCTTTGTTGCATGAAGCTCTTTGATGTGTTGGTTTTTAGTCTCCCAGTATTTCGCTCCGTACAACATCAATGGTCGAATCGTCGTTTTGTAGAACTTACCTTTTAACTTTACTGGGACTTTACGGTCTGACAAGACGCCCGTTGCCAATCTCCATTTTGTCTATCCTGCTTGGGTCCGATGTCGAATGTCTTCGTCGATTCCATCATCGCTCTGGATCATCGATCCCAGGTATCAAAAGGAATCCTTCCTTAGTACCAGATGACCGTCTAGCAAAACGTCCCCATCATCAGGACTAGCATATTTGAAATCACACCTTAAATACTCAGTCTTGGTTCTACCGAGTCTAGAGCTCTTCTACCCTAGAGTTTGCCACCACCACTCTAGTTTTTCCTCGACCTCTGTCTTGTACTCGCCAATTAGCGCCACATCATCTGCAAAGAGCTTTTTTATTTTTGATAAGTCAAAAAATGTATTGATCAAAAAATTATTTACAAGATAGTTTATGAGAAAAGAGGTTAAAGCAACCCCAAAAACTCAAAAAACTATTTAAAACGATAATAAATTACATTTGGAAACTCAATAGAACACAAAAAAACTGGGCGACCAGTTATATGTAAACCCACTCCCTCCTCTAACAAACATCCTCGCTTAGCCATGCCATCTGCAGCAAAGTTTGCTTCACGATAGGTGTGCACAAACCTAATTGAGTTACACGAACGCTTAATATCCGTCCACCTTTGATTGGCAAACCAGGGAGCATTATCTTTCTCCAAAGCTTTTATCACACTACTTGAGTCCGAACGAATTAAAACTTGCATGTAACCCCATTGTGTAGCCCATTCTAGACCAACAAGGATACATCATCTGCAAAGAGCATACACCAAGGTATCTCCCCCTGTATGTCCCTCGTGTCTTGATCTATCACTAGATCAAATATATAAGGACTTGTAGGATCAGAATATCGCGACATCAATACTTCGCGAGATCAATAAACGACAGCATTTCGAAAGTATCGCAAACGAATAATATGAATAACGCAATGAATGACGACAGCTAAAACACGAGAAAGATGTGAAGACTTAGCGATATTTAGAAGAGTTGCGAGATTATATATTTGTATACTTGTGATATTTCGCAAGTCATTCCCGAAAATAAAGGACAGCTTAGCTGTCATCCATTGTGTACTACCCTATATAAAGAGTCGAGCAAGTCTGTTGGGAGGGATCTTTTTTCCGAGTGTTAGGCAAGTCATTAGGAGAGAGAAAGTTTGTGGTGATTGTAATTTCCTTAGCTCTTTTCCATTATATCTTGTAAACATTCAAAGAATTAATCAATAAAAATCATAGTTGTTCATCTTCAAATGTCTTAGTTGTGTGGATTCTAGTGAGGGGTGTAGTGTAGGATTTCCTCCAACTACATATTGGCGCTAGAAACAGGGAGAGAGTAAGGATTGACATCGTGATTTGAAAGAATTTGGAGTAGTAGGGAAGGAATTTCATATAATTTTCAACAGTTTACCAAAATTAAGAAATGGCTAGAAGCAAAAATGCATCCGAGCAACCAACAACTGTTAGAAGGAGTAGGAGACTTGCCGGAGAAGGGAGAAATGAAATGGGAGAATCCTCAAGAAGGAACATAAGGAATAATGAAGAAGATCAAATTCAATCACCAATTCAACCAAAGAGCGGATAGAATCAGGATTATGATAGAGTAAGCGTGCATACTTGGAGATCGACTGTGGACGAAAGGGAAGAAGAACAACAATTGGTAAACAATGGACAAGAGGAGAGAGACCGAGAAGGGATTGGAGAAATAATTCATGGAAATGAAGAGATCGCGGCATTAGAGGCGTTGAGACAAACAATACATGAAGAAAGACGATTAGAGGCAGAGGAACGTGCAAATTTAACAAGACAGAATCATGAATTGAGGATGGAAAACATGAGATTACAAAATAGAAGGTCGAGAAGCACTACAAGATCAAGCTCAAGATCAGTTAGAGAGGAAAGAAGGAGAAGTTACCTATAGAAAATGTTGATGAAGAAAACCAAGAAGAAGCGCAAAATCCAGGCATAGAACATTGCGAGAGAAGATAAATGATGGAACATCGTTATGTTCCACGTCCCGAGACTTTTCACAATGGGCAGAATGATAGAAATCGAGGAAATAGGCAGCGTCAGAGGCAGAATAATCCAATTGATGAAGAAAATCAAGAAGAAGGAAGAAGAATATTGCATGGGAGATAAGCACAGAGGAAGCAAAAAGAGATTGAGGATGAAATTGAAAGACATTATGTTGAACAAGCACGTCTAGCTCGCGAGAGAGAAAGATTGAGAGCAGAAATGGAAGAACAGGAGTTAGAAGAGGCAATTCGCCAGAATAATCATGATAATCGAGAAAGAAGGCGAGAACAAAATCGCAACAATGATAATATTAATGAAGAATATGAAAGAGCACAAAGGAGAGATGATAGGCAACAAAGAAGAGAAATTGATAGATATAACGGTGTGCGAATTCGTGAAAGAAGTGAAGGAGAAGATCGCGAGAAAGACGAGAAGAGAATGATGAAAGTCAAAGCAGACATGAACGCAGGAGAAGAGAAGCGGAACTAAAAAGACCAATAGATTCAAATTCTGATGTAAATGAACAAATTTTGAGAGAATTGGCAGAAATGAGAGGAATGATGAACAGTAAAAGGTGAGGAGGAAAGAGACAGTTGGATGAAGCCATAGAAGAAGCTGCGAAAACTCCGTTCACACAAGAGATACAATTAAGAGGAATACCACCGAAGTGCAACTTACCGACATTAACCAAAGATTTTCGATGGAACAACTTGCGCGATACAAACATATCAAAGCTTATATGAGATGTATGCTACAATGGGAGAATCATGATGCTATATTGTGTAAATATTTTGCATCAAGTCTAACAGGAGAAGCTTTGAAATGGTTTGAAGGGATACCGAAGAATACAATAACATCTTTCAATCACTTGCAGGCTATATTTTTAGGGGCATATATAAGTAATAATTCCTCGCGACTAGGTATTGAAGATGTATTTGGGTTAAAACAAAGGGTTGGTGAAAGTTTGAAGCATCTAACTGTGAGATGGAAGACAATGTGTAGCGAAATGGCCGGCCGTGTGGAGGAGAGATATCTCATCTTATCATTCATTAATGCTATGTTCGCGACAAATCTGTTATATATTCAAATTTTTAGAGTCAAGAATACAATCACAATGACTGAGTTGCGAGAGCTTCAGAAGGAGTATATTGCCCTAGAGGAAAAGCAAAATGAGATGGAATCATACCTCTCGCGAATACAAGTTCAGGAGCTACGAATGCAAGTTTGTTACCCAAATTGATAAACACTTTGGCGAGTACCTCGCAAGGTCAACAAGGAATGAGGATACCAGATGATGGTCAGCAAAAGTTGGTAGCCATGGGAAGTCGCGATCAGGAAGAATTTGAAAGAGAAAGAAATTTCTATAACCGTGGCGGAAATAATAAATTTCAAAGGCTTGATCACCTTAAGAAACCTATGGAGGTCGAGGCATAATCCGCAAGAAATCTATGGAGGTCGAGGCATAACTATCATAGAGGGCAGCAGGTCATAGGGTAGTTTGGGAAGAAATCAAGATGCCTCCATTAAACGCTAGCGTGGAGAAAATATGGGAAGCTATAATCTTGATGGAAAACATACCTGCACCATGGAACATGGGGAATGAACCGCCTCCAGGTGATAGAAGTCATGAATTTTGTTACTATCACCATTTTCATGGACACCTAACGAATGATTGTAGGAATATAAAAAGAATCATCCTCAGAATGATAGACCAAGGGAAGCTAAACCATTTCTTAAAATGTGAAGAGAAGACTCAACCATTACCAACACCTCCAAAAATTCACAGAGTAAATACAACAAAAGGGAAAGAAACATTTGTAGTAGAAGTTGGAGCGAAGGCCAAAAACTTGTTCTGCAATTCTATCGTACATTCGTGCAGACAATTGAAGATTTTCATGATAGTGTTCTCGGTAGGGTTTTCGCAAGAGATGTAATAGGGAAGTAATGAATATCGCGAAGACATCGCCACTAAAAGAATGGCAAACGCAGATTATTTCTTTTACCGCAAAAGGTACCCGAGGGTGGCGAGATGCATGATACCCATTAGTGGTAAGATTGGAAATTAACCCAAAACCATTGATGATGAAGATGATGGGGCAGAAAATTCATGGGCTATAAATAGAATCTTAATTGATACCGGAAGCTCAGAAACATCCTTTTTACCACACTTACAAGACTATGGGAGGGAAAGACGAAGACTTGATACCTTCAACCTATAAGATTTATGGTTTTAATGGTACTACCAATAAACCTAAAGGAGAAATTCGTATGCGAATACCACTAAAAGGATTACCAACTGAAATCTTGTTTTGCATAGTCGATGTGGAATCCCCCTATAATGCATTAATTGGGCGACCTTGGTTACATGAGATCTTGGGTGTAGCATCAACTTACCACCAGTGCATCAAATTTCCTCATCCCAGTGGTGTTGGAGTTATAAAAGGAGATTGGGCTGAGGGACAAAAGTGCTATGAAGTTGATGTGGAGTCTTGCGAGGAAAGGGCTGCTCAAAAGAAGAATTGGAAGCGGAATATCAAAGAAGAACAAAGAAGAGAAATACTGATGGTGGACACAATAGAAGTGAGAGATGAAGATATATTGCGAAACCAATGCTTGAAAACAATGCTTGAAAACAATTGGAAATTCGTATTCGCATTCCTTCTCCGGAGGAAATCAAACAAGCGGTTTTTGATTTAGGAGCGGATAGTGCTCCTGGTCCTGATGGGTTTTCGGGTTGCTTCTATCGCCACTGTTGGGATATTATTGAGGATGATTTGATTAAGGCTATTACTCATTGTTGGGGTACTGGTCATATTCCAAATGGCATCAATTCTAGCCTTATAATTTTGCTTCCAAAGGTAAGAGGTGCAAATACTCTTCGTAATTTTCGACCAATCGGTCTTAGTAATTTTTTCTTTAAAATTTTTACTAAGATTCTTGCTACTAGGCTAGGCAGTGTTTTGGATAACCTTGTTTCTGAGGAACAGGTTGCGTTTATGAAAGGGCGCAATATCCATGAAAACATTAGTTTGGCTTCTGAAATGGTCAATGAGCTTCACCTCAAACGCAAAGATGGTAATATTGGCCTCAAGCTTGACATATCTCAGGCTTTTGACACGGTCAGTTGGGCTTTTGTTTTGGAGGTTTTTCGTAGATATGGTTTCTCGGAGCAATGGTGCACGTGGATTCTGAATATCTTAAATTCTGCTAGAATCTCTATTCTTTTGAATGGCAGTCCGGAGGGCTATTTCAAAATTAATAGAGGTTTACGTCAAGGATCCCCTTTCTCCTCCGATTTTTGTCTTGATTGAAGATGTTCTTAGCAGAATATCACGAAGCTCTTTAGTGATAAAAAGATGTCTTACATGGTAACAAGAGGTGGTATCTCTCCTACTCACCTTTTCTTTGCGGATGATATTATGATTTTACTCAAAGGTAATTTAAAAAGTCTTCATAATCTTGTGAACTTACTGGGCAATTATCAGAGAGCTTCTGGGCAGACTGTGTGTAGACAGAAGAGCAAGGTTTATTATGGTGGTGGTTCCTTGAGTCGAAGAACTTACCTTGCGGATTTTTTGGGGATGAGTGTTGCCACTTTTCCAGACCGTTATTTGGGAATTCAAATTATGCCAGGTACTGTTCGCTATCATCATATTTCTAATGTGGTCGAAAAGATAAAATCGACTAGGCGGGTTGGAAGGGGTTTTCTTTATCTTTTAATGATCGTATTGTGCTTGCTAAATCCGTTATTGCTAGCTACTCGATTCACAACATGGCTGTTTATAAATGGCCTCGCAAATTTATTTTGCAATGTGAGAGAGCTATTAGGAATTTTATTTGGACGGGAGATTCAAATATTAGCCGAGCAGTGGTTGTAGCTTATGATAAAGTCTGTTGTCCTTTTGAGGAGGGGGGGGCCTAGGCTTAACTCGTATGTCTACTATGAATGAAGCTCTTATCATGAAACTTTGGTGGAATATCCGTATTTCTAAGAAGAAATGGGCTGGTTTTCTTCGTGCCAAATTTTTTGGTAGGAATGGTTGTATTAAGATGGCTGGTGTT
Source organism: Papaver armeniacum (assembly GCA_023531295.1). NCBI lineage: Eukaryota > Viridiplantae > Streptophyta > Magnoliopsida > Ranunculales > Papaveraceae > Papaver > Papaver armeniacum. The sequence continues at coordinate 316,040 of JAJJWW010001987.1, read as the reverse complement.
AAGTCTTCTATTCTTCCTGGGATTAGAAAGGTTTACAAGACTGTGGAATCGAACACAAAGGTTTTCTTAGGTGATGGGCGAACAACTTCTTTATATTATGATGCTTGGTACTCTGATTTGAGCATTGCTGACATTCTTAATGACCAAAATCTGGATAGAACGGTGCTGGTCAGTGATGTTTGGCTTGCTGATCATTGGGATATTCCTCAAGTTCATTTAGACCGTTTGGTGGCTGCGGGGCTGGATGTTGCTAACCTTCCAATTCCAACAGGGGGTGATGATATAAGGGTTTGGATGCCAGATTTCAAAGGAGCTTTTATTACGGTTACGCAGAGATTTGATCCGCACAAAATATGCCACTTTTGCTGGAGCTTCTCTTATTTGGAGGAAGGAGATACATCCAAGTCTAGCTGCTCAGAATTGGAAGTTCCTTCGAGGAGCTTGTGCTACTCTTGATGTTATTAGAAGCAGATTCAAAATTCAGCTTGCGAACAAATGTAGCCTGTGCGGGATTGAAGAAGAAACTCTTAGCCATATTCTTTTCCACTGCAGCTTTGCTAGTCGCGCTTGGAACTGGATTAATGACGTTTTTGGTTTGAATGCTAATGAAAATCTTGTAGTTTCTGTCAAAACAGCAAAGGGTAGGAGTGCAATGGTGCGTGATCTTTGGCTGGTGTCCAATCTAGTGATCAGATCGGAGTTGTGGGCTGTTCGCAACAAGGCAGTTTTTGATCATAAGAAGGCTAATTGGAGTCTATTCCACAAGCGAGTGTTGAAGCTAATTCAGGAGTACGCTGCAAGGCTGAAGAACTACATGAGAAATAATGCTGATGACATCCTAATTCTTGATTATTTCCGTGTGCAGCACAGAAAAATCAGAATACTTCAGCCAATTGAGTGTTATTGGCAGCCTCCGGAAGCTAATGAAGTGCAGCTTTGTTGTGATGGTGCAGCGCGAGGTAACCCTGGTGTTGCGGGTGCTGGTGTGGTAGCAAGGGATGCAAATTCTTCCGTCCTTGGAGCAATGTCTATTGGGCTGGGAATTACAACAAACTACTTGGCAGAATTGTATGGTATTATTGTGGGGATGGAATGGGCTATTAGATGGGGCTTCAGGAGAGTTTGCATTCGTTCTGATTCTTATGGTGTTGTTGAAGCCTTAAAAAATGATAATCTTCCTTGGTTTGCTAGACAAAGGTGGTTGGCTGTTTGTAGGAATTATGATGCAATTAGATATATTCACACTTATAGAGAGGTGAACTTCGCTGCGGATGCTATGGCAAAGCGGGGGTGTTTTCTCAATGAGGAGGAAGGTTTACATTATGATGGAAGACCTCTTTTTTTAATTTCAGTTGAAAATCCTAATGTTGCTTATTATAAATTCAAGTAGTTTGCAAGTTTTTGGGGTTGCTGTGACCTCTTTTCTTGTAAACTCCTCTTTGTAAATTTGTTATCTATTAATACAAATTTTTGACTTATCAAAAAAAAAAAAAAATCGCAAAAGGGAAAGAAATATCAGGGAATTTGAATGAAGAAACAGAGAGCAACAGGAATAAGAAGTGTAAGAAATAAATAGTTGATTTTAGAGTTGTGTAAAAAAAAAAAAAATGTGTTTGGAGTGACAAAGACATGTCAAAAGTACAAAGAATATGATGATCAAGGAAGGAGTACACGAAAGTCTCGCGATTCATGAATATAACGAAAGTTTGGTTAAATAATTACAAATGAGATCACAAAAATGAAGCAAGATTATGTGATAATTTCACAAAGATAATGAGAAGAAATAATCAAAAATCAATGAATGATTGCAAGAATTGATAGAAATGAAAGAATGAGTGAATGGGACAAACCTTTATGGCGTACACCCTAGTTCGCGAATGATATTTCGTAAGAGGCAAATGTAAGACCTAAAGTGCGTCGTATAAGGGGGTATCTCTTGACATGGCTCGGGGAAAAGGTTACACCGCCCGGAACCCGAGTCATGAAAATTTGGGGTCAAAAAAGCCCATCCGGGAGATACCTTGGATTTCCAACTATATATATAAGGTTATACCCTGGTTGGACGACCGAGGGTCTCTTCCAAGGAGTCAGTGTATAACCAAGGCGCCGAGGTACACGGTTGAGCCAAGAGTGCCTGGGGCATTTGAAGTGTCTCGGCCATTCTTGGCAAGTCTTGGCACATGCCTTTTCCAAGAAAACTCCACTTAAGGTGCGGTCTCGTAACCATAAGCCCTATAGGTATAAGGGATAAGAGGCTGCGAAAACAACTTGTTGTTGTTAAGACCGGATGGGAGGAGCTAGTCTTGTATGGCCGATGTACGCCTCCTTGAAGGGGCAACCAGGGAGATGATAAGGGCGGCACCCTCCATTAGGGAGCTGATAAGTGTCTTAAGACGTAAATGTCATGAGGCTCTATTTTCGCAAGAAAATTTAGGCTTGTCATATTTGTGCGATGATCCTGAAGAGGCAATAATACTAACGCGAGGGTAAGACGAGATCAATGGGTCTTTACATGAAAATGTAAAGACGTCCTTCGATTTCGTCGCAAAGACGGCAATGTCATGGGGCTTTAGGTTCGCAAGAACATTTAGGCCTGTCATATTGTCGCAAGAAAAATATCCTGCAGAGGCAAAAATACTAAAGAAATGATAAGACAAGATCAATGGGTCGTTACATGAAAGTGTAAAGACGTCCTGCGATTTTGTCGCAAGACGGCAATGTCATGGGACTTTATGTTCGTAAGAATATTTAGGCCTGTCACATTGACGCAAAAATAAGGGGTGGCAAAATAAGACCTTTAACTAGGAAGGCAAAATAAGACCACACAAGAGCAATGATAAGGCAAGATCAATGGGTCATTACATGAAAATGTAAAGACGTCCTGCGATCTTGTCGCAATGATGAATTTCAACATAAATGAAGATAAGATCACACAAGAAATTGAGTAACCAAATAAACTTGTGAAAATAGCTATATTTCTTTATTTATTTGTGAAGAATTAGCAACAGCAGTTGCGAAACTAAGAAGTATTATTACTTAAAGGTTATCGATTTAATCTCTCATGTGAAAATAAATAACAGAGGCAAGTATGGGAATGATTAAAGTAAAAAATTTGTTATTTATTTTCATATGATAGATTTACAGTAAGAGATTACAAAAATGGAAGGCTAGAAGGATAAATGTACAAGTATCACAAGAAGAGAAAGAGGAAAATGGAGCTATCTCTCAGTTCATTCTTCTTTTTCATCATATTCTTTATCAGACTCCTCTTCTTCGCTAGCATCACTATCAGAAACATCCAAGGAAGGTATATTTTCAGGAATCTCATCAAGAAGACAAGGATATGAAGAAAGAGGGATATTGTGGTCATCGCAAACTATCTTAATAGTTTGATTGCGAAAACGGACATCATCATTATTGAAATTCGCCACAGTAGTTTGTAGTTGCTTCTTCAACTTAGAATATTTGTCATTGCGAAGAGAGAAGTCTTTTGCAAGTTGTGCTTTCTCAGATTCAAGTTCCTTAATTCTAGTTTGAAACCTCTTCTCAGATTCTGCGAACAAATGACAATGAGTCGGTAATTTAATAGCGAGTTTCACAAAAAGAAGTGGTAAAGTAATGAAGAACAGCTTAACAACCTTCTCTCGTCGTAAATCATATCTTTAACCAAGGGAGTATGCTCGGCATGAAGGCCGACGACTAACACCTAAATTATTTCTGGCATTATCTAGAACTTTCGTAGCCCAAGCGAATTCATCATCACTATTTATGACAAGAAGTGAACGAATTTGATTTTCTCGCTCATTAAGTATGGCATTTTGGCGAAGAGATTCATCTCGTTCAATTTGGACTTCAAGAAGAGTTTTTTGGAATTTCGCTAATGCTTGTGCACCTTGATTAGCAATGCGATCCTTGTCATCTATAAGGCTATTAATTTTCTTCCTTAGAATATTATTATTCTCATGGGAACTAAGATATAAACGTTTAAATCGGTTGGCTAAACCTAAACTAGATTTATGCTCAATTTCTAAGAGACGAAATTTGGTTTGAAGTTCATTTAATGAAAGAGAGTTAATTTTGTTTGACGAACTACTTAAAGATTCGTTGAGATGAGCAAGAAGAGCATCATCATCCATAGGCTCAGGAAATGAATGGCTTCGTCAGAAAGATTATAAATTTCTGCGAAAATGATAAGTCAGACAAAGAAAAATAAATAACAAAGTAGAAACGAAGAAAAGAAAAGAGTTTTATACCATAAAGTTGCTGATTAGCACTTTGAAGGGTAGATATTTTATTCTTCTGGGTAGAAGACTCAGCTTCCAACTATTGAATTCTTTCGCGAAGAGCGGTAGTCTCATTTTCATTTTTCTTGCGAGATGTCGCAACTTCAATTTCTAGTTCTTCGGTCTTTTTGTGTTGAAGATTTTTCTTTTCAAAGTTGTTGCGCCTCTTCTCAAGATCTGAGGCAACAGCAAAGGAAGCTCTTCCAGAATATAAAGAAAGATAAAGAAACTATTAATATATGATTTAAAATTAAAATTATGAAGGAATAAAGAAATATAAACATACCAAGGCACTGAGTGCATTCAAGAAGCTGGGAGTCAATGATCTGGAGATCCCCTGAAGAGACTCATTACCCTCCAGTAAAGAAGCATCACATATACCAGAGAGGCGGTCATCTCCAAGCCCCTGCATGGAGTCTGAAAAGATACTAGACAATAACGTCATAGGAGATTCAATTGGATGATTCTCCTTCGCGGTAGAAATGTCTACATCATCGTCTTCTTCATCGGAACTCTCATTAGATTGAGGACTTGAGCGAGAAGAAGAATGGGTCTTTTGTTTTTTAGAAGGTGGAGCAACAGATTTTATCTTGAGAAGAGGGCCCTTACCCTTTCTTTTGTTCTTCGCAGCTTTTGAAGTTTCTTCCTCGCCGATAACTTCAACACCAACCTACATACACGAATGAAGATAAGAAACAGAGGCAACAATATTGTGGATAACAAGAGAAAATATTTCTTACTTCATCCGTGATTGAGTGAAGTATCGCCAAAGTACTTGGCTTTGGATTTCTTTCATAAGTTTTTCTCAATTTAGTGATCTGAAAATTTCGCAAGTTTAGTAGATATAAAAGGAAGAAAACATCGCAAAGTGAATAAAAATTAGAAAATATACCTCTTTTGCTTTCTCGGGCCAATTAAATACCCAAGGATGATAATTTGCGAGATTCGCAGGGAGTATATAGGAACCTGAAATGTAAGGACCGTTCAAAAATAGCGGAAAGACACACCACTTCTCATCTTTAGAGTAGCGAGGAACATTGTTCTTGCCAGAGTGCCAATCAATATCTAACATGAGTATCTTATCGTCGGGAACGTTCTCTTTTCTTTTCAATCGAGCACCCCAAATGAGATTTATCATTCTTCATATTTATCACTTCATAATTTTCAAAAAAGTTTTCTCGAGTACTTTTCAGCGGCTATCTCTAAGTTTGCGAATTTAGGATCTCTGACGTTATCAGGATATAGAGATCCCTTACCAGCGCCACGATTGGCGAATTCAAGCATTAGACGGATGCAATCACCACTTAATTGATAAATAGCTCGCGAGAATTTCTCATGAGCAAGAATTTCATAGAACAAGGGCAGTTCGGGATTGTAGAGAGGAATGGGAAGACCTGCGAGGAGTTGACCTAGCGAGATTATGATTTTCTGATCATCACAATGATGATCATAAACAACTTTGCAGAAAGAATAGATGAAGATTCTTGATTGGGAATAGTAGACAAGGTGAAACCTTTCTCTTGTAAATTCTTTTGAGTCTCACCCAAAAGGGTTTCGTATCTATGACCAGGTGGAGCTATTTTCAAAATATGGGAATGATTAGAGAATTGAAGATCAAGAGAAAGAAGAAAAAAGAAGATTTACAGTAGCAGAAACGTAAATTGCGGAGGAAGAGAACTGAAGAAAAAATTGCAGAGAGAAAGTAAAAAAGAGGAAGAGGAGGGTGAGAAAACTATATATAGAGAAGAATTCTCGAGAAGATAAATGCATTTAATGCGAGAGGGGACGTGAATGGTCAAGAAAAAACGGTTGAAAGAGACGTGTCAAGAAAAGAGTGGAAGAAGAAACATGTGTAATAAATTATGTGTAAAAGTACGGGATCGTAACATATAAATATGAACAGTTGCGGCATTTTAAAATACTAATTCTCATGACATTCTCTTCTTCGCAGAGAAGACATGAGAAGAGGCAAGATGTAGGATCAGAATATCGCGACATCAATACTTCGCGAGATCAATAAACGACAGCATTGCGAAAGTGTCGCAAACGAATAATATGAATGACGCAATGAATGACGACAGCTAAAACACGAGAAAGATGTGAAGACTTAGCGAGATTTAGAAGAGTTGCGAGATTATATATTTGTATACTTGCGATATTTCGCAAGTCATTCCCGAAAATAAAGGACAACTTAGCTGTCATCCATTGTGTACTACCCTATATAAAGAGTCGAGCAAGTCTGTTGGGAGGGATCTTTTTTCCGAGTGTTAGGCAAGTCATTAGGAGAGAGAAAGTTTGTGGTGATTGTAATTTCCTTAGCTCTTTTCCATTATATCTTGTAAACATTCAAAGAATTAATCAATAAAAATCATAGTTGTTCATCTTCAAATGTCTTAGTTGTGTGGATTATAGTGAGGGGTGTAGTGTAGGATTTCCTGCAACTACAGGACTCAAGGTTGGTCCCTGGTGTAGCCCAACTTTGATCGAAAAATCTCTCGAAACTCCGCCGCACGTTCGGACACTGGTTACTTCTCCGTCGTACGTATCCTTGATTAAGTTTATGTACTTCAGTGATACCTTCTTCTTTTCGAGTTCCCACCATATTACCTCGCGCGGGACTCTGTCGTATGCTTTCTCGAGGTCGATAAACACCATGTGGAGGTCTCATTTTTTTTTCCTCGGCATCTTTCCATTAGTTGTCTTACCAGGAAACGAGAATTCCATCACCCTAATATGTGGAAGCTTTATTTGTCTAACCTTTTAAATGTTGAGACTTGAGATGGCCTAATCGCACCCGCCCAAACGATGAACGGAATTCCCCCAAAAAAAATCGTTCCAAAATGGATCTTAGGCCCAAAACTCCATGACTCTATCGTGGTCCAAAATATGCTCAATTCATTCGGTAATTGTCGTACTGTACTATGATCCAATAACTGGCTAGTGAACAACAGTAAATAAAAATATTCGGGTTGCACTATTTATCGTTTTTTCCATCGCCATCACTTGTTGTTTGTTGTGACTTGTATATCAGAGGACGATGCTTAATCACTTCGTCAGCCTGTTGAGATCAATGTCGTTTTGTTTACGTAAAAAGAAAAGAACTTCAAATAATTTTTTTTTTTTTTTGCCAGGTCAAAATGGTTTATTAAAGCAAAAAAACGTAATTACAAGAATTACAAAATGGGAGGCTCTAGGCCTCCGTACCCCATAAACCAAAGGGGCAAAAAACTCTAAAATCACATAAAATAAGCTCCTAAACACTTGGGAAAAAAACATAAAGAAGGAAACTAGGAAAATTAAAATCTTCTTCGCCCCTTATTTCCAACTCTAAAATTCTTCTTCTTGGGAATGAGACCAGCAATTATTTGAGTTAAATCATAGTCTCCATAAGGCTCCTTGTAATGAGAGAGAGAGAGAGTTATGGTAGAATCTTTGTCTCTCTCTATACACTTGGAAGACCAATTCTGAAAAAGCGACAAACACTCGTCGAATCATTCTCTCTTCTCTTCCAATTACTTAGCTTTCCGCAACAACTACTTACTATATATTATGCTTGTATTAATAAACTAAACACCAAACAACTCTGATTCTGAAACAAGGATTAGAAAAGAATGGGTTTTATAATCATATCAATAAATTTGATTGTAGTTGCAGGAAATCCCACACTACACCCCTCACAAGAATTCACACAATCAAGTCATTTTAAGATGAACAATCATAATCTTTATTGATTAATCTCACAAGTGTTACAAGATGAAAAGGAAATAAACTAAAGAATTAACCACCGCTTTGAACTTTCTCTCTCCTAATGACTTGCTCAACACTCGAAAAAGATCTCTCCTTTTCTTAAGCCTATTCGGCTCTTTATATAGGACATTACATAGTGGATGACAGCTAAGCTGTCCTTTATTTTCGGATATGACTTGCGACACTCTCGCAAGTATTCAAATGTTAAATCTCGCAACACTCCTAAATCTCGCTAGGTTTTCACATCTTTCTCGTGTTCTGGCTGTCGTCATCCGTTGCGTTATTTTTATTACCAATCTGCGATATCTTCGCAGTGTGTCGTTCATGGATTTCGAAAGGGTATTGGTGTTGCGATATTCTGGTCCTACATCTTGCCTCTTCTCATGTCTTCTCTGCGAATGAGAGAATGTCATGAGAACTAGTACTTTCAAAATGCCACAGCTGTTCATTTTATTATATTTTTCTATATTGACATGATTCTGTACTTTTATGCAGAATTTATTACACGTATCTCTTCTTCCATCCATTTCTTGACACGTCTTTTTCAACCACTATTTCTCAACCGTTCACGTCTACTCTTCGCATTAAATGTGTTTGCCTTTTCGAGAAACCTTCTCTCTCTATATATTTTTCTTACTTCTCTCTTCTTCTTTTTTACTTTCCTTCTTGCTTTCTCTGCAATTTTTCTTCAACATCTCTCCGTAACTTCCGCTTCTGCTACTGTAAATCTTCTTATTTTTACTTCTTTTAATTTTCAATTTTCTCTTCATTCCCATACTCTGAAAATGCCTCCAGTTGGTTGTAAATATGAAACTTCTCTGGAAAAGGCTAAGAAAGATTTCGAAGAGAAAGGTTTCATATTAAATACCATTCCCGATCAAGAATCTAAACCCATTATTTCTGCCAAACTGTTTTCTGATCATCATTGTGATGATCAGGAAATCATAATTTCGCTAGGTCAGATTCTCGCTGGCCTTCCCATTCCTCTCATGACCCTAATCTTCCCTTATTTTATGAAATTCTTGCTCATGCGAAATTCTTGCGAGCCATCTACCAATTGAGCGGGGATTGCATCCGCTTAATGCTTGAGTTCGCCAACCGTGGTGCTGATAAGGGGTCTCTTTACCCTAAATAAGTCAGGGATACTGAATTTAAGGACTTAGAGATATTCGCCGAAAAATATACAGTAGAGAGCTTCTTCGAAAACTATGAAGTAATAAACATGAAGAATGATAGAACTCGCTGGGGTGCTCGCTTGAAGAGGAAAGAAAATGTTGCCAGCGATAAAATACTTATGCAAGACATCGACTGGCATTCGGGCAAGAACAATATTCCTCGTCACTCTAAAGAAGACAGGTGGTGCGTCTTTCCGCTAGTTTTGAAAGGACCTTATATTTCAGGTTCAAATGTTCTCCCTGCGAATCTCGCCAATTATCAACCTTGGGTTTTTAACTGGCCTGAAAAAACAAAAGAGGTATACTTCATAAATTTCGCTCAGTTTATAATCTTCATTCCTTTTTATACCTATTAATCTTGCGAAATTTTCAGATTACCAAGTTGAGAAAAAGCTACAAAAGGACTGCTAAGGAAAGTACCCTAGCGGCGCTCCGTTCGATCACGGATGAAGTAAGAAATACTTTTCTTTATTATTTTTAACAATATTGTTGCCTCTGTTTCTTATCTTCATTCGTGTGCGAAGGTTGGTGTTGAAGTTGTTGAAGAAGAAGAAAGTTCTAAGGTTGCGAAGATTAAAGGCAAGGGTAAAGGTCCTCTTCGCGGGGAGAAGTACACTGCCCCATCTTCAAAGAAACGAAAGATTCACTCTCCCTCTCCTTCAAATCTTCAGTCCAGCGAAAGCTCTGATGATGAATATATCGATGATGTTGATACTTCTCTCGCAAAAGAGGATTTCCGAACTGAATCTTCTATGGCACAATTGTCCAGCATCTTCTCTGACTCCATGCAAGGGATTGGATATGATCGTCTCTCTAGTACGTGCAAAGCTCTCGCGAGTATCCGCGATGCTCCTTTACTAGAGGGTGATGATTGTCTTCATGGGGTCTCCAGACCAGTGACTCCCAGCTTTCTAAATTTGCTTGGTGTCTTGGTATGTCTTTGTCCCCTATTTCTTCATAATTTTGATTTTAAGTTATATCTTGATAATTTCTTCAATTTCCTTTACAAATCCGGAGAGCTTCCTTCACTGTTGCCTCAGATCTTGAGAAAAGGCGCAGTATTCTTGAAAAGAATAATCTTCAACTTCGCAAGAGAAATGAATAACTGGAAGCTGAAGCTGCTACTCTTCGCGAGAAGACTAAGCAATTAGAAGCTGATTCTTCCACTCAGTAGAATAAGATATTTAGTCTTCAAAGTGCCAACCAACAACTTTATGGTATGAGACTTTTCTCTTTTCCTTTGTTTTGTTCTCTCATTATCTTCCCTCATCTGATTTACCCTTTTCGAAGACGTCTATAACCTTTCTGATGAATCCATTCTTCTTCACTCATTCCCTGACCCTATGGATAACAATGCCCTTCTTGATCACCTCAACAATTCTTTGAATAGTTTTTCGAATGACAAGATTAAATCTCTTCCTCTAAACGAACTTCAATCCAAATTTCGCCTCTTAGAAATTGATCATAGATCTAGTTTAGGCTTAGCCAACCAATTTAAGCGTCTTTATCTTAATTCTAAAGAGAAAATTAATACTTTAAGAACCAAAATCAGTGATCTCATAGATGATAAAGATCGCATCGCTAGACAAGGTGCTCAAGCATTAGCGAAATTCCAAAAGACTCTTCTTGAGGTTCAAATTGAACGAGATGAATCTATCCGCAAAAATACTAAACTTAGCGAAAGAGAAAATCAAATTCGCTCCCTTCTTCTCATAAATAATGACGATGAATTTGCTTGGGTTGCAAAAGTTCTAGATGATGCCAGAAATAATTTAGGTGTTAACGTTAGTCTTCACGCTGAGCATACGGCCTTGGTTAGGGATATGATTTCTGACAGAGAAGGTTGTTAATTGTTCTTCTTTATTTAACTATTTTTCTTTTATGAAATTGTCGTTAAGTTGTTGATTCATTGTCACATATTCGCAGGAGCTGAAGAGAGATTTCGTAAAAGAATTGAAGAACTTGAGTCTGAGAAGGAGCAGCTCGCAAAGAACCTTTCTTCTCGGGATGATAAATATTCTAGATTGAAAAGGCAACTACAGATTACTGTTGCGAATTTTAAGAATGATGCTATTCTCTTTCGCAATCAGACTATTAAGATGGTCTGTGACGACAACAGTATCCCTCATTCTGCATATCCTTTCCTTCTTGAAGAAATCCCCAAGAATGTACCTTCTCTAGATATCTCTGACAGCGATGCTAGTGAAGAAGAGGAATCTGATGGAGATGAAGAAGTAGAAGAATCTGATGAAGGTGATGAAGAAGAAGAATCAAACGAGGAATAGTTCTGTTTTCTTCTTTCTCTTTTTGTAATATTTGTACATTCATTCTTTTAATCTTCTATTTTTGTAATCTCTTGCTGCGAATTTCTTGGATCTTCAAATACAAGCTCTACCTTTGTTGTTCCTTTCTGCACATGTTAAAAGAACAATTCTTTTTTGCAATATAATTAATCAATATATTATCAACCTTTCATTTTATGAGCGCGTGAATCTATCATATGAAGACAAATAACATGTTTTTATTCTATACATTCACATACTTGCCTCTGGTATTTGTAATCAGATGAAAGATTAAGCAAGCTACTTTCGAATAGCGATATGTATTCATGCCTCAATCTCGCAACTATTTCTGCTGAATTTTCGCAAGTAGGTATTTCTTAGTTACTTCCAAGATTTTATTTTTCTTTTTCTCTTATGTGGTCTTATTTTGCCTTCCTAGTTAAAGGTCTTATTGCGCCACCTCTTGTCATTGCGACAAAATCGCAGGACGTCTTTGCATTTGCATGAAAAAACCCATTGATCTTGCCTTAACTCTTTCTTTGAAATTTTTGTTGCGACAATATGACAGGCCTAAAAATTCTTGCGAAAATAAAGCCCCATGACATTGCCGTCTTGCGACGAAATCGCAGGACGTCCTTACACTTTCATGTACTGACCCATTGATCTCGTCTTATCTTTGTCTTTTGTATTATTGCCTCTTCAGGATTGTCGCACAAATATGACAAGCCTAAATTTCTTGCGAAAATAAAGCCTCATGACATTTGCGTCTTAAGACACTTATCAGCTCCCTAATGGAGGGTGCCGCCCTTATCTTCCCCCTGGTTGCCCCTTCAAGGAGGTGTACTTCTTCCATACAAGGCTAGCTCCTCCCATCCGGTCTTAACAACAACCGTTGTTTTCGCAGCCTCTTATCCCTTTTGCTTATAGGGCTTATGTTACGAGACTGCACCCTAAGTGGAGTTTTCTTCGGGCCGAGTGCAGCATAAGCCAAGACTTGCCAAGAATGGCCGAGACACTTCAAATGCCCCAGGCACTCTTGGCTCAACCGTGTACCTCGGCGCCTTGATCAAATGCTGACTCCTTAGAAGAGACCCTCGGTCGTCCAACCTAAGTCATAAGCTTAGGTTGAAAATCCGAGGTACCTCTCCTGGATGGGCTTTATTGACCCAATTCTCCATGACTCAGGTTCCAGGGGCGGTGTAACCTTTTCCCTGAGCCATGTAATAGGTACCCCCCTTCTATGACGCACTTTAGGTCTTACATTTGCCTCTTGCGAAATTTTGATTTCGCGAACTAGGGTGTACGCCATAGTAGGTTCGCCTCTATCTGATTATTTTGTTGATTCTTCTTCATACAATCTCTTTTGTAAATTCGCAATCTCATTTTTATCATTCATAAAATATTTTTTCTTCTTCTACATATCAGCTCTTTCGCAATCTCATCTTTCTCTCTTTCGCAAACCAACCATACATTTTTCTTTCTCCTACCGATTTTTGCTTTGGCAATCAACAAGTACATTCATTCTTTAAGTCTCTTATTTCTGCTACTTTTTGCCTCTGCATTTTTGAATATTTCTGTCATTTTCTTGTATGTTGCGATATCTTCTCCACTTCTTATCTTCATCATGTGTTGGTTTCGCAGTGTTTCTTCTTCTCTCTGTTCTATTACATCTACCATCAATCTTTCACTTTTTTGTTTTTCTTTGATGTTGTGTTTCCAATTCTTCTTCTTCGCAGCTCTTTCTTCGCAAGATTATATATCAATTTCATGACACTTCTTTCCTTCAATCCAATCTCCTTTTATGATGCCAATACCACTGGGATGAGGGAACTTTTTACATTGATGGAAAGTCGATGCCACACCTAGAATCTCATGTAACCAAGGTCGTCCAATCAATGCGTTGTATGGTGATTCCACATCGACTACACAGAATAAAATTTCAGAGGACAATCCTTTCAATGTAATTCACATATGAACTTCTGTTGATTGCCCATGAATTCTCAGCTCCATCATCTTCATCCTCGCTAGGTTTTGGGTTAATCTCCAATCTTACCACTAATGGGTTGTCGTGTATTTCTCCACCCTCAAGTACTTCTTCTGCAGTAAAATAGATAGTCTGCTTTTGCCATTCTTCCAGTGGCGATGTCTTCGCAATGTTCATTATTTCTCTATTATCGGCATCTCTTGCGAAAACCCTGCTGAGAGTGTTATCATGAAAATCTTCAATTGTCTTGTACGAATGTACGATAGAGTTACAAAACAAATTCTTTTCCTTTGCTCCAACTTCTATTACAAATGTTTCTCCTCCTTTTGTTGTATTTACTCTGCGAATTTCTGGCGGTGGTGGTAATGGTTGAGACTGAGATTGGTTTTTTAGAAAATGATTTAGTTTTCCTTGGTCTATCATTCTGAGGATGATTCTTTTTATATTTCTGCAATCATTTGTTGAGTGTCCATGAAAATGGTGATAAGAACAAAATTCATGACTTCTGTCGCTCAGAGGTGGTTCACTTCCCATGTTCCATGGCGCGGGTATGTTTTCCATCAAAATTCTAGCTTCCCATATTTTCTCCACACTAGCATTCAATGGTGGCATCTTGATTTCTTCCCATATTATCCTGTGATTTCGCTGTCCTCTATGATAGTTTTGCCTCTGACCTCCATAAGTTTCTTGTGGCTGATCAAGTCTTTGAATTTTGTTATTTCCACCACGGCTATAGAAGTTTCTTTCTCTCTCGAATTCTTCTTGATCACGACTTCCCATAGCTACTAGTTTCTCTTTGACTATCTCCCATTATCCTTTCTTGTTGTCCTTGCGATGTGCTCGCCACCGTACTTATCAACTTAGGTAACAAGGCTTGCGTTCACTGCTTTTGAACTTGTGTTTGCAACTGGGTATGATTCCATCTCATTTTGCTTTTCCTCCAGAGCAATATACTCCTCCTGAAGTTCTCGCAACTCAGTCATTGTGATCGTATTCTTGATTCTGAAAATTTGAATGTATAACAGATTGGTTGCGAACATAGTGTTAATGAATGATAGAATGAGATATCTCACATCCACACGACCAGCCATATCACTACACATTTTCTTCCACCTCATGGTTAGATGTTTCAAACTTTCGCCAACCCTTTGCTTTAACCCAAATACATCTTCAATGCCAGGTCGCGAGGAATTGTTACTTATATACGCCCCTAAAAATATAGCCTGCAAATGGTTGAAAGATGTTATAGTATTCTTTGGCAGACCTTCAAACCATTTCAAGGCCTCTCCGGTTAAACTTGATGCAAAATATTTGCACAATACAAAGATCATAGTTCTCCCATTGTAGCATACATCTCACATAAGCTTTGATGTGTTGTACCGCACAAGTTGTTCCATCAAAAATGCTGGTTAACGCAGGTAAACTGCACTTTGGGGGTGTTACTCCTAATTGTACTTCTTGTGTGAATGGGGTTTTCGCAGCTTCTTCTATAGCTTCATCTAGTTGTCTCTTACCTCCTTCTCTTTTATTATTTAACATTCCTCTCATTTCCGTTAACTCTCTCAAAATTTGTTCAGTTACACCAGAATTTGGATCCACTGGTCTTTTTAACTCCGCCTCTCTCCTTCTGCGTTCATATCTGTTTTGACTTTCTTGTTCATCATTTTCTTCTCGTCCTTCTCTGCGATCTTCTCTTTCATTTCTTTCATGAATTCGCACACCGTTATATCTCTCATTTTCTCTTCTTTGCCGCCTTTCAGCTCTCCTTTGTACTCTAACATATTCTTCATTGATATTACCATTGTTGCGATTTTGTTCACGCCTTCTTTCTCGATTATCATGATTGTTCTGGCGAATTGCCTCTTGTAGCTCCTGTTCTTCCACTTCTGCTCTCAGTCTTTCCCTCTCGCAAGCTAGACGTGCTTGTTCAGTGTAGTGTCTTTCAATTTCATCTTCAATTTCTTGTTGCTTTCTCTGTACTTCTCTCCCATGTAATATTCTCCTTCCTTCTTCCTGATTTTCTTCGCCATCTTGATTATTTCGCCCCTGACGTTGTCTATTTCCCTGATTTCTATCATTTTGCCCATTTTGAAGAGTTGCAGCACGTTGGATATAATGATCTTCCACTATTTCTTTTCCTTCGCGACGTTCTTCGCCTGGATTTTGTACTCCCTCTCGAGTTTCTTCATTAGCATTTTCTATAGGCAAATTTTGTCTTATTTCTTCTCTAACTGATCTTGAACTTGACCTTGTAGTGCTTATTGACCTTCTATTTTGTAATCTCATGTTTTCCATCCTCAACTCATGATTTTGCCTTGTCAGATTTGCACGTTCTTCTGCTTCTAACCGCCTTTCTTCATGTATTGTTTGCCTCAATGCTTCTAACGCTGCAATCTCTTCATTTCCATGAATTATTCCTCCAATTACTTCTTGGTATCTCTCCTCTTGTCCATTGCCTCCTAATTGCTGCTCTTCTCCCATTTCATCAACAGAATCTGATCGCCAAGTATGTACACTCACTCTGTCATAATCCACAGTTCTATTTTGTATTGGTGTACGTTGAATTGGCGGTTGAAATCGATTTTCTCCATTGTTCCTTGTGCTCATTCTTGAAGATTCTTCCATTTCGTCTCTCCCTTCTCCAGCAAGTCTCCTACTCCTTCTAACAGTTGTTGGTTGTTTTGATGCACGTCTTCTTCTAGCCATTTTTCAATCTTGATGAATTGTTGAAAATTATATGAAATTCTTTATCTACTATTCCAAATTCTTTCCAATCACAATATCAATCTTCAATCCCTGTTTCTAGCGCCATATGTAGTTGCAGGAAATCCCACACTACACCCCTCACAAGAATTCACACAATCAAGTCATTTTAAGATGAACAATCATAATCTTTATTGATTAATCTCACAAGTGTTACAAGATGAAAAGGAAATAAACTAAAGAATTAACCACCGCTGTAGGATCAGAATATCGCGACATCAATACTTCGCGAGATTAATAAACGACAGCATTGCGAATGTGTCGCAGGGAAGTAAAATAAATGACACAATGGATGACGACAGCCAGAACACGAGGAAGATGTGAAAATCTGGCGAAGGTTAAGAGTGTCGCGAGGATGAACACTTATACACTTGCGACACTTCGCGAGTTATTCCCGAAAATAAAGGACAGCTTAGCTGTCATCCACTGTGTACTACCCTATATAAAGGGGTGAGTAAGTCTGTTGTAGGGAGAGTTCTTTTTGAATTGTTAAGCAAGTCATTAGGAGAGAAAAAAATTTAGAGTGATTGTAATTTCTTTAGTTCTATTCTATCCTCTTTTGTAAACATTTCAAGAAAATAATCAATAAAATCTATAGTTATTCATCTTCAAATGGATTAGTTGAGTAAATTCTAGTGAGGGGTGTAGTGTGGTATTTCCTGCAACTACATATGCGCTAGAAACAGGGACTGAGTAGAAGATCAACCTTGTGAATTGAAAGAATCAGGAGTAATAAGAAAGAAATTTCGAATAATTTTCAACAATTTACTAAAATTGAGAAATGGCAAGAAGAAGGAATGTGTCAGAACAACCAACAATTGTAAGGAGAAGCGGGAGATTAGCTGGAGAAAGGAGAAATGAAGTAGGTGAACCATCAAGAATAAACGCAAGAGATAGAGAAGAAGGTCAAATTCAACCACCAATTCAACCAGCACCGAATAGAGTAATAGATTATGATAGGATGAGTGTGCATACATGGAGATCAGATTCTATGGAAGAAATAGAAGAAGTGCAACAATTGATAAATAATGGACAAGAGGAGAGAAATCGAGAAGAAATGGGAGAAACAGCTCATAGAAATGAAGAAATCGCAGCATTAGAAACGTTGAGGCAAACAATACATGAAGAAAGGCGATTAGAAGCGGAAGAACGTGCAAATTTAACAAGGCAAAACCATGAGTTAAGAATGGAAAATATGAGGTTGCAGAATAGGAGGTCGAGTAGTAATACCAGATCAAGATCAGGATCGGTTAGAGATGATATGAGGAGAATATTACCTGTAGAAAATGTTAATGAAGAAAATCTAGAAAGAGAGCCAAATCTCGGTGAAGGATGCTGCGAAAGAAGGGAAGTGGTGTGTATTCCACGTCCCGAGATTTTCTGAGAATGACCAAAATGATGGAAATCAAGGAAATAGGCAAAGTGAGAATAGTCCAATTGGTGAAGAAAATCGGGAAGAAGGAAGAAGAATACTTGCATGGGAGAGAAACACAGAGGAAACAAAAGGAGATTGAAGATGACATCGAAAAGCATTATATTGAACAAGCGCGTCTAGCTTGCGAAAAGGGAAAGATTAAGAGTAGAAATGGAAGAACGGAATTGGAGGAAGCAATTCGGCAGAACAATCATGACAATCGAGAAAGAAGGCGCGAGCAAAATCGCAACAATGGAAATATCAATGAAGAATATGAAAGAATACAAAGGAGAGCTGATAGACAACCAAGAAGAGAAAATGATAGATACAATGGTGTGCGAATTCGTGAACAAGATGGAGGAGAAAGTCGCGAGAGAAAGAAGAGAAGAAAATCTTTGAAACAAGAAAATCAAGATAGACATGAACGCGAAGGAGAGAGGCGAGCTAAAAATACCAATAAATTCGAACCACGATGTAAATGAACAAATCTTAAGAGAGTTGGCGAGAGATGAGAGGAATGTTGAACAATAGAAGAGGAGGAGGAAGAAGACAATTGGATGAGGCCATCGAAGAAGGCTGCGAAAACCCCCTTTACGCTAGAGGTGCGAGTTAGGAGGAATACCCCCAAAGTGCAATTTATATGCATTAACAAAGCATTTTTGATGGAACAACTTGCGCAATACAACACATCAAAGCGTATGTGAGATGTATGCTACAGATGGGAAAATCATGACGCCATATTGTGCAAATATTTCGCATCAAGTTTAACAGGAGAAAGCACTTTGAATGGTTTGAGGGTTTACCAAGAAACACAATCACATCATTCAACCATTTACAAGCTATATTCTTAGGGGCATATATAAGTAACAACTCCTCGCGACCAGGAATTGAAGATGTATTTGGGATGAAACAAAGAGTTGGCGAAAGTTTAAGACACTTAACGTGAGATGGAAGACGATGTGTAGCGAGATGGTGGACGAGTGGATGAAAGATATCTCATTTTATCATTCATAAACGCTATGTTCGCAACCAATTTGTTATATATTCAAGTTTTTAGAGTCAAGAATACAATTACAATGACTCGAGTTGCGAGAACTTCGGGAGGAATATATTGCTCTAGAGGAAAGACAAAATGAGATGGAATCATACCCGATTTGCGAATACAAATCCAAATCTGCGAATGCAAGCTTATTACCCAAATTGATAAATATAGTAGCGAGCACTTCGCAAGGGCAACAAGAAAAGATAATAGATGATGGGCAGCCAAAGATAGTAGCTATGGGAAGTCGTGATCAGGAAGAATATGAAAGAGAAAGGAACTATTACAACCGTGGCGGCAATAACAAAATTCAAAGACTTGATCATCCGCAAGAAACTTATGGAGGTCGAAGGCGAGAATTATCATGGAGGGCAGCGAAGTCACGAGTAGTATGGGAGGAAATCAAAATGCCACCATTAAATACTAGCGTGGAAAAAATATGGGAAGCTATACTCTTGATGGAAAACATACCTGCACCATGGAATATGGGGAATGAGCCACCACCAAGTGATAGAAGTCACGAGTTCTGTTCTTACTACCGCTTTCATGGACACTTAACAAATGACTGCAGAAATATAAAAAGAATCATCCTCGAATGATTGACCAAGGAAAGCTGAGTCATTTTCTAAAAAGTGAAGAGAAGGTTCAGCCATTACCACCACCGCCAGAAATGCACTGAGAACAAATTCAGCAAAGGGGAAAGAAACATTCGTAATAGAAGTTGGATCGAAAGCTAAAAATTTGTTTTGCAACTCCATTGTACACTCATCATCGAACAATTGAAGATTTTCATGATAATGTTCTCGGTAGGGTTTTCGCGAGGGATGCTTGATAATAAAAAGTGATGAACATTGCGAAGACATCGCGATTAAAAGAATGACAAATGCAGATTATTTCTTTCACCGCATGAAGAGATTCTGAAGAGAGAGACGCATGATAGCCCATTGGTTGTAAAATTGGAAATTAATCCAAAACCTGTAGATGGCGAAGATGATGAAGCAGAGAATTGCTGGGCGATCAATAGAATCTTAATTGATACGGGGAGCTCAGTAAACATTCTTTTCTACCATACTTACAAGAATATGGGTGGGAAGGATGAAGAATTGATACCTTCGACGTATAAAATATATGGTTTCAATGGCACAGAGAATAAGCCTAAAGGAGAAGTTCATATGAGAATACCCTTGCAAGGATTATCAACGGAAATTTTGTTCTGTGTAGTCGATGTGGAGTCCCCTTATAATGCATTGATCGGAAGGCCATGGTTGCACGAAATTCTGGGCGTAGCGTCGACTTATCATCAGTGCATAAAGTTTCCTCATCCTAGTGGTGTCGGAATTATAAAGGGAGATTGGACGGAAGGAAAAAATGCTATGAGATTGACGTGGAGAGTTGCGAGGAGAGAGCTACAAAAAGAAAGGGCTGGAAGCAACATACAAAAGATGAACAAAGAAGAGAAAGGTTGATGGTGGATACCATAGATGTAAGAGGAGAAGATACATTGCGAAACAAGTGCATGAAAACAGTTGAAAATTATGATGGAAAGGAATCATTAAGAGATTTAAATGGTGCAGAGGCAGAGAGCAGCAGGAGCAAAAAGTGTAAGAAATGAATAAACAATAATTGAAGAAGAAATACGCGAGAATCTCGCCATCAAGAATGTATGACAATTTGATTGAAGAATTGAAAAACAAAAATGCATAAACAATGTAAGATTGTGCGATAGCTTCTCAAACAAAATGAATGATTGAATGGATTAACAAAAATGAAAGAGTGAGTGAATGGGACGAACCTTTGTGGCGTACACCCTAGTCCGCGAATGATATTTCGCAAGAGGCAAATGTAAGACCTAAAGTGCGTCATAGAAGGGGGTATCTCTTGACATGGCTCAGTGAAAAGGTTACACCGCTCCTGGAACCTGGGTCATGGAAATTTGGGGCCCATGAAAGCCTATCCGGGAGAGATACCTTGGATTTCCAACTATATATATAAGGTTATACCCTGGTTGGACGCCCGAGGTCTCTTCCAAGGAGTCGATGTATGCTCAAGGCGCCGAGGTACACGGTTGAGCCAAGAGTGCCTGGGGCATTTGAAGTGTCTCGGCCATTCTTGGCAAGTCTTGGTATATCTTTTCGGCCCGAAGAAAACTCCACTTAGGGTGCGGTCTCGTAACCATAAACCATATAGGTATAAGGGATAAGAGGTGCGAAAATAATCGGTTGTTGTTAAGACCGGATGGGAGGAGCTAGTCTTGTATGGCGATGTACGCCTCCTTGAAGGGGCAACCGGGGAGAAGATAAGGCGGCACCCTCCATTAGGGAGCTGATAAGTGTCAAAAGACGCAAATGTCATGAGGCTTTATTTTCGCAAGGAAATTTAGGCTTGTCATATTTGTGCGATGATCTGTAGAGGCAATAATACTAACGCAAGGATAAGACGAGATCAATGGGTTTTTGCATGAAAATGTAAAGACGTCCTGCGATTTTGTCGCGAAGACTAATAATGTCATGGGATTTTACATTCGCAAGAGTATTTAAGCCTGTCATATTGTCGCAAATAAAATATCTACGAGAGGCAAAAATACTTAAGAATGTAGGACCATAATATCGCATAACGCATACAAGGTTCATGGGATTAATAAACAGCGGTGCCGCGAGGAGTCATGAGAGTTAAGATAAACGACGCTTAGCGATGAATAACGACAAACAAAACAATCGGAAGACATGAAACACAGGCGAGGGCTAAGAAGTGTCGCGAGAATAAATATTTGTGCATTTGCGACACTTAGCGAGACATTCCTAAAAATAAAGGATAGCTTAGTCATCATCCACTATGTATTACCCTATATAAAGGGCTAAGTGAATCACATTGGAGGGGGATCTTTTGGAATTGTGAAGCAAGTCATTAGGAGAGAGAAAGTTTAAGAGCGCTTTAATTTCCCAGTGTAATTCTATTGTCTTATGTAAACATTTCATGGAATCAATTAATAAATATTCTTGATCACACATCTTTCAATGGATTAGTCAAGCAAAACTGAGTAAGGGGTGTAGTGTGGGATTTCTGCAACTACATATGCGCTAAAACAGGAGACGATCATTTGTAAAAGAGAAAGATTGCAATTAAAGTTGTTTGAATCAGGAAAATGAGAAAGGAAAATCTTAAATCGGATGAAAGAGATATGGCATGCAAGACAGACACAAGAGCAATGATTAGCGAATTTCATGAAAATATCGTAGAGAAGAATACACAAACGGGATTTGAAGGAAAGAAGATTACGGATAGAGAAATGGCATCACCTTTGAAGGATTGGGAAAAGCAAGAGATAACATTCACGGGGAAATATCCAAAGAAATTTAGATCACATCTCCACCGGTGATCGCAATAAACGCGTATAAGGAAGGAGAGGAATCGGAGAACACGGTGAAAACATGGGTGGTGAATGGAGTTTTAATCGATACAGGGAGTCTGGTGAACGTCATGTTCTATCACGCTTACAAAAAGATGGGATATAAAGACGAAGATATGATTTTCGCGGCATACAATATTCAAGGTTTTGGAAAATCCATAACAAAAGTTAAAGGGGAGATAAAAATACGTATTCCGTTAGGAGGAATTGAAACACGGTGACATTAAGTGTAGTGGATATGGAATCACCGTACAACATATTACTAGGAAGACCATGGGTACATGCAATAAAAGCTGTGGCGTCGACGCTTCATCAATGTATCAAGTTTCCCTGCACCAACTGGAATCGGCAAGATCAAAGGGGATGCTACTAAAGGAAGAATATATTATCAAAATGAAGTAAAGTGTTGCAGAACAAGTAAACAAGCGAAAGAATATATCAAAGTATCGCAAAAAGATGGCGAGGGTGGCTAAGAAAGAAGAAGAGTTTAGAGTTTATATGATAAGAGCAAAGGAAGGAAAAGGCATACCTAGCGAGACCTCTGGAGAAGAAAATGATCTTGAAAGAATCAAAAGGACCAACCCCTATGGGAGAACCGAAGGCCAGATTACGTCGCGCAGAACAAACCAAAGAAGTGAATATTGGAACTAAGGAAAAACCCAATATGCTAAAGATTGGAACTAACATGGGAGCGGATGAAGAGAAAAGAACTGTCGATCTGTTGCGAGATTATAAAGACATTTTTTTTTTTTTTTTTGGTAAATCCAGATTATATTAAGAATAGCAAGAATACACAACAAAATAAGCTACAAGAAAAGAGGCCAGAGAAACCCCAAAAACTTGAAGCTTATTTGAAACGAAAATAATTTACATTTGGGTATTCAACAGAATTTAGAAAAACCGGTCTCCCAGTATAATGTCTACCTTCCTCATTTGGAAGATCACAACCTCTCTTTGCCATGCTGTCCGCTGCAAAATTAGCTTCTCTAAAAGAATGTTCAAACCGAATAGCTTCAAAGTTTGAAGAGACTTCACTCCAACGCTGCCGAGCAAACCACGGAAGAGAAGAAGAAGAGAAGGCCCCGAACTGCGCTTTGAGTCTCGAACGGATGCAAACTCTCAAAAACCCACCTTTGAATCGCCCACTCCCGGTCCAATAATGATGCCATAGATTTCAGCCAGGTAATTTGTAGTAATACCCAAGCCTATACTCATTGCTCCAACTATATTTGCTTCATGATCTCGCGCCACCACTCCAGCTCCAGCCACCCCCGGATTCCCACGAGCAGCACCATCACAGCACAGCAGCAATTCATCACTCTCTGGGACTGACCACGTACATTGAACAGGTTCAAGGAACTTCACCCTTCTGTGCGCCACTTTAAAAAAATCCAGAACTTTGAGATCTTCCACCGAATTGTGCATGAAACCCTTCAGCCGTCTAGAGTAATCCTGCACTTGGTTAAACACACTTTTTTGAAAAAAATTCCAGCAAACTTTTTTGTTCTCATACACAAATCTATTCCTAGTCTGCCACAGTTCAGCTCGCACCACCAAAATAGTCAGCAACCACAGTTCCTTGAACATCTCACTTTTCCCCCTAGCTGCCTTGTGTCTGGTTGTTGTCGATGTAAATGAGAATGGAGATCAAAACGTCCGCAACCCAATTCCAAGCTTTCTCTGCAAAAAGAACAATGCCACAACAAGTGATCCAACGATTCTTCTTCAAATTACACAAACAGCACTTGTTTGCAATCCGAATTTTAAACCTGGGCTTTGAACTTTATCCAAGGTAGCACAAGCGCCCCTTAAAATCTTCCAATTCCTCGCAGCAAGGGCAGGATGAATAGCTTGCCTCCATAATAAGTTTGCACCCTCAGCTTTGCAAACTTCTTGCGAATTAAAGCTTTGGCAGATTTGACAAGAAAAACACCAAAGTATAACTAGGTTTCCAAACCATACAATCCACTCCATTCAAAGGCCTAGGCAAATCAGACTCAACAAAACCAGCCGCTAACAAAGTATTAAGACAATCTTCATTCAGATTCCAAGCGCCATTAGCAAGCATATCACCTACCAAAACCGAACGATCCAAAGAGAAATCTTCAAGAATTTCAGCTATGGATTCTTCACCCACCCAAACATCATAATATAGAGAAGTATTACGACCATCACCAATTAAAACTTTAGCATTCTCTTCCACCAAAGAAAACACCCATTTGATACCAGGGAGAATAGAAGATTTCACATAATGAACCAAATCACCATTCCTCTTAAAAATTTTGCTCGAAGAAACCGAGCCCAAATTTTTGTTAGACTTACGAATTTTCCACCAAAGACCCATAAGCAAAGCCTTATTCATAACACCCAGCTGAGTTATACCCAACCCTCCTTCATCATAAAAGGCGCACAAATCTTATCATAAGCCACAACAAAAGATTTACTCACCTTGAATCTCCGAGACCATAAAAAATTACGAATAGCCACTTCGCATTGATGAACAAACTTTCTTGGCCATTTATAAACAGCCATATTATGAATAGAAAAGCTCTTAATAACAGATTTAACCAACACCACTCTATCTTGGAAAGAGAGCATCCTACCTTTCCAACCCGCTAATTGATCCTTAATCTTTTCCACCACATTAGCTATATGGTGATATTTTACAGCCCCTGGCATCACTTTGACTCCTAAATATCTATCTGGGAAAGCCGCAATAGGCATCCCAAAAAAATCGAAATCGTTGCTCTCCTCCTTAAAGAACCTCCTCCATAATAAATCTTACTTTTAAGACGACTAACCTGTTTGGCCAAGCACACTTTGATAAGATCCCAAAAGATCTACAAGATTTCGCAAGCTTTTCATATTACCCTTGCAATAAATCATAATGTCATCAGCAAAAAAACAAATGGGTGGGAGAGATACCTTTCCTTGAGACCATAGTAGTCATAGCACCTTCACGAAAGAGCTTCGTGATATGGATGAAATGCCTGGTATAGATCCGTCGATAGCCTGTCACAAATTAGAAATTGATAAAAATGTAAAGCCATTTAAACAAAGAATTAGAAAGATAGCAACAGCATATCACCCTCAGATAGAAGAAGAACTGCAGAAGATGCTGGATGCAGGAATTATTAGACAAGCAAAATATCCTGAATGGATAGCGAATATGGTTATAGTTCCAAAGAAGAACAAGGGAATAAGGATTTGCATTGATTTCACTGATTTAAATAAAGCTTGCCCTAAAGACAGTTTTCCATTGCCGATATTCCACAACTAGTCGAATCAGCGGCCGGAATGAAAGAGTATCATCTCTCGATAGGTACAAAGGTTACAACTGATTCCTCTCGCCGAGGAAGATCAAGAGCATATCTTGCTTTCTTCGCTCCAAGAGGATTATACTTTCTATACTAAAATGCCGTTTGGTCTAGAAATGCTGGAGCAACGTATCAAAGGATGGTAGAAGAGGTATTCGAAGAATGGATACATAAAACACTAGAGGTATACGTAGATGACATGCTGGTAAAAAGTAAGAAGGCAGAAGATCACGTGCGAGACCTGAAAGAAATTTTTGAGCAAATGAGGCGTTTTAACATCAAAGTAAATCCAGAAAAATGTACCTTCGGAGTTGCATCAGGGAAGTTCTTGGGTTACATTATATCAAAGGAAGGAATACATGTTGACCCGGAGAAAGTAAAAGCGAGTTCGCGATATGCCGACACCTGCGACAAGAAAGGATGTTCAAAAGCTGAATAGGTTGTTAGCATCACTAGGAAGGTTCATCTCATGGGTCATCTCGATAAGTGTAAACACTTTTTCAAATTTCAAAAAAAGGATCGAAATTTAAGTGGACTTTACGAATGTGAAAAGGCTTTACAAGGGATCAAAGAGCATTTAATGGATATATCCATTATGCAGAAGGCAGAACCAGGAGAGGAATTATTAATATACCACTAGTCCAGAATGCAAATTTTAGGATGGATTTAAATCTGTGTAAAGGAGGTATATAGGACACATTCAATCCGTCCTAAAGCATGTCATATTTTTGGTGTACTATATTTTATAGGAAGGATCTGTGCTTGTTAAATATAAACAACTAATTTTGTTTGTCCGAAAATAACGACTAGCTTCATTTGTCGAAATCAGGCTTTAAGATTTAACTCGACCTCGCCTAATCATAATCAAATTGAGTCGGTTTTAGATGAATCTGATTCATAAATTGAATTTTTATCCCTTTTATTTATTTAATTATATTATTCATTATCATTGCTTTTTTAAATTAAAACTTGAGATAAACCAAAAAATAGTATTCTATTAACAACTGAAACCATTCTATTAAAATTAATTTGAATTCCATTAACAACTTAATTAACTCAAGCAAGCATCTCAACAAAAGCTACATATTCATGTTCATTACAACAAAGAATATATATAAACGATATGATGTAACTTGTAGGTGCACAGTTCACGTATTGTTGTGGCCTTCAATCATTTCACTAAGAAAAATACCACGAAGTGTTCCATCTCCATCATGTCACGATGATTTCTTCGATATAGAAGGATTTCTAATTTTCGTCATTTGGTAGAGCACTAAAACCAGCTAACACGCCCTTGAGCAACTGCTTTCTTCATCCGTAAACTACATTTTTTCGACAAGAAGAAAAACAAAAAAGAAAAACAGTTCCTAGGCAAGTAGAGTTATCAGTGGATCAATGATCAACAACAGTAGATATTTTGAAACAGAGATTGCAGCATTAAGCAGTCTAAATTAAGATTCCGATAATAACAGAGAATAAATTCCAGACAAACTACAAGCCTAGTTATGATGCATCTTTCCTTGTTATTTACCACATAAAGGGTTCCATTGCCAAAGATTATCCAACACTAAAGACTGACCAGCAAACTCCAAACTCTTTTTTTTTTTTTTTGCAAGTAGCAAACTCCAAAACTCATATCTGAAAACTGCAAAAATAAGAGGATGAAGAACTAATTAGATTAATTTATTTTGATGGTCAGTACACCTTGCCTTTGTTATTAATTAAATCTAATACATCAAACACCAAGGATTGAGCGAACATATTTTTCTGAAAATCTAGAATTAACTAAGCATAAAAATTCAATCGAGTGGTTTAATGCAAGGGATTTATTTTTATTCTTATAAATCTAAACTCAAAATACTCAAAACCCAAATTCTAATCACTCTCCGGAAGAAGAAACTCATACAATTGACGAATTCAAAATTGAATCAGTAGATCACAAAAATGGAATCATCATTATGATGATAAATACGTAAAATTACATCAATCACAAAAATCTTAACTGATTTCGCGTTTCTATCTCTCCTCGCCTTTAGCCCTCCGGGTTCTTCACATCAAAATGCTTCATGATACAAGAAAAAGAAAAATGAAGAGGGGGAGTTTATGAGAAAGTTTCACTTTTGATAAACACCGAGGAGAAGAACACTAAGACGGTTATTTTCTCGTCAGAACTTATTAGTGTTCGAAGTTTCTAGATCTGATTATACGCCGTCGATTAAATTTATCAAAGGTCCTAACGTCTCAAGTATCTTAAGGATCTTAATTGGCTAATATGTATGCATACGGATCTTAAAATATTTCTAGGCCCATTGCAAGGAGTCGGATTTAGAGTTATCAACGGCTCATAAATTTTATACTCGGAGTTTGTTATGGAGGTGATATCGGTTTTTCGGTCAAAAGAAAATAACATAGTTGGGGGAACGTGGGGTTAGGTACCACGGATTATTTGACGAATTAGTAGCGTCGGTTACCACTTATGAATTATTGGACAAATTTTAACCGTAAAAATATTTAACTACATGCCCGGTCTGTCTTTTTTTCAACACCCCAAGTGTCCTAAAAATCATGTTTTGGACTGGACAACTTCGCATGCCTTAAGTGCAGTTTTACTGCGAACGGACGCAGGAGTAGAAAAACCAATCTATTATATCAGCAAAACTTTTAATGCCGCAGAAAGAAATTATTCGAAGATCGAAAAATTAATTCTGGCATTAGTTTATGCAACATTCAAACTTCGCATATATTTTCAAGCGCATACTATTAAGGTAGTCACGAAAATACCAATTGAGTCAGTGATGAAACACTCAAAAAGATCGGGAAGAGTTGAAAGATGGAATGCTCAAATAAGCCATTGTAAGCTCAAGTATGAGATATTATCCTCAACTAAGTCACAGTTGTCGCAGAGACTTTTTTGTGAGAATTTCCTTGGAAGAAGATGAAGCGATAGATGAGATGATGGATGTAGAAGAAGAGTATGGAGACCCAAAAGACCCGCTAACCGAGCTTTTACGGATGGGAAATATTAGTAGATGGATCATCAAATGGAGAAGGAAATGGAGTGGGAATTGTTATGATTTCACCGAGAAGGCAATAAATTAGCTTTCTTTTTAGATTGGAGTTTGAATCACGAATAATGAAACAGAGTATGAAGCTATAATACATGCTCATGACTTGCAATAGAAATGAAATTGGAGAATATAAGGATTACCAAAGATTCACAACTAGAAATTCACCAGGTAATAGAGAAATACACTACAAATAATCCATCTTTGAAAAAGTATAAGAAGCATGTCGAAGAATTGTCGCACAGAATACCGAAAATAAAATGGAGGCACATATCAAGGAGAGATAATAGACTCACAGACGCTTTTGCCTTTATATCAAGTATAATGACAGACCCGACTTGCGAGGAATATCAAAATACGTACACTCATCGGCGCCATCAATTAATAAAGAAGAAGAACAAGAAGCGAGATATAATGATGGTAGTAGATGAAATGCAATGTCGCGAGGAAGACCGGAGAGTAGAACTTCACGCGTACTTAATGAAAGGAGAGGTACCAAAAAATAGATTGAGGCACACAAGTTAAAGAGCCGGGCAACAAATTATGAATTACGAGATGGCGTGCTTTATCGGCGATCTTTTGATGGGCCTTCGCTTCGATGTCTAACAAGGAAAGAAGGAGAAACCATATTGAAGATGCCGCATAGTGGGGATGCTTTAAATCATAGCGGCGGAGATCTTTGGCATACAAGGCAAAGACGCAAGGATATTATTGGCCATATATGCATGAGGACGCAAGAACAATATCAAGACGCTGCGAGGACTGTCAAAGACATGGGAAAAAAGATACACGCGCCAGGGGCGCTGTTAAATTCTTCCACAAGTGTGTGGCCTTTTGGAAAGTGGGGTTTAGATATTGTAGGACCATTTTTACCAGGAACAGGACAAAGAAGGTACTTAATCGTCGCAACGGACTATTTCACAAAATGGGCAGAGGTGAAAGCGGTCCAAAGACATCGCGATAAGGATGTCTTTACTTTCATATTTGAAAATATTATATGCAGATTTGGGATTCCCGCACAATTGGTATCCGACAATGGGAAGCAGTTTGAAGGGCAAAATATAGAGTTGTCGCTTAATGCATTTCGAGATAAGATGTGGAAATCAACTCCATTATATCCGCAAGCTAACGGCCAAGCCGAGGCAACAAACAAAACAATTGCCGATATACCGAAGAAAAAGTTGGAAGGACACAATAGGGGATGGTGCGAACAAGTACACAATGCAGATGGGCTTATAATACAACTAGAAGAGAAGCCACAGAATGTCCCCTTTTGCTTAACTTACGGAGTTGAAGCAGTACTCCCAACAGAGGTCATGATTCCGACAACCAAAAAAGAGGTTTGGGAGAAAAATCTTAGCGCAGGCAACATTCTAATCAAGTTGGATGAATTGGAAGAAAAACGAGAAAAGGCATTGCGACACATGGAGAATTATCAACGAGACCGGCTAGAGAATATAACAAGCGTGTAAAAATACGTGAGTTCCAACCAGGAGACTTGGTGTTGCGAGAAACCCCAATATATCAACGTGAAAGTGGAGGCAAGTTGGCGAGAAAATGGGATGGACCTTATATCATCAAAGAGGTAGTTGGTACAGGGGCATATAGATTGATGGATCCCGAAGGAAAAGATGTGGGACAAAAATTGGGTAGACCATGGAATAGATTATATCTAAAGAAATATTACCCATAAAAATGGGAGAGGAAAAATGAACTAAGATGAAGTACTTCTATGCAAAATATTTGCGGAAATTCAATAAAATGCAGAGAAAATCCGCGAAGATCTCGCGATAAGAATAACAAAAGAGTCATGAATGGCTTAACAAAAATGAACAAATAAAAGAATGGGACGAACCTTTATGGCGTACACCCTAGTTCGCGAATAACATTTCGTAAGAGGCAAATGTAAGACCTAAAGTGCGTCATATAAGGGGGAATCTCTCGACATGGCTCAGGGGGAAGGTTACACCGCTCCTGAAGCCTGAGTCATGAAAATTTGGGGCCCATGAAAGCCTATCCTAAGAGGTACCTTGGATTCCCAACTATATATATAAGGTTATACCCTGGTTGGGCGACCGAGGGTCTCTTCCAAGGAGTCGGTGTATGCTCAAGGCGCCGAGGTACACCTGGTTGAGCCAGAGTGCCCGGGATGGATGAACCTACCCCGGCCATTCTTGGCAAGTCTTGGCATATGTTGCACTCGCTCGAAGAAAACTCCACTTAGGGTGCGCCTTGTAACCATAAACCCTATAGGTATAAGGGATAAGAGACTCACAAAAACAACCGGTTGTTGTTAAGACCGGATGGGAGGAGCTAGTCTTGTATGGCCGATGTTTCGCCTCCTTGAAGGGGCAAACTGGGGAGATGATAAGGGCGACGCTCTCCATTAGGGGAAGTGTCAAACAGACGCAAATGTCATAAGGCTGTGTTTTCGCAAGAGAATTTAGGCTTGTCATATTTGTGCAATGATCCTGCAGAGGCAATAATACTAACGCGAGGGTAAGGCGAGATCAATGGGTCTTTACACGAAAGTGTACGGACGTCCCCGCGATTTCGTCGCAAGACGGCAATGTCATGGGCCTTTATGTTCGCAAGGATATCTAGACTCGTCATATTGTCGCAACTAAAACATCCCGCAGAGGCAAAAATACTTGGAAAATGATAAGGCAAGATCAATGGGTCTTTACATGCAAGTGTAAAGACGTCCTGCGATTTTGTCGCAATGAAAGGTGGCAGGGGAAGACCTCTAATTAGGGAGGTATAACTTGGAAGACCACACAAAAATGATAAGGCAAGGTCAATGGGCCATTACATGAAAATGTAGTAGGGCGGCCTCACCTTGTCGCAACAAGAAGAGATAAAATAAAGACTACCAAAATGATAAGGCGAGAAAAGTAGATTTCTCCATTCATGGAGATACCTGCGACCTCGTCGCAATATAAAATTCGACATCGATGAAGAATACATGACTGAGTAAAGATCATTTCGTAAAATTGTGAGCGAATAAACTTAAGAGATTATAGTCACAAAAGAAGAAGAAAATAAGAGAATTATTCAACAAGGGATTTAATCTTTCAAAACAAAAAAGAAAGTCGCAAAGAAAAGTTACAAAGCAATTAATTCTCTACATCAATTTTATCATCTTCACCAATAATTTTCTCAAATTTTCACTTTCCGAGAGAATGGAATTTCGTCAAATTTTTTTTCAAAGAAGATTTTTATTGACAACTTCGGCATTGGTGACATCTTCGCGCTTTCATAATCATAATCATCATCGGGAGAGTTGGGGACTTCATCATCACTTACTTCTAAAGGTTTGACACGAACAGGTTCAAGAGATTTAGACAATAAAATGTCATTCACAATGACCTCGGCCTTGAGATGAAATTGACGAAGGAGCGCTTCTCACGATTTTTACTATCTATGTCCTTACAATCAGACATATAGTCAAATCTCCTTTCGGCACGATCGCGAAAGAGCAAGGGAAGTAGCAAGCGACCCATTTTCTTTGCGAAGTTTAGAGTTGTCCACTTGAGAGTAGAAATGACAGAGCGAAGCTTTTTCTCGTAATCGTCATAACAATTGAATAAGTAAAGATTAAAAGAGAATCTTAAAGATTATGGGATTCATAATGAATTAAGGTAGTCAAATAATATGACTACCTTCCTTTTCGTAAACAAGATGTCAATAAAAGACGAACAACTATTTCCCAATCGGTCCATGGCGTCATCGAATGTGTCCCCAACTAAGCCCTTCGAGACGAGATCGCAAGGTTTTTCGTTGAAATAAGTATGGCATTCTCAACAAATGCGAAGAATTGGATTTTTCTAGCTGAGAACATTGATCCTTGAATTGGTTCGCTTTTACACTCAAGGATATTCTACCTTGAATAAGTTTATCTCTCTCGGCAGTAATCTTCTTCAAGCTGGCTCCTCAATGTGAATAGCTCTTCCTTGTTCTTCACATAATTTTTGACAAGCATTATATTGTTGCGAATAGGTCGCCACTTTGTTTAATAGAGAACGCTTTTCTTGAGAAAGAGTTCCGTTCTCATCTGATAAAGTTTCCATTTCCAAATTAGCTTTATTCAAAGAATAAGAGAGGCGAGATATATCATTACTTAATGAGTCTTGACTCTGAGCTAACGCGATGTTTTCTTTAGACAAATTATTTATTTGGTCTGCAGCATATGTATGAAGATTATTTAAGTAGTTATATTGCTCCATCCAAGCGTCTCTCTCAACACGAACTTCCTCACCAATGGATTCCAATTGATATATCTCCATTGTTCGTTTCGGTTTTGGGCTTGAAGAGCAGACAAGGGTTTGAGATAAAAAAATTAAAAAAAAAAATGATGGGGTGGCGAGTATACCTTTAACTCCTCATTCTTCCCGAAGATTATCACGGTCTAGCGAGATGTTGTGAAATTTTTGATTTTCAAGATGGAAACTCTACATCTCTCAAATATAGCTTGAGATCATTCCTCAATCTAGTGATTTCTTGAACCAAAGATGCTTGCGAAATCCTATCGACCAAGATGTTTACTTAGAATCTCGCAAACACTCGTACTTGACAGGTCGACTTTGAAGTTTTCTTGGCATCATTCACAAGATCCAAAGGACTTTGAGAGCCACTTCTATCCCTTCCAAGTTTTCTTTGGTAAGAGGGATTTGCTCGGATGAAGAAGCAATAATAGCAAGTGGAAGGAGGAGACGGGCCATCTTTCATCAAGGCGGCGTCACGGGAAAGGAAGTCTCGGGGGAAGGATGATGGTTGGAGAAATGTCGAGGCATGAATAGTAGGATTATTATGAGGAGCTTGATCTGCGAAGAGTTCGTATAGGAATGTCATCATTAGTAATATTCTCGCGAAATCACTAAGAAATCATCTTGCGATGATCTTGCAAACCGGAGAAGAAGGTGTAAAGGGAGGGAAAGGAAACACCGGGAGTAACAGTTTGGGTTGGCGAAGTCTTTTAGGAGTTTTGTCAATACTTCCATCATCCTGCGAATAACAAGTTAAATAAGAAACAGAGGCAACAATATATTGTTAATAAAAAACAAATGTTTCTTAAATACCTTGTCACTCGCAGACTTTCTCTTTGAAGCCATAGACTTTACTCGCGAAGAAGACTTTTGTTGCGCAAGGGATTCTTGTTGCGAAGTAGATTTCGACGGCGAGCCCAAAGAAAGAAGAGGGTTCTTCACGGTAAATTTAGTTCTGGGCTGGTTCTTGCTAAATAACAATGGCGAAAGAAAACTACAAAATTAATCATACCAGTGTGATTTTAACAAGAAAAGATAATCTCAAAATTAATCAACCACAAAATCAGTCGATATGGCAAGATTAACAAACCTGGACGCCATGAGAACGACAACCCGGTAAGAAATAGCAAAAATGGTAAAGAAGATGGTGAGAGAAAATAGCAGGCAAACACTTGCGTAACGATGAAGAAGAAGAACACTTACAGATTTATGAAGAAGACGAAAAAGAAAGGGAAAATTCTTCATGGGGACACTCTATAAATAGACGAGAAAAATATTACGACCGGGTAACATTAAATGCACCTTAAAAGGGGTAAATATAGACACGTGTAAACGGTCACTACTAAATCCAAGAAAACCAGGCAAAAGGAATTTCAGTAGGATCCAAATATCGCACAACATATTTCCTAATAAACGAGAAGAGCTTGCGAGATTGATTATTTTCCGTAACTCATGAGGCAAGAAATGACACTTCATATATATATACAAAGAAGCTTCGGAACTTCGCTAAAAGAATAGAGGCAAGTACGTACTTTTCAACAAAAGTATTCTTTCGCT
Source organism: Papaver armeniacum (assembly GCA_023531295.1). Lineage (NCBI taxonomy): Eukaryota > Viridiplantae > Streptophyta > Magnoliopsida > Ranunculales > Papaveraceae > Papaver > Papaver armeniacum. The sequence continues at coordinate 281,743 of JAJJWW010001987.1, read as the reverse complement.
CGTTCCTTCACCAATTACAAAGAAGCTTCAGGAGAGTTTGCATTCGTTCTGATTCTTATGGTGTTGTTGAAGCCTTAAAAAATGATAATCTTCCTTGGTTTGCTAGACAAAGGTGGTTGGCTGTTTGTAGGAATTATGATGCAATTAGATATATTCACACTTATAGAGAGGTGAACTTCGCTGCGGATGCTATGGCAAAGCGGGGGTGTTTTCTCAATGAGGAGGAAGGTTTACATTATGATGGAAGACCTCTTTTTTAATTTCAGTTGAAAATCCTAATGTTGCTTATTATAGATTCAAGTAGTTTGCAAGTTTTTGGGGTTGCTGTGACCTCTTTTCTTGTAAACTCCTCTTTGTAAATTTGTTATCTATTAATACAAATTTTGACTTATCAAAAAAAAAAAAAAAAAAAAAAACTTCACCAATTAAAATCAAGGATTATTACAACAATGAATTTTTCCTTAAAATCGCTCTTCAAGCAATATTCAAGGAAAAAGAGGCAAGATGTAGGACCATAATATCGCAACGTACAAGGTTCGCGGGATTAATAAACGACGGTGCCACGAGGGAGTCGCAGAGAGTTAAGATAAACGACGCGATGAATAACGACAAACAAAACAATCGGAAGACATGAAACCTGGCGAGGGCTAAGAAGTGTCGCGAGAATAAATATTTGTGCATTTGCGACACTTCGCGAGACATTCCCGAAAATAGCTTAGCTGTCATCCACTATGTATTACCCTATATAAAGGGCTAAGTGAATCTGTTGTAGAGGGGGGGGATCTTTTGGAATTGTGAAGCAAGTCATTAGGAGAGAGAAAGTTTAAGAGCGCTTTAATTTCCCAGTGTAATTCTATTGTCTTATGTAAACATTTCATGGAATCAATTAATAAATATTCTTGATCACACATCTTTCAATGGATTAGTCAAGCAAAACTGAGTAAGGGGTGTAGTGTGGGATTTCCTGCAACTACAAAGAAATGATAAGACAAGGTCAATGGGTCATTACATGAAAATGTAAAGACGTCCTGCGATTTTGTCGCAACGAGGGGTGGCGAAATAAGACCTTTAATTAGGAAGGCAAAATAAGACCACACAAGAAATGATAAGGCAAGATCAATAGATTTCTTCATTTGTGAAGACGTCCTGCGATCTTGTCGCAATGATGAACTTCAACATAAATAAAGATATAGCCATAAAAAAATTGAGGAAGCAAATAAGCTTGCGAAAACGATTATATTTCTTCATAAAGTTACCAACAATAAGGGCAAAATTCAGTGATTTCATTACTCAGAGATAATTGATCAAATCTCTCATTTGAAAATAAATAACAGAGGCAAGTATGGGGATGAATAGGATAAAATCTTGTTATTCATTTCCACATGATAGATTTATATATTCATAATGCTGGTCAGTTGTATTACAAAGAAGAATTGCTTGATTAATATGCGCAAGTAAAGAAAACAAAGATTGAATTCATATTTAGTAATCCAAGAAATTTACAATGAGGGGCTATAGAAATGGAAGATTAAAAGGGTATATATACAGATATTACAAGAAGCGAAAGAAGAGAAAGAAGTTATTTCTTTGAGGATTCTTCTTCTTTGTCAGATTCTTCAATTCCATCATTCTTTTCGCCAAATTCTTCTTCTTCGCTAGCTTCACTATCAGAGACATCCGAGAAAGGCATATCTTCGGGAATATCATCAAGAAGACAAGGATATAAACTAAGAGGAATGCGGTGATCATTGCAAACTGTTTCAATAGTTTGATTGCGAAAACGAACAACATCGTTATTAAAATTCGCTATTGTAGCTTGCAGTTGTTTCTTCAACTTGGAATACTTGATGTCGCGAATAGAGAGGTCCTTTGCGAGTTGTTCTTTTTCGATTCAAGTTCTTCAATCCTTGTCCAAATCTCTTCCCGGCTTCGCAAACAAGTGACAATAAGTTAATAGCAATACTACATAAAAAGGAGTAATAAAGTAAAAGGAATAATAAACAACCTTCTCCTTCGGATATCATATCTTTAACCAAGGCAGTATGCTCGGCATGAAGGCTAACATCAACACCTAAGTTATTCCTGGCATTATCTAGAACCTTCGCAGCCCAAGCGAATTCATCATCATTATTTATAACGAGAAGCGAACGAATTTGATCTTCTCGCTCATTAAGTATGGCATTCTGACGAAGAGATTCATCTCGTTCAATTTGTACTTCGAGAAGAGATTTTTGAAATTTTGCTAATGCCTGTGCACCTTTATTGGCAATGCGGTCTTTGTCATCTATAAGGCCACTAATTTTCTTCATTAAAGTTTTGGTTTTCTTATGGGAATCAAGATACATTTGTTTAAATCGGTTGGCTAAACCTAAACTACATCTATGCTCAATCTCTAAGAGACGATATTTGGCTTGAAGTTTATTTAATGGAAAGGAATCAACTTTGTTTGACGAACTACTTAAAGATTCGTTGAGATGAGTGAGAAGAACATCATTATCCATAGGCTCGGGAAATGAATGGAGAAGAATGGCTTCTTCAGAGAGATTATATATGTCTCGAAAATAATAAATCGTGGCAAAGAAAAGCGAGATGACAAAATAAAGACGACTTGAAGAGTAAAAATTTTTTACCATAAAGTTGTTGATTTGCACTTTGAAGAGTAGATATCTTATCCTTCTGAGAAGTAGACTCAACTTCCAACTGTTGAATTTTTTTCATCTTTCTTGCGAGACGTCGCAACTTCGATTTCTAGTTCTTGGATCTTCTTTTGAGTTGGAGATTTTCTTTTCAAGGTTGTCGCGTCTTTTCTCGAGATCTGAGGCAACAACAAAGGAAGCTCTCCCGGACTATAAAGGAAAGTAAAGAAATTGTTAAGATAAAGCTTATAATCGAAGTCACGGAGAAGCAAAGGAATATGAACATACCAAAGCATTGAGAGCATTTAAGAAACTGGAAGTCAATGTTCGGGAAACTCCGCGAAAAGATTCATTATCCTCTAACAGCGGGGCATCGCAAATTTTAGCGAGAGCTTCGCAAGTAGCAGATAAATGATCATCTCCTAATCCTTGCATAGAATCGGAGAAGACACTAGACAATTGCGCCATAGCAGAAGTAATTGAGTGATTCTCCTTCGCAGAGGAAGTACCAACCTCATTTTCATCCTCACTGAGCTCTCATTGGATTGAGAACTAGAACGAGAAGAGGGATGGGTTTTCCGTTTTTTAGAAGATGGGGCAGAAGATTTATCCTTGCGAAGAGTGATTTTATTCTTGCCCTTAACCTTCGCAGCTTCGGGAATGTTTATTTCTTCAACAACCTTCGCACACGAATGAAGATAAGAAACAGAGGCAACAATATTGTTAAAAATAACAAAAGAAAGTATTTCTTACTTCATCCGTGATCGATCGGAGTATCGCCAGAGTACTCGCCTTTGGACGTCTACTATAACTCTTTTCAATTTGGTAATCTGAAGATTTTGCAAATCTAGTAAATATAAGAGGAAGGAAATATCGCAAAAGCAAATCTGAAATAGGAAGTATACCTCTTTTGCCTTCTCGGGCCACTTAAATTCCCAAGGATGGTAGTCTGCGAGATTCGCAGGGAGTACATGTGAACCTGCGATATAGGGTCCACTCAAAAACAAAGGAACAACCCACCACTTCTCATCTTTGAGTGCCGAGGAACATTATTTTTGCCCGAGTGCCAGTCAATATCTTGCATGAGCAAGCTTATCAAAGATCAATGTTATCTTTTCTCTTCAATCGAACACCCCAAATGAGATTTATCATTTCTCATATTTATTACTTTGCATAATTCGCAAAGAAGTTTTCTACGGTATACTTCTCAGCGACTATTTGTAAATTTGCGAATCTAGGATCTTTGACATCATCAGGATATAAAGATCCTTTACCAGCGCCACGGTTGGCGAATTCAAGCATTAGTCGGATGAAGTCGCCGCTTAATTGATAAATAGCTCGCGAGAATTTCTCATGAACAAGAATTTCATAGAATAATGGCATCTCAGGATTGTATAGAGGAATGGGAAGGCCTGTGAGGATTTGACCTAGCGAAACTATGATTTTTTGATCATCACACTGATGATCAGAAAATAGTTTTGCAGAAAGTATAGATGAAGATTCTTGATCAGGAATGGTTGATAGAGTGAAGCCCTTTTCTTTTAAATTCTTTTGAGCTTCATTAAAAAGGGTTTTATATGTACGACCAAGTGAAGCCATTATTAGAGTATGGGAATGAATAGAGAATTGAAGATCGAGAGAAAGAAAAAAGAGAAGGTTTACTGATGGTAGAAGCGCAAATTGCGGAGGAAGAAGGTTGAAGGAAAGTTGCAGAGGGAAAATAAAAGAGAAGAAGAGAAGGGTGAGAAAACTATATATAGAGAGAAGAATCCTCGAGAAAACAAATACATTTAATGCGAGATGGGACGTGAATGGTCAAGAATAAACGGTTGAAAGAGACGTGTCAAGAAAAGAGTGGAAGAAGAAATATCTGTAATAAATTCCGTATAAAAGTACGGGAGTGAAACAGATAAAGATGAGCTGTTGCGGCATTTCAAAATATTGGTTCTCATGACATTCTCTCCTTCGCAGAGAAGACATGAGAAGAGGCAAGATGTAGGATCAAAATATCGCGACATCAATACTTCGCGAGATTAATAAACGACAGCATTGCGAAGGTGTCGCGAGGAAGTAAAATAAATGACACAATGGATGACGACAGCCAGAACACGAGGAAGATGTGAAAATCTGGCGAAGGTTAAGAGTGTCGCGAGGATGAACACTTATACACTTGCGACACTTCGCGAGTTATTCCGAAAATAAAGGACGACTTAGGCTGTCATCCATCATGTACTACCCTATATAAAGGGGTGAGTAAGTCTCTGTTGTAGGGAGAGTTCTTTTTGAATTGTTAAGCAAGTCATTAGGAGAGAGAAAATTTAGAGTGATTGTAATTTCTTTAGTTCTGTTCTATCCTCTTTTGTAAACATTTCAAGAAAATAATCAATAAAATCTATAGTTATTCATCTTCAAATGGATTAGTTGAGTAAATTCTAGTGAGGGGTGTAGTGTGGGATTTCCTGCAACTACAACCGCTTTGAACTTTCTCTCTCCTAATGACTTGCTCAACACTCGAAAAAGATCTCTCCTTTTCTTAAGCCTATTCGCTCTTTATATAGGACATTACATAGTGGATGACAGCTAAGCTGTCCTTTATTTTCGGATCTGACTTGCGACACTCTCGCAAGTATTCAAATGTTAAATCTTGCAACACTCCTAAATCTCTCTAGGTCTTCACATCTTTCTCGTGTTCCGGCTGTCGTCATCCGTTGCGTCATTTTTATTACCAATCTGCGATATCTTCGCAGTGTGTCGTTCATGGATTTCGCAAGGGTATTGGTGTTGCGATATTCTGGTCCTACATTGATGGTATGGGTTTCATTGATATTATTAGTTAGTGTTAATGGGAGATTTGTATTAGAGAAAAGTGGAATATTAGTTTTATCACCTGATAGTTTACGCTCTAAACATGATAGTGCTATTGGTAATTTTGGTATTACTGATTTGGAGGTACAATGATAGCCACTATCGTTTACCCATCTGATAAATCATCAGCAACTGGTTGTAACTCTTTTGACGGTGTAAATTCTTTCAAATCTCACTCTTCTTCCAGTCCCATTTTCCTTCTCCTTGATCGTGGAGGTACGCAGTTTTTCCAATTTTGAACTTTGATTAATATCTCTCATTAATTTTTGAGTGTTAATTTTTATGTTATTATTTAAATTTTTTTTTTTTTTTTTTTTTGAAGCAATAAATTTAATTTTTATGTTTTTATTTAATGGTTTCTTATTATAAGATTTAAATATATTTATGTACACGCTTCTTTAGTAGTACGGCCGTGGTACTGATAGGCGTATAGCCATGCCCAGATGTTCTGATGCGTCTACTTCTTAATGTGTCGAGCAAGAAAATTTTGATTTGAATTTATATAGCCAAGGATGTAGACCACCGTTCCAAACCATCAAAAAAAAAAAAAAAACAGTTTTAGTAATAATCGACGGACAGTCAATTTTTCAATTTTGAGTTTATTGGTAAAATTTTGAAAAAGTGGATATGTTTTGAATCCTATTATTGGGGATGTAGGGGGCTGTAATTTTGGGGGCTTAAAATACTAATTACAACCAAAACATGATACGAGGAATCCAAATTTATGTAAAGTTCAAAATTACCCTAAATCATTTTAACTTATTACCCTTCTACCCTTCCATTAACTAATTAATCTAATAAATAAAATAACTGAAAGGGTTAATTTGCTTTACCTCCCCCGGCCAAGATCATAATTAGCGTTACCTCCCCTACATAAATTAAATTAGTGAAACCTCCCCTCGTTACATTTTCCGTCCAAAGCTGGTTATCCCAGTCAGCAGTTTTGTACACGTGGACCAGTTTTTACACGTGTACTTTGACTTTCCCAGAATACCTCCCATGGCCAAGATCATAATTAGCGTTACCTCCCTTACCAGTTTTTACACATGGGAAAGTCAAAGTCCACGTGTAAAAACTGATCCACGTGTACAAAGCTGCTGACTGGGATAACCAGCTTTGGACGGAAAATATAACGAGGGGAGGTTTCACTAATTTAATTTATGTAGGGGAGGTAACGCTAATTATGATCTTGGCCGAGGAGGTAACGCAAATTATCCCTAACTGAAAAATTATTAAAAGAAAAAAACGGTCGGCCATTCTTCATTTCTTCATCTTCTTCTTCTTCTTCTTCTTCTTCTTCTTCTTCTTCTTCTTCTTCTTCTTCTCCCATCTTTCTTTTTTTCTTCTTTTTCTTCTTCTTCCTTCTTCGTTTGAAACGTTTAATCGTTGATTCAAAAAAAATCGCCGTCGATTAAATTCATTGTATAAAACCATGAAGCCAAAAGAAAATCTAGGTCAATCTTCGTCGAATCCACCTCCTCCTGAAGCAGAGAAATTAACTTCATCAACTGAAGATGAAACTGAAGATCAAGAAGAAGTGAATGAAGGAGATGAACCAGCCGCCGAGACTCCTGTTATGACTTGAATAAGGTATGAACTGAAAAACCCACTCTTTTTTTAAGTGTTTTATTGATTATTCAGTTGGTTTCGAAAAATTCAGGTCTGAAAAACAGTTTCTGAAACTGCTTACGGCTGGGAGTTCTTGTTTTCCTAACCGTAAATGAGTCTCACGGTTGGGAACTCTAAGAATACCAAGCCGTAAATATGTCTTATGGTTGGGATCTATAAGAACTCCCAGCCGTAAAATAGTCGATGCGTACGAGATTCAGAATCCTATCCGCAACAAGTTGTTTACGGCTAGGTTATTCCTAGCCTTATATTCTTCAGTGTTCGAAACCTTTTTTTTTTTCAGCGGTAGTGTTTACGTATAGGTTTTTCCCATCCGTAATATTGTTTCCGAACCGTTAGTTTTATTTCCAAGCCGTTTAGTTGTGTAACGGCTAGGATTTTCCTAGCCGTTTCTGTTACTGTGCTGAAATTTAAACCATCTGTATCTTTCACGTATAGGTTTTCCAATCCGTAATTTGAGTAACCACTCCGCAATTTAAGTTTCCGAGCCGTTATTCGTTTTACGTCTAGGTCGATTACTAAATATCCCATCTATAATTGTTTATGCGTCTTGCACTGTTAATTTTTCCTAGCCGTTTTCAGTGTCACGGCTTGATTATGTCTAGATTTCCCAACCGTTTTTACTTACTTGCTTTTGGTTTTTGGTCTTGTTTGTCTTTGAACGGAGAAAAATAAAAGAGGAAGAAAAGATCACAAGGAGTAAAACCTTGTAGTGACCCGACTCCGCAACCTCGTCACACAAAACCATTGGATGCAAACTCAAGGAATGCAAGTGGAGTAATGACTGGTGGAGGAAGTGAAGGTGGAGTTGGTGGAGGAAGTGAAGTTGGATTTGGTGGAGGAAGTGGACTTGCTGTTACTGGAGGAACTGAAGTTGGAGTTGGAACTTCTAAAAGAAATGATCAAATGATGAAGAAGAAGAAGAAGAAGAAGAAGAAAACTTGCCCGAAACAAGTGGTGCTGCTATTGATAAAGGTAAATATGTAGTTGAGGAGGAGAAGGGGAAAAAAAAAGAAGTATGCACCAAAAGAAACGACAAGAAAAATCATTGATGCTATGGTGTTTTTACCTCCCAAGAAGAATGGAAGACCTTGGGGTGAGCCAAAAGATAGATCCGTCATGTTTGGTTACCAGTCATCATGGGATGCTAGGGTCTGTGCCACAAAGGTAATAAATCAAACTTAATAAAAATGCGGGGGTCTAACAACCACACCCAACAATTCGTTTGGAAATCTGAGAGGACTTACTCTAATACACGTTCTAGAGAATCAACTAGAGAGTCAGACTCAATCTAGACTAAAGTATATCAAAGAGTTTTAATATCTCTGTTTCACAATGTAATCAGCAAATCAAACAGATAGAAATCCGTGAGCCTGATTATTATGTGAAACAACTTGAACGGTACCAAAGACCAATGTGCAAGTGTCAATCAATGTAAATCAACAACCAAAGGTTGGATATTCTAATTGATTGATATTAACGCACAACCTGTGATATTTCAATTATATAACAAAATATAATGCGGAAAAGAAATAACACAGACACCAGAATTTTGTTAACGAGGAAACCGCAAATGCAGAAAAACCCCGGGACCTAGTCCAGATTGAACACCACACTGTATTAAGCCGCTACAGACTCTAGCCTACTACCAATTAACTTCGGACTGGACTGTAGTTGAACCCTAATCAATCTCACACTGATTCAAGGTACAATTGCATTCCTTACATATCTGATCCCAGCAGGACACTACGCACTTGATTCCCTTAGCTGATCTCACCCACAACTAAGAGTTGTTATGACCCAAAGTCGAAGACTTGATAAACAAATCTGTCTCACACAGAAAAGTCTCTAGGACTGAATAAATCTGTCTTCCACAGAAATACCCAAGAGTTTTTGTTCCATCTTTTGATAAATCAAGGTGAACAGGAACCAATTGATAAACCAGACTTATATTCCCGAAGAACATCCTAGTATTATCAATCACCTCACAATAATCTAAATCGTATGATGGCGAACCTAGATATTGTGGAATCACAAACGATGAGACGAAGATGTTTGTGATTACATTTATCTTGCCTATCGGAGAAATTAATTTCGAGTCAATTATTTCAATTGTACTCAATACGATAGAATCGGGCAAGATCAGAACACGCAACTACAAAGAAAATAGTTAGATCCGGCTTCACAATCCCAATGAAGTCTTTGAAGTCGTTAACCTACAGGGTCTCGATAGAAACCTAAGGTTAAAGGAGAATCGACTCTAGTTATGCAACTAGTAACACACAAGAGGTGTGGGGATTAGGTTTCCTAGTTGCTAGAGTTCTCCTTTATATAGTTTTCAAAATCAGGTTTTGTAATCCAAGTTACCTTGGTAACAAAGCATTCAATATTCACCGTTAGATGAAAAACCTGATTCAACCAAGCTAATATCTTTCAACCGTCAGATCGAACTTAGCTTGTTACACACAAATGAAATGTACCCTCATTTAGGTTTATGTAACCGTAACTAAACGTGTACACCATATTGGTTCACAAATAGTTAACCGAGGTTAGCCATATGATCACTCTCATATCACCCTTATTCATCTTAACCATAACTAGTTGAAATGACTCAAATGAAACTAGTTGAAGAACCGTTCAATTGCTATATTCTCATAGAAGTATACAAGAACACAATTGAAGCAAAATTGGTTTGATTCACTCGAATCAATAAATGAACATTATAGCCACGGTTTGCAAAGATTGCATCCTTATTTTGTAAATGTTTAGGTTCATGTACATGACCGATTTTAGAAAGTAACAACTTAAGTATGCGTACTAGTATGCGTACATAAGTAACCAGATTTGAGTTTGTTTTAGTTTTCAAACTCAGCAGAAATTCACGGACGTGAACTTTCCGCGGGTATGCATACTTTGGTAACTGGTTGAGTTGGTTTTTGATTTCCAAACTCAGCAGAAATTCACGGGCGTGAACTTCCGCCAGTATGTGTATGTACGCATACTTAGCCAGTCTCCATCAACCATTTGGTACACACACAAGTATGTATACATTTGGTTCCCGGTTTTGGACTTATACACAAATGTGAGAACACACTATATGATTATATCCAAAGATGGTTAAATGATTCTAAGCTCTTTATTTCATTCATTGAAACATTCTTAGAGGATGACAATAGCCGTTTTCACACACTATTAGCATCAAAGCAATTTTCAAGATATTGAAATAATCATTATCGAAATATTCCAAGTCTACACCAAATGATTGTATCACACAAACCATGTAAGATGTTACTCGGAAATTTTCACATGATATAAGATGAACTTGGTGGAAGCGAAAGCTTGCCAACACATATTTCGAGATATGTAAGCGAGATAAACTCAAATAAATCTCAAATGTGTATATAGAAAACTATATCGTAATACGACTTATGTCTCAATATAGGAGATAGAGTAAAAATAGACTTTCCAAGTGATATATGAGTTCAAGTCTCCACATACCTTTTGTCGATGAAGTTCCACAAGCTCCCCTTAGTAGTTCTTCGTCTTCAAATGATGAACGCCGTGAAAACTAAGCTCAACTACACAATCTATGTCCTAGTTCGAGACATCTATAAATAGGCTAGAAATCAAGAATTATAGTTTGGATCACTAACATTGACAAACATGCTTGAGATAGCAACGCATGCTAGTTCGACCGAGTAGTGCTCTAACGATCTCCCCCTTTGTCAATTTTAGTGACAAAACTATCAATACATATGGATTACAAAATAAATAAAAATTGTAGCTTCTCATCCAAATGCTTGATCTCCTTGGCATTTTCAACACGACTCGAAAACTTTGTCACTTCCAAGTACTCCATGATTCTAAACTTGTTCAACTCAGCATCATAGTTGTTGAAGATCCGTAACAATAACAATGAGAAAACAAATGCTCTCAATCATTGTTATACAGTGTCATAGTATTATTACACATCATCAAAGTCCAATTGTATCACAACTTTCACAACAATACTATGGTGATATGTATCACTCCCATTAGTCAATACTTCATCGCAACATGAAAACCACTCCCCCTTACATAATGATCCGTGAACCATATGTATTTGTAGTATGAAACTACACATTAATTCTCCCCCTTTTTGTCAATATAAATTGGCAAAGGTACGAAAACTAGTGGGATCCTCATGAAATTTTCATAGAGATACTTCATGACCAAAAGAGAATACCATACCAACTTATTTAGATGCCATCATAAAGCCGAAGCTAAATGCATTCATCAAGGAGTTTATAAAGATACAAGATAACCCCTATAATATTCCACAGCCGCACTCCTCACAAAGATTTGGCAATTAAGCACAAGTTCAAATAGAACTCTCCCCCATAATATGTCATTCCTGAAGGAACAACAAAGGCGACCTTGCTTTTACAAGAAAAGAAGGATTTCTTTGGATATAACAAAATCATATGAAAAACATGAATTTGTATCAAAAAAAAATCAATTGAAATAACCACAAGAGAACCCATGGTTAGTTCAATTAGAATGCACAACTAAATTAACCACAAAAAGTGATCAATTAAATTGGCCATGCTCGACATAAGAGAACTTACGGAGCAACACAGTATATGCACAAAAAATGTGGATCGGAGATCGACCAATACTGCGGAATACACAAGTATTCATTCTATTTTCCATCACTATTTGCACAATGAGATACAATAGACATAATCCTTGTAAACAAAAGTTTTATCCTTTCTTCTATCAAGTAATGACATAAAAGGCTTTAACTTTTGTAAGTCAAAAGTTCATTCTATCTTTTATCAATACTTTCATACCGACATAATAGAGATAACTTTTGAACAAGTATGGGACAGTCACAAGTTCACGGACGTAAACAACATATCCCATAACAATTTGCAATATTCAAAATCATAAAGATTAAAATTGCAAAAATCAACTTCAAAAAAACTTAGAAGTTAAATAAATCTAAAACATGAAGATGAAAAATGTTGGACATAGCTATGTGTACTCACAATAATGGCTATTCCAAACCCTAGTTATTCTTCTAAAAAACACAAGAAAAATTCTCATAAGAAGATTTACTAGACAAATAAATCAGAGTTCTTTGAGAACCTCATACCTTTCAATGAATCCATCACTGATTTCCTTTATTCTCTTGACCGTTGACACTCCATGTTCGTGAGTTAGAACACAAACTTAACGATCAACAACCCGAGAAGGATGTCTAGCCTTGACACGCCCCATGATGAGTTTCTTCGATTCCGTATCGAATATTTTGATTTGCAAGGATTATGGCCTGACCATCTAAGAGTTGGTTTATTTGCAGTTGGAGGTTTGCAAACTCGACCTTAGAATCGTTCTGAAAACAATTTAAATCCTTGACGGAATCATCAATCCAGGAGTTATGTTCCTTCCTTGCAAGCATCTTCTTTAGAACCAGCTCTTGAATTGAATCACATCCTTGAGTGTCTTCCTCCATATCAAGATGCACAATCTTTTGAGATTTTGCAGAGTTCTCCATATAATTTGTTTTTGTTAGGGAAGGATTAATACAATATAAGATGTATACGTATTAAGAGAAGACACTTCTCATTAAGGAAACCCTATGAACTCAAAGGAGTAGGACACGGACGAATGGATTTAAACAACAAAAAAAAATAGTAAGAGAACACAATTTTTGTCAATATTGCTCAATTAGAGCATGAGTCATGAAGCAGGCTTGCATAACTCAGATTGATTGACAAAAGGAAACATCACACAAAAATGTACAACAAATCTTGAGACTCCCATAGTCATCATCCTTGTACCTGTCAAGATATATTCAAGGATGAGGTTACCTAGAGTTAGGTAAAGGAGTGAGAGGTGATCTCACTACCAAACATGGGAGAAGGGTTGTACAAGTTGTTTGACCGTTTTACTTGTATATTTCCTTCTTTTCATCGATTATAACGTATTCCAGAGGAATTTTTCATAAACCCTTGCAAAAGTCCATCTGGAGGATTTTTATGAGGACTGAGTCTAGGACCTCTAGAAATCGTTTCCAGAATAAGGAATTTGGAGGATTTCCATTTTCTTGATCTAGACTTACCAAACTTGTTCTTATAAACACAATGAAAGTCTTCATTAGTGGCACAAGAATTTATACCATTAGGATGAACTTGTAACCTGTGATGATTTCTAGAAGAGAGATTATTTTTATAAGATTTCTGGTTTTCTGCAGGCCAGAGATTCACTGTAGATGTCGTCAGACGATTTACTCCATTGACAGTATAAAGAAGCAAATTATGAAGATCAGCAATTTGTTTCCTCTTAGCAAAGCAATGAAGAGCATAGTGATTCTTTTTCCCATAGAAGGAACAACATCATGGAATTGAGACATGATTTCCTTGACCCAACACTTCTGCCTTCACATACAAATTTTGCAAGTGATTCACCGTAGGTAATTCGTTGGAGGAATTTTTCTTTACGCTAGGTAAAACCTTGTGAGTATCAGGAGAAGGTGTAGAAGATGACTTAATCATCAAGACAATGTTTTCCTTTTTCAAGATGTTACACTATTCTCGGGCAAGTTGAAGAGATGCAACAAGTTTCGCTTTTTCAACACGATAGCTGTTTATTTCTGATGAATGAGCCTTGATTAAACGTTTTTCTCTAATTGTGTCTTCTCTAACAGTATCTTCAAGAGTACTAATCTTTTCACGCTGTAGAGTAGTTTCTTGAACCAAATGTTCGATGTTCTTAGAGATTGATTCAATGAAGATGTAGAGTTCACATTCCCTTTCAAGAGATTTCTCAAATTCATCCATAAGCTGATCATTCTTTTCTTCAAGAATCTTAATTTTAGAAGCATGAAGGTCAACACAATTTTTTAATGATCTGGCGAGTTCCATTTCAGATTCTGACATGAGCTCACAAAACTTGTTTTTCACTCGGGATCCGGAAGAATCTACTAATGAGCTATCCTTTGAGGCAAACCCAAGTTTTTTGTTGTAATCAGAATCCGTGGAAGACATATCAATATGCGTTATCTTGTGAGATACTTCTTAGGTCCTCAGAACACAGATTGCTACAAACATAGACTTATAAGTTCTTTAATGTGTTTGCCTGCTCTGATACCAATTGAAAATGCGGGGGTCTAACAACCACACCCAACAATTCGTTTGGAAATTTGAGAGGACTTACTCCAATACACTTTCTAGAGAATCAACTAGACAGTCAGACTCAATCTAGAGTAAAGTATATCAAAGAGTTTTAATATCTCTGTTTCACAATATAATCAGCAAATCAAACAGATAGAAATCCGTGAGCCTGATTATTATGTGAAACAACTTGAATGGTACCAAAGACCAATGTTCAAGTGTCAATCAATGTAAATCAACAACCGAAGGTTGGATATTCTAATTGATTGATCTTAACGCACAACCTGTGATATTTCAATTATATAACAAAATATAATGCGGAAAAGAAATAACAAAGACACCAGAATTTTGTTAACGAGGAAACCGCAAATGCAGAAAAACCCCGGACCTAGTCCATATTGAACACCACACTGTATTAAGCCGCTACAGACTCTAGCCTACTACCAATTAATTTCGGACTGGACTGTAGTTGAACCCTAATCAATCTCACACTGATTCAAGGTACAGTTGCGTTCCTTACGTCTCTGATCCCAGCAGGATACTACGCACTTGATTCCATTAGATGATCTCACCCACAACTAAGAGTTGCTACGACCCAAAGTCGAAGACTTGATAAACAAATCTGTCTCACACAGAAAAGTCTATAGGATTAAATAAATCTGTCTCCCAAAGAAATACCCAAGAGTTTTTGTTCCATATTTTGATAAATCAAGGTGAACATGAACCAATTGATAAACCGGACTTATATTCCCGAAGAACAGCATAGTATTATCAATCACCTCACAATAATCTAAATCGTATGATGGCGAACCT
This sequence comes from Papaver armeniacum, assembly GCA_023531295.1. Lineage (NCBI taxonomy): Eukaryota > Viridiplantae > Streptophyta > Magnoliopsida > Ranunculales > Papaveraceae > Papaver > Papaver armeniacum. The sequence goes on along the minus strand of JAJJWW010001987.1, from coordinate 266,643 downwards.
AGATATTGTGGAATCACAAATGATGAGACGAAGATTTTTGTGATTACTTTTATCTTGCCTATCGGAGAAATTAATCTCGAGTCAATTATTTCAATTGTACTCAATACGATAGAATCGGGCAAGATCAGAACACGCAACTACAAAGAAAATAGTTGGGTATGGCTTCACAATCCCAATGAAGTCTTTGAAGTCGTTAACCTACAGGGTCTCGATAGAAACCTAAGGTTAAAGGAGAATCGACTCTAGTTATGCAACTAGTAACACACAGGAGGTATGGGGATTAGGTTTCCCAGTTGCTAGAGTTCTCCATTATATAGTTTTCAAATCAGGGTTTGCAATCCAAGTTACCTTGGTAACAAAGCATTCAATATTCACCGGTAGATGAAAAACCTGATTCAACCAAGTTAATATCTTTCAACCGTCAGATCGAACTTAGCTTGTTACACACAAATGAAATATACGGACTTATACACAAATGTGAGAAAACACTATATGCTTATATCCAAAGATGGTTACATGATTCTAAGCTCTTTATTTCATTCATTGAAACATTCTTAGAGGATGACAATAGCCGTTTTCACACACTATTAGCATCAAAGCAATTTTCAAGATATTGAAATAATCATTATCGAAACATTCCAAGTCTACACCAAATGATTGTATCACACAAACCATGTAAGATGTTACTCGGAAATTTTCACATGATATAAGATGAACTTGGTGGAAGCGAAAGCTTGCCAACACATATTTCGAGATATGTAAGCGAGATAAACTCAACTCGAAATCTCAAATGTGTATATAGAAAACTATATCGTAATACGACTTATGTCTCAATATAGGAGATAGAGTAAAAATAGACTTTCCAAGTGATATATGAGTTCAAGTCTCCACATACCTTTTGTCGATGAAGTTCCACAAGCTCCCCTTAGTAGTTCTTCGTCTTCAAATGATGAACGCCGTGAAAACTAAGCTCAACTACACAATCTATGTCCTAGTCCGAGACATCTATAAATAGGCTAGAAATCAAGACTTATAGTTTGGATCACTAACATTGACAAACATGCTTGAGATAGCAACGCATGCGAGTTCGACTAGTAGTGCTCTAACACTTAATATATGTTATTTTCATTTTATTATGGATATTTAATTATAACAACTTTATATTCTTTGTAGTTTCCTGATAAAGCGGTCCCTAAACTAAAGCACCAACAAGGAAGGTTTTGGCCGTTGGAGAAAGAGCATCCAGATGTGGTAGCTTTGGTAAAAGCTTCGGGGTTATGATCTGGAATCGAGGCTTTGCAGAAGAACTATGATATTCTGACAGTTTGTGGTTTTAGAGAAAGATTCTGGCCCGAAACCATGACTTTTCTACTCCCGTTCGGTGAGATGACTATCACTCCGGATGATGCAAAGCAAATCACCGGTCTTGGTTTGGAAGGAAAGGTTGTGTTTGAGAGTTTCAACAATTATATTCCTTTTGATCAGCTTTGTGTCTTGGCGAAAGATTATCTTGGGTGGGGCTAAGATGAATCGGATGAAAATTTTGAGATAAGGTATGAAGCCGCGCCTAGAGCTAAAAGGGAATTTGTTCTACCGGGTAAACGTCGTGAAACAGTTAATATGGCAAGGAAGATTAATATGGTTCTTCTAAGGGAGAAGTTTAAGGATTCTGACCGCAAGACTACTAGTGGAGAGGTGGTGATGGACGTAGAAAGAGCTAGACATACATCTATATCTTACTTGTTGCACGCTCTTATGACCATCTTTTTTTACCGATTTCTCTGGAAATAAGGTAAATGCTTGCTATTTGTAGTGGTTGAAGACTCTCAGTCTCGATCCGGAAACAAACGAGGTACCTAGGTACTCGTGGGGCACCGCACTCCTTACTAGTGTGATGGGCAATCTTTTCAAAGCTTCTAGGTAGAACGTAACACAAATTACGGGATGTGTTGCTCTTATCTAGGTATCGTTTTCTTTTTTAATTTGACAAATGTTTATTTATTTTACTTTTATATATTGGTTTGTGTGTAATATCATATTAATAAAAAAAAATCCCGTAGTCATGGGCTTACGACCATTTTAAATGCTTGAGGCCTTCTCGGGATACAAAATGGGCCCTAGAGAAACCTACAAGAGGAAGATACCCTTTTGGAGGGACCCGACACAAGTCTAAAGAGATGGAAATGGTCGAAATGAGGAAAAAGTTGGATGCTTTGACAATTTGTGATGTGGTTTTTGATCCATATTTGAAACTTGATGAGGATGGAGAAGATGAAGTTGGTGATAGAGTATTTTTTGATATGGCGACCTATGTGGGACCTTTGTTTCATTCAACTGGGTTCGTCATTTTAGATCCTCCTAGAACGCTCCGCCAAATTGGTATTGTCCAGAAAATTGGACCTGGAGTTTCTCTTTTTAAACTGAGCGTAGCCAACTCCCAATTTAAGGACAAAGATGTCAGATTGACCTATGAACCAGCACCGTTGATCGAGCATTGGAATGCTTGTTCAAGAAGTAAACCAAATGAGTAGAAGAGCGCTTGAAGTTTCTCATGGGACTTCCAAAGAGGATGCGAATTACATGGAATGATATCAAGAGTGGGCTCATCCTTATGTGGAAAATTTGGATACGGAAGCGAAGAGACACTTCAAGAAGGCGAGTTCAAAATCAAGGACACTGATGAATGAAGAAGATGATTGGGAGAAGATGGTGGTACGTATACTACTAATTATGCTTGTATATGTTTTTTTTTTTAAATTATCTATGAATAATTACAGTATGTGTATTTGATATGAAAAAATAGGTTGAACGAGTTAATTGGGCGGTCAAGGACATGACCCGTATGATTAATTCGAGTGAGAAGTTAACGGTCCATGAACAAAGATTACTCCGGAATCAAGTTAAAGGTATAATAATCCCTGAGAAAGGAGGTTTATATGCTTATGAAGAGGACCGATCAAGGAGAGGTAAGAGGGATAGGTCTCATTCTTCTAGCGACGACTCGGATACCCCCTCCGGTGAGCAAGTTCAATCAAAACAAGGAAAAGGTGGTCTAGGCGGCTGAGGTGGAGGTATAAAAAGTGAAAAAAGTGGCCGTGGTCGAGGTGAAAAGGTGGCCGTGCTGGAACAAGTGCTCGAGGTGGACGTGGTGGAGGTAAAAAGACTCTAATTTAAGGTGGCAGTGGAAGAGGTAAAAAAAGGTAGAGTTGTAAAACAAGTTGTGGAACAGGAGAAACATAACGACGATTTGGACTCGTTTTTGCGCTCGGATTTGAAGGAGCAATCAAGTGAATGACTATTTACTCGCTTTTTAGTATTTAACTTCATGAATTATATAAGACTTTTTCTATTTATTATTTTCATTGTTTGGTTATGGATTTGGATGGGTGAATTTTATAACTTTGCATGTATGAATGAATGTTAGTCTTTCCATTTGTCTAATCTAAGAGCAATGAGGAAAAAATCAACATTATTGAATTTTTTATGCACTTTCGGCTAGGTCGATGCTTCACATAACCTAGCCGTAAATGCATATAATTGTTGTCAAATAAACTTGCACATTTTTTTGGTTATAAACTCCCGGCCGTTACCCCGAAAATGGTTAGGAAAAGCATCCGTAATATGTTTACGGTTAGGAAATACTGTTAGAGCATTGCTCGGTCGAACTCGCATGCGTTGCTATCTCAAGCATGTTTGTCAATGTTAGTGGTCAAAACTGTAAGTCTTGATTTCTAGTCTACTATAGCTATGGTCTCGGACTAGGATAAAAAGTGTAGTTGAGCTCAAGAACTCCATGGAAATAATCATACAAGACGAAGGACTACTCAAGGAACCGGTGGAACTTCATCGACTAAAAGGTATGTGGAGACTTGAACTTATCTGTCACTCAAAAGTCTATTTATCTCCTATCTTGAGACAAAAGTCGTTTTGCTATATAGACTAAGATTATACACATTTGGTATTTCGAGCCGAGTTTGTCTCGCCTATCTATTTCTCGAAATATGTGTTGGTAAGCTTTCGTTTTAGCCGAATTCATCCTTACCTAGTGACGAAAATCATGTTATGTTTCAATCACTTTGAAAATTGCTATGACGAAAAATGGTCTGTGAATAACAACTATATAACGTCCTCTGAGAATGTTTCAATGATTGAAATGAGAGTTTAGATTACATAACCATTGGTAGGATATAAGCATTGTTGTGGAAACACATATATGTGTAAGTCCTTATTCCTTGAACCAAAGTTTGCGAACTTTGTTGATCAAGAGAACCGGAATGGTGGCGTGAGCCAAGTCCGCGAACTGGCGGAAGTTCTCGACCCGAGAATTTCTGCTGGAGTTTGTGAACTCCTTCCGTGAACTTAAGTCCGCGAACTTGAGTTGGTTATATCTAAAAACGATTGTTCTTGAACTCATGTTTAAATAAACTAAGGAATGCTTTATAAACCGTGGCTATAAAGTTCATGAACCGATTCGAGTGAATCAAATCGTTTTTGCTTCGATTGTGTCTTGTGTAGTTACATAAAGATCTAAGCAATTGAACAACTCTCTAACTAGTTCATTTGAGTCATTTGGACTAGTTATGGTGAAGAAGAATATGGTTGATATGAAATTGCTCAAATGGATAACCTTTAGTTAACTATTGTTGAACCAACAAATGTACATGGTTGTGTACGGTTACACAAGCCTAGAAACGTGCATTTCATGTGTGTATAACAAGCTAAGTTTTCGATCTAACGGTTGAGAAATATCAGCTTGAATCTAATCAGGTTTTCATCTAACGTTGAATATTGAATGCTTTGTTACCATGCTAACATTGATTGCAAACCCTGATTTGAAAGATTATATAAGGGAGAACTCTAGCAACTGGGAAACCTAATCCCCACACCTTACGTGTGATACTAGTTGTATAAGCTAGAGTCGATTCTCCTTTAACCTTGGGTTTTCTTCTTTAAACCAGGTTAACGACTTAAAGACTTCATTGGGATTGTGAAGCCAGACCGATACTACTTTCTCGTAGTTGTGTGATCTGATCTTGTTGTTTCTATCGTACGAGTACAATTGTAATAATTGGCTTGAGATTTTTATCTCCGATAGGCAAGATAAAAAGAAGTCACAAACATCTTCGTCTCATCGTTTGTGATTCCGCAATACCTTTTTCGCTGCGTCGATTAAGATTATTGTGAGGTGATCGATATTACTAGGCTGTTCTTTGGGAATATAAGTTCGGGTTATCGATTGGTTCCTGTTCGCCTTGATTTATCAAAAGACAGAACAAAACTCGTAGGTATATTTGTGGAGACGGATTTATCTATTATTGTAGACTTTTCTTTGTGATACAAATTTGTTTATTAAAGTCTTCGACTTTGGGTCGTAGCAACTCTTAGTTGTGGGTGAGATCAGCTAAGGGGATCAAGTACGTAGCATCCTGCTTCTGGGATCAGAGACGTAGGCGCATAACTGTACCTTGGATCAGTGTGAGATTGGTTGGGGTTCAACTACAGTCCAGACCGAAGTTAATTTGAAGTAATCTAGTGTCTGTAGCGGATTAATACAAAGTGTGTTCAATCTGGACTAGGTCCTGGGTTTTTCTGCATTTGGGTTTCCTCGTTAACAAAATTCTGATGTCTGTGTTATTTCTATTTCCGCATTATATTTGTTTATATAATTGAAATATCACAGGTTGTGCGTTGTTCAATCAATTAGAATATCCGACCTTTTGGTTGTTAATTTAAATTGATTGAGACTTGGATATTGGTGTACCATCCAAGTTATCTCTCTAGTATTTGATAAAGACTCGCAGATTTCTATTTGCTTGAGTATATATCAAATTGAGAGATTGAGATTTAAACTCTTTGATATACTTTTTGTTTAGATTGAGTCTGACTGTCTAGTTGATTCTCTAGAAAGTATATTGGAGTTTGTCCATACAGATTGCTAAGCGAAATATTGGGTGTGGTTGTTGTACCCACGCTTTTTCAATTGGTGTCAGAGCAGGCAAACACATTTAAAGACCTTATAAGTATGTGTTTGTAGCGATCTGAATATGGACGAGTCTATCTCTAATAACGCACTGGTTCGAAATTACCAGATGATTCTCAAAGCTTGGATTCACTCCGAGAGAACTGTCCCATCTAAGTCAATATCTAAACATTCTCTTGATGTAAAAACTGTTGATTGGGAAACACTCCTAGAAGAACAGTTGGATGAACTTTCTGATGAAGGTGATTCAGATATTGATAGAGATGTCGATGAGGAAGTCTCAGAGTACGTTAAGTTTTTGGATTCGTGGAAAATGAAGAAGATTACAAATTCTCATGTTACACCTCTTCTGACTCCTCTCTGTCGAGAAAATAAGAAATTGAAAAGGATTTACGGAGGTCTTTATGGTCGGAATCGCTCTTGTGAATCGGTCCTCAAAGATACCGAGGAAAACCTGAGTAGAAAGTCACTTGAATGTGATCGTGTATATCAAAAATACTTCTTGTTAGAAGTGAAACTTACAAAAACTGAAGGAAGGATTAACTCTCAGCAAGCAAGTTTTGATGACAGAAAAAATGCTTTTCTCGCTCGTGAAAAACGCCTTGAGGCTGATTTAGCTGCTGCTCTTGATAAAATCAAGATGTTGGAAGATCACTTGAAAAAATTCAATACCAGTTCAAGCAAATTAACCACTATGCTAGGAGCAAGTAAAAATCATCGTGATACACGAGGATTGGGCTATAAGGGAATAGATTCTCCAAGTATTAGCAAAGATGTAAAATTTTTCAAGGCTAATGATTCTTCTCAACAAAAGGTTTCCACTGATGGCAAAAGTGAAATACCTTCATCGGCAGTTAAGGTTCAAAAGAGCAAAGTATATCAACCTCCAAAGTCAGCAAACACGGATCGAGGTAAGAACATTCCTTATGTTTGCCACTATTGCTGAAATAAAGGTCACCTGGAAAGGAGATGTCGTTTCCGTATAAGGAATGAGAAACTTCATGATGTTCTTGTTTGGGCATCACAATAAGTTGTGAAACCAAGAGCATATGTTAAGACTAATCCCCTTAACGCTACAAGTTGTAACTATCCAACCTTTAGGAAAATGAATCAGTGTTGTGATAAATCTAGATTTGCCTATAAACGTCATACGAATCCTTTTCACAATCGTAATGGTTATCAAAAGGATAATGGTAGGCTGAAAAACCTACAATATTATAAACCGCAAGTGCACGGTGTCTACAATGTAAAACATGGCAAATACGGGTCGATCCTCAGGGAAATGGGTTGCTGTGGTGTTGATCTTAGTGGCTTACTAACTGATTTCTAGACAAGGTAACACAAATTTGGGGTTGTTTTGTCGATACGACTTACTGGAGTTGTGTCTCTAAGCTAAGGTATCAAACGAGCAAGAGTGTTGTAAATAGATGACTGAGAATGCTAGGGTGATTGAATCAACCCTCTAATTCTTATGCTAAAGCAAAACAGTATCTCATTGTGTCTTGTACCTTCCCTTGAAGGTCTCAGATGGATATTTACTTAACTAACTCACTAATTCTCCCCTAGTATAGAGTGTCTTCTTACAGTACACTCTATCACAGGATCATTCAATTGTTAGCTAACTAATTACTCCTAAAGTAATTCAACTGATCTCACTAATTCACCCCTAGTATAGCTTGTCTTCTTACAGTACAAACTATCACAAGTTCATTTGATCAATACAAAGATACAATTACTCATTTCAATTAAGCACAAAAAAACACAAATTTTGAACATGAGTTAACTCAACATATGATCAGGGGTTTCATCAAACACCCTAGCTGATGGAATTAGAACATGATAAAAACAGTTAAAACACAATTAGACTAAGCTTGTGCTCTGGCTAGTCCAGGCATGAGTTCTAACACACACCCAAAAGCCCTATTTATACATGCAATTCCCAAACCCCAATTTATTTCAAAAATAGAAATTAAACAATACCCTTTCGCCCATACCCTCTGAATCTGCTGTCGGCTCTATTTAATCGGCTCTGAGAACTCCTTACTTTGATTTTCCCCAAATATTGATGAAACCCTAACCTAATTCTTTCTATCTCTCACTTAGCTTCTAGGGAAGAAGCTATGAGTGAAATAGAAAGCAAGTAGGAGGTGATGGCGGAGGCGGCTGCGCTGTTGGAGGTCATTGTTGTCATTCTTTGGTGAAGAAGATGGCTCTGCCATTTTTGGTCGGGAGAAGAGGAGAGGGAGAGCTCTGCAGCTGTCGGGTGAAGAGAAGAGAAATGAAATTAGGTTTGGTCGAGGGATAAGGGTATAGGTGTCTTCGGTGTTGAGCGGGTGCAGCGAAGGGTCGATGCGATGGGAGGAGCGACCGTTGGATGTAGATGGAGAAAATCTCACGGTTCAGAGTAAAACGGGTCTTGGATTTGGATTATGGGTCGGGTCTTGGACTGCTCAAGCCCATGTCTTGTAAATGGGTTGCTACTTGTTGGGTTGCAACTGATGCGCGCGCGGGCTTTGGCTTTCTGCTCCATAGACGCTTGTCTCCAATTTTCTGCTCTTTGGCTCCTCAATTTCTCCGAGCTTTATTTATTACCTAAAAACACAAAATTAATTAGTACAAATATTTATTCTTGAAAACAAAGAAAATACAAATGCTGGGATAATATCTGATTTACGAGCACAAAAGATGAGTTAAATGCCAATAAAAAGGTGTAGAAATATGCAATATTTGGCACTCATCAAATACCCCCAAACCTGAATTTTACTTGTCCTCAAGTGAAACAGAAATTAGGAAATCCTAACTATACCACTGTCGCTGGTCTCTCGAATGCATTTAGCGTATGCACTAATCCTTTAAACCCCTAGGTGTCCCTAGTGGACGAGTTGTAGTCTCGTGAGGGTTTACCAGAGGTGTACCCACAAAACCTTCTCCAACTTCAGAGTGTAAAAGAGTCTCAAGCATCCAAGGAGCTATGAGGACATAGAGTTTCTGCATGCTAGTAACACGAAGTTAGAACTACCAAAGAACGCATTCTCATCCTTAAGTGTTGAGCGAGAAGTAACCATACCATATGAAAGAGTTCGGATTCGATTGTGATCATAAGCCTCGACTTCTGCCTCACCATTAGGGTTTTATGATAATTGCACTCAAAAAGATCGCTTTTTAGTCTCTCATGTGTGCAGGCAGGAATAAAGAGAGAAATCCTGCACACGTTGAAGGATAACCTTCCGAAATAATTTCTGGAGATTCCACAGAAGTGTGGACAAAAAGAATCTTTTCTGATGATTTCTAAAAAAGGAAATCAACCATTAGCAAGGATGGGAGTACTCACTTACCTTCTCACCCGATCGTCAATTAACATCATACTCTCATAGGAACCATAGAAACGTCTTCAATCTTCGGTCTTCAACTGTTGATGACGAACTTCTGAACTTCACAAAAATTGACAATTTTTTTTTTTTTTTACATGGAATGAAAATAATAAAACAATAAAACTTGTATTGTCTTGATTTCATAAACTTCACTAATTCTCATCTTATTTTCTTTTCTTTGTTGCATGTAAACCTTGGACTATTTCAACTTTTCTTCAAATATTCTGATGATGCTCCGCTTGCTGACGACGATGTGTTTCTATGAATCTGTTGATGTTGTTGAGAGGGAGAGAGAGTGATGCTAACTGCAAATCGATATTTAGAAGGAGTTTTCATCTTAAAACGTCACCCTCATGATTGACAAAATTAGCACTCAAGAGATCAAAATAGTGCTGAAAGTGGTGCGAAGTTGGGTAGCTCACCATTCCTACCCGGAATTGACGTACGTTGACACACACTCTAACAGCTTTTCTAGAAAGTCACAAAAACTGAAGGTCGGTGCCTCGCTTGATGTAAAATGGGTAGTCTCCACTATGGGTGATCACAATTCTACTACCGAATATCTAAACAGCACCTAATTCGCCCTCCGGTATGGTTAAATCCAACTTTAACGCTCTAATCAACTAAGAAACCTGATTGTGTTCTCCAGAGTACTTCCAATTTACTTATTTCTAGACCGGACTCTCTATGTGAACATAGCTAGAAGCATGCTAGTGACTCTAAGATCTCTAAAAGTTGGAGGTTTTTATGCAAGTATTTACAAAGAGTTTTGAAATTTTTTGATTTTTTGATTTTTTTTTTTGTTTTGAAATAAAAGACTAAAAACTCTATATGCAAATGCACCCCCAAACCTAAATCAAACATTGTCCTCAATGTGTCAACAGATAATAAGAATTTAAACAGTCACATACTAAGAGAACTATGTTGAGTAGAGAAAAGGGAAGAGATTACCGGTATGTTGGCAGAGCAAGGTTAGAGCTTCATTAGTCAAGGCTAGAATCCAACATTCTCAGCGGAGATCATATCGGATTAGCACAATAAAAAGAAGACTCAACCGAATCAAGATAGAAAATTTAACAAGTCCTACTGGATTATATACAATGAAAATTCACCATACACCAACAATCTAAAGAGTTGAGGATCAACCCAAAAGACGATATGCAGAGACATCAACAGCCTTACACAAATATAACATGAGAATGCAAGTAAGGCTGCACAAGTGAATGATTTTCCCCCAAACCTAAACTTGTCAACAGGTGTGTTTTTGAACACAAAATCTTGCAAATTTAAAGGTACATCATGCACTAGGTCTAACTCAAAATGAGTTTTGCTAAGAACAGGCAGACATACATATTCCAACTGTGGCTCCTTAAAGGTGTTATACTTTGATGCAAAATAGTCCAAGAGGACTTGGGAAGCACAAAGCTCTAGGCCTAGATTAGGAACTCTCAAAATAGTTGGTTTAGATATTTTGTGACAAACCACATCCAGGTTTGGTGGAGGAGTTTCAATTTGTGGCTTAGGAAAGAGATTAGGTAAATCATGTTCACTTGCATAAAACAATTCATCAATCTCCATGTCATAATCATCATTATCCAAAAGCTTTGTGTCATGCATATGCAAATCAGAGGAAACATCATGTTGTAACCTAGGCATGGAATCAGACATATCAAAATTGTTTTCATGCATAGTATCATTGGTGTCAACAAAATCTCAGCATTCCCCAAGTCACAAACAGGTGGTATAGCATGCTCATTTTCAGTGAACAATTGCACAGACTCCAATTCAGCATCACAAGTATGAATATTAGAAGAAGCATCATTCATAGGGTTCACAGAAGAGAAACTTAATGTCTCTGAACCTAAAGATTCCACTACATTTTCAAAGTACACATGCTCTTCATATTCATCATCATCATCATCATCATAACACTACATTTCCCTATTCAAAATTGTAGCATTTTTAGTGCACTCATCTACCTCTAGATTAGGTTCATATTCAGTGTCATTTGCATGACATGAACTTCCTTCCATTCTTCTCTTTGTAAATGAATCAGGTTCATCCTTAAGAACAAGTGAAGCTGTTCAATTGAAGGAGAGTCTTCAATAGTGGTTATGCATGTTTCATATGAGTGATCATTACATGGTTGTGCACAGGGTTCACTACACAAGGGAAACTCAGACATGTTGCTATATGGATGATCATGCATTGCATTCAATTCAATTCAAACCTAGCATTGTTTTGCTCTATGAGCATGAGGTTTTCTTCCACTGAGTGCATATACGAGGTCGGGGGAGTATAAATTTGTTCAACTCCCCACCGTGGTGAATGATACATCTGTGCAAAATGATTAGGGTACATGCATTCAAGGTCAGGGCCCTGAGATGGCTCATAATACTCCCTAAAATCATTATGGGCTGTGGGATGTTCATATTGTGAAGCATGCCCATAAGCAAGCTCTCTAATGGATTTGTTTTCATCCCCAGTTTGCAGACCAAAATCCTGACATGATCTAGCAACTCAATTTGAACTCAAAAAGAAACACCCATAGCTTAGCACACATGAAGCATACATCCAATCAACACAGAGAAGCAAAAGTCACAAAAATTGACACACTAATTCCAGATGCAATCCCAAAAGATTGCTTTTTGATGCTGTAAGGCCCAGCTGATTAGGTGGGTTCCAGACCAGTTATGGGCTTCAGTTTGGTTTAGGTGGGAGGTTTATGCACAGCTTGGGTACATGACAGATTATGCACAGCCCATGTTATGTGCAGCACAGCTCATGCAAAGCACAACACTTTATGTGGATTTCAACACAGATTAAGCACAAATGCACACAAAATGACACCTAATTCAAGCACACAGGAGACTTGATTATTGTTGTTGGAGAGTGCACAGTGTAATGAGCATGGATCAGGAGTTACAGGGTTTGTGTGTGACAAACAACAAGTGAGCAGCTAATGCAAAATCAGTCACTCAATCATTCATTCAAGCATCAAAGGTTCGCACATAAATTGCAAATGCTAGTTCACAGATGCACAAATGTAACAGATGGATAGCTTCACAGATGCAACAGCAGATGACAAAGTCAGCACTTTACAACCAATTTAGCATGCCACAGAAGGTCAACAAAGTCAGTTAACCTCAGTTTTCAGATATCATGCACAGTTCTGCAAATACGCATGGGTTTTGGTGATCAAAGGTAAACTTCAAAGGTTAACAAAGTAGCTAGTTCAACACTCTCAAGCTCAGTTTGGCTAGTCTATCAGTTAATCAATCAGATTTTGTACAGCCAATACAATCTCAGTTCACCAAAGCAAATCTCTCATGTCATGGAATTATGCTTGTGCACAAAAATTCACAGATGTAGTATCTATCAGCCAGGATGCAATTGTGCAACTCAAGGAATTAATGCTTATGGAAATGATACTTAGTTTCAGGCAATATAGGATGACAATGCTTAATTGAACGGCTGGCCCTAGGATTTGTGCATACAGCTTTGTGATGCTATACTTTCGACAAGCACCAATGCGCAAACCAAAAGAAGTGATGCTTTTACGAATGGCACCAAGATTCAGGGATTCACAGATGCACATATCAGCAATAGGCTACTCGGACATGAAAATTTCAGCACTCTTACACTAGATTTGACATGCCACAGAGTGTTGAAAGACTCGGTTGACTTTAATTTTTATAGATTACGCACAAGAATTATAGGGCCGATGAAGTCAACATGATCAGTTGATGTTTTAGTGTTCACATGTTATTCTCAGGGATGACAGAGTCAACAGGGTATCAACAGGCCATGCACAAGTGAGGATGACAGCAATGCTCGGGGTTGACAGAGTCAACTGGATCAGTTGATATCAACCAGCCCAGTTGATTTCAAGTGGGGATTGCAGCAAACTTGGTTAACCAAGTTGCAGCTCAGTCTCACAGCTTCAGGGGCTGGAGCTGAGCACGGGTGCTGTTAAAGCCAAGGATTTAATGCACAAATCACACAAGAGCAAAAGATTTCAGCTAACACAGTTTTGTTTCAAAAGTCACAGGGCCATGCACAAATTTCATAGTTTCCAGGGGTTGGATGATCTAGCACTGGTTCAGGGTCAAGCACTACTGGCAATTAGCCAAGCAGAGCAACATTCAACCAATTTGGGCTAGAGGAGCATACAAAGAGATGAAAATTTAAGCATGTAGAAATCATCGCTCAGATGTCACAGGATTATGCTTGTGGATATCAGGGTTCAGTGAGCATACATGGCATTCAACTATCACAGCATCATGTTCATGAGAATCAAAAGCTAGTTGTTTATCATTATGCACACAGATTCAAAATACTGCACTAATCAGTTGAGATGCACTTGCACACAGGTTCCTGTGGTATATCATTCATACAAATATGAAGTACAATGAAATTCTAGGATAACCAACCAGTTTTAGCTCCAATGGTTGTATTGTTCTGCTCCTTGTCTTCCCTTCCTTTGGCTTTTGTAGCACAGGCACCTGCTGTCTCAACAAAGAAACCTCAGTTCCCAATATTGCACAGTTTAAGACAAAATAAGGTGCACAGATGCACAGTTACAATGGAGCAGGTCTAAGCTAGACAAGAATTGCTAAGGTGCTTGTGCTGATGTGTCACAGGAGGATGAAAAAGGTTTTGAGTATCAGTAAAACCACTACTCAAGATTCAGCTAGCATAGGAATAAAGGTCTAGCAATTAAGGTCACAATACAGCTGAAATGAAACAAATGTGACAGACTAAGCCAGGCAAGCTTGAGCTCAGTTGAGGCCACATGCTGACTGAGATGGTAAGTGCAATGCACTATGATCTTACAGCTTCTTTTACTTTCAATGGATGTGCACAAATGACAAAAATATACATCTGATGCTACAAATGTAAATTTTTATGAGATGCAAGCTAATATTATGAGAATGCAGATATGTAGTTAAGATGAACTAACTAAAATGCAATGAACAGGATACAATATGCAATCGAAGATGCAAGTGACAAACAAAATTACCACTAAGTTACACTAATACAGGGCTAAAAGTAATAATACAAAGGTAAGTATGTACAGGGTGCAATGAAAATCAGTGAAGTGCAAGCCAATAATCACTACAGCGCACTACCAATTCCCCGGCAGCGGCGCCAAAAACTTGGTAGGCTTAAAAACCTACAATATTATAAATCGCAAGTGCACGGTGTCTACAATGTAAAACAAGGCAAATACGGGTCGATCCTCAGGGAAATGGGTTGCTGTGGTGTTGATCTTAGTGGCTTACTAACTGATTTCTAGACAAGGTAACACAAATTTGGGGTTGTTTTGTCGATATGACTTACTGGAGTTGTGTCTCTAAGCTAAGGTATCAAACGAGCAAGAGTGTTGTAAACAGATGACTGAGAATGCTAGGGTGATTGAATCAACCCTCTAATTCTTATGCTAAAGCAAAACAATATCTCATTGTGTCTTGTACCTTCCCTTGAAGGTCTCAGATGGATATTTACTTAACTAACTCACTAATTCTCCCCTAGTATAGAGTGTCTTCTTACAGTACACTCTATCACAGGATCATTCAATTGTTAGCTAACTAATTACTCCTAAAGTAATTCAACTGATCTCAGTAATTCACCCCTAGTATAGCTTGTCTTCTTACAGTACAAACTATCACAAGTTCATTTGATCAATACAGCATACAATTAATCATTTCAATTAAGCACAGCAAAAACACAAATTTTGAACATGAGTTAACTCAACATATGATCAGGGGTTTCATCAAACACCCTAGCTGATGGAATTAGAACATGATAAAAACAGTTAAAACACAAATTAGACTAAGCTTGTGCTCTGGCTAGTCCAGGCATGAGTTCTAACACACACCCAAAAGCCCTATTTATACATGCAATTCCCAAACCCTAATTTACTTCAAAAATAGAAATTAAACAATACCCTTTCGCCCATACCCTCCGAATATGTCTGTCGGCTCTGTTTAATCGGCTCTGAGAACTCCTTACTTTGATTTTCCCCAAATATTGATGAAACCCTAACCTAATTCTTTCTATCTCTCACTTAGCTTCTAGGGAAGAAGCTATGAGTGAAATAGAAAGCAAGTAGGAGGTGATGGCGAGAGCGGCTGCGCCTGTTGGAGGCTGTTGTTGTCATTTATCTTGGTGAAGAAGATGGCTCTGCCATTTTTGGTCGGGAGAAGAGGAGAGGGAGAGCTCTGCACTGTCGGGTGAAGGGAAGAGAAATGAAATTAGGTTTGGTCGAGGGATAAGGGTATAGGTGTCTTCGGTGTTGAGCGGGTGCAGCGAAGGGTCGATGCGATGGGAGGAGCGACCGTTGGATGTAGATGGAGCAAATCTCACGGTTCGAGTAAAACGGGTCTTGGATTTGGATTATGGGCCGGGTCTTGACTGCTCAAGCCCATGTCTTGTAAATGGGTTGCTACTTGTTGGGTTGCAACCGATGCGCGCGCGAACTTTGGCTTTACTGCTCCATAGACGCTTGTCTCCAATTTTCTCGCTCTTTGGCTCCTCAATTTCTCCGAGCTTTATTTATTACCTAAAAACACAAAATTAATTAGTACAAATATTTATTCTTGAAAACAAAGAAAATACGAAACTGGGATAATATCCGATTTCTGAGCACAAAAGATGAGTTAAATGCCAATAAAAAGGTGTAGAAATATGCAATATTTGGCACTCATCAGATAACTTCGTAAGACGAAGACAAGATCCGATGTTCCCAATGGACAAAGACTAACTTGTAAAAGAATAGTCAATCCAATTCTCTTCCGAGAAATCTTGAAGAGAGTAATGGGAAGAAGGTTCTGGTTGTTCCTAAACGCACTCAGAAGTGGGTACCAAAGAAAGCCAATGATGCTTTGAGTGTGAAAAGGAATGATCTTCCAGAAAATTCCATGACTATGGAGAAGGAAGTATCCATGATGTTTTGGAACTTAACAAGTTTTTTGGAAAAATGGAATTGGATGTGAAAGGTTCTAAAAACGATCTCTTTCATGATAATCCAAAGGTAACTTGTGGTGAGCAAGACAATGTTCACCCCAACACAATTTGATTGTGTTGTAAGTGCATCCTCACCAAGGAATGCCCTGTTATATATACGGTGAGAGAAACACGAGAATTGGGGCACACAGTTATGTTTGGTAAGGTCAGAATTCGACTGGATTCTTCTAAAAAGGTATGTCTATAAACCTGAGCAAGATTTGTGTTGATCTATGTACCTTGCTTATTGTTCATTTCTACCTAACTTGATCTGTGTTTAAGTTTCTTAAACATTTAGGTTTGTAAATAGTAGTACGGGATGTTTGGACTTCATGGTACACATACCAGGTGTGCATACCATCATTTAAAACCAAAATCCAGGGGTCTAAGTACGCATACCTGTTTGTATACTGCTCCAAGTCACGAAAATTCGTTTGCAAACCCGTATGCATACTGACCTGTAGACGTCGATATTCGGTAAACTTGTTTTGGCCGTAACTTTTTCGTCCGAACTCGGAATGATAGAATTCTATTCATCTTTGAATTCTCTTCAAAATGGAGATGATAATTCTTGAATTTGGATGAGTTAAGATTGGTATTTGTCATGTCTCTTGTTTTTGAGTGATGTGCTCGGTTTCGTCGCACTTGTTCCACTTCTTTTGGACTTGGGCGCTTGGATTCCTGGAGTACTCCTCTTATAAGCTTATTTGTAGCTTTTACAAGAATGATGTTGGTGAATCACAAAAGGAAGTTCAAGAATGGGTAGTAGTACAAATTGCTATGGAATTCTTGAATGTTCACAACCATCTTATGTAAACGGGGTCAGCCCAAAAAAATTCTCTCTCCTAATTTTTTTTTGCTCTCTGGCGATTTTTTTAGGTTTTTTCGAACTTTTCAATTTTCTCGAACTCGATCACTTCCTTGTGATTCGAGATGGGAGATCTTCCTGATCCATCCCAAGATGCTAAAAAACTAACCTATGCAGATCGTCTCAAAGGAAAAAAGCTATTACCAAAAACCGTTGTGGATCTCTCTACGTTACCAAACCCTACTACTAAAGAGGGTAAGCCTGCTGTTGTTATACCGGAGGAACTCTACTTAGAAGGATGCACGATTCGGAGGTTTAAGCCTCATTGGTAGGCTGGATTTCAAAGATCTTAATTTTTCAGATGTGAAGAAAAACCTTCATCTCCAATGGAAATTGGGAGATGACCGTTTGGGTTAAATTCCCGGGTTTACCAATGGAGTTTTGGATCGAAAAAACTCTTCTGGCTATGGGAAAAGCTTTGGGTAATCCTGTTGTGGTGGATAAACGCACGCTGGAACACGAATATGGTCACTTTGCTTCTGTTCTCATTGACATTGATTTCGCTAAGCTAGATATTGATGGTATCCATGTTACAGTTGGAGGTATGGAGTTTTGGCAACCTTTTGAGATCCTGAAAATACCGAAATTCTGTGCTAAGTGTTCTATTCTTGGTCATTCTGATTCAGAGTGCCGCAAAAAAGAAAAAAAATATTGATAATACTATTAGCAATCCTCTACAACTTGTTGTAGATCCTCCGCAACAAGGTACGGATACTGATGCTGGAAAGGAATGGCATGAAGCAATAAGGAGGAGAAAGGGCAAGAAGGCTCCAACTATTCCTGTGATCCCTGAAAAATGAAGTGTTGAGCATTAATGACGCTGTTGAGTTGGATCAGCAGCTGTAGGATGATTTGGCAAAGTCTGGAACTGCTCTGCGTATGGCTTCTGCTGATTTCGAAAAGATAAGCAAGCTATTTTAACGCGCTCAATATTAGCTAGTAAGGCAAGGTCGTTGAGTACTTCTATCCCGAAAGCTAAGTCAGGTGGGAATGTCGAACCCAGGCTTCCAAATCCTGATAGGACTCTTGTTACATCCTCGTCTACACCTTTGTGTGATGCTCTTGAACAAAGCTCAGAATTTGTCTCTCACAATAAGTTCAATATTCTTGGAGAAACCAGCGGCAAGGATTCTTTGGTGTTTGGCAAAATTGATGAAGCAGCCAGGTTAGCTAAGCACCGTCAGATAATTGCTCTCCAGGCTAAAATTGATTCCTTAAGGGATAGTGATTCTATGTCAGATTCCAATGATAACTCTGAGCTAGGAATTCGTGCTAGAAGGGGTTCCTCGCCGGGTCTCAAGCCCTCCTCAAATACTGATAATAACAGGAAGCTACATAAAAACCAAACCCCCAAATTTTAATTATGCGGGTGTTGTTTTGGAATATTAATGGTGTTGCGCGTGATGCAGCACAATCTAAGCTTTCTGAGTTGATTAGAGAATTTAAACCAGAGATTTTTTGTTTGGCTGAACCAAAAATAGCTTGTTCTGTTAATTTTGGTAGAAGACTTCAGGTTGAAGGTTATTCTCCAGATATTATACATAATTCTTCTTATTTTAGTATTGGTAATCTATGGGTTTGTTTCATTAATGGGCTGGTTCCTTCGATTGTAAATATGAGCAAACAGGCTATTACTGTTGAGGTGGAGAGTGTGCATATTTCTTTCATCCACGCTAGTTATATTCAAGTGCCTAGGCGTAGACTCTGGCAGCAACTTGATATGCAGGATACTGTTACTCCTTGGTTGGTAATGGGCGATTTTAATTGTGTTCTGCGTGCGGATGAGAAGAAAGGGGGTTAGGAGGTTCGCACTTCAGTCATAAATGAGTTTAGTGATTGGATGGATGACAATAACCTCTTTGAAGCTGATTCTTTGGGAAATAAATTTACTTGGACGAATGGTCAGTCAGGTAATAGTAGAATCATTAGTAAACTTGATCGCGCTATTATTAATGCTTCTTGGTTAGCTAAGTTTGAGAATTGGCGGTGTAAAGCTCTTCCCAGGGAAGTTTCCGATCATTTTACCCTTCTTAGCTATCCTTTTGTGGTTCCTAGACCGATGAGAGCTCCTTTTAGAGTTCAAAAAATGTGGTTTCTTCATGCTGATCTTAACATAATAGTTAGTGAAAGTTGGATGGTGCCTGCTCATGGTTCTCCAGATTTTATCTTTCCATACAAATTGAAGAGGTTAAAGGTGATTATGAAGGAGTGGAATCTTAGAGTTTTTGGCAATATTCACGCCATATTGAAGCAAGATCAACTGCGTTTTGAAACTGCTGCAAGAAACTCAGATGAAGACCCTAGTGACACGGCTAAGTTGAATGTCATGAAAGATGCTATGGCTACTCTTTCAGAAACAAGGTTGCAGCAGGTGACTATGCTTAAACAAAAGTAAAGAAATCAGTGGCTTGTTGAAGGCTCAAGTAACACCAATTTCTTTCATAACAATATTCGTATTAGGAGGAGTAATAACACTATTTCTGAGCTGGTTGATTCGAATGGTGTTACTCTTACTGATTATGACCAATTACGTGATCATGTTGTGCATTATTATGAAGAAATTCAATGGCCAGGATTTGGAGTTAGATGAGGAGCTTTTTAATTTTGATCATCCAAGCATTTCAGTTGACGAAAGCCTTGCCATGGAAAAAATTCCAAGTCCTGAGGAAATCAAACAAGCGGTTTTTTGATTTGGGAGCTGATAGTGCTCCGGGTCCGGATGGGTTCTCGGGTTGTTTCTATCGCCATTGCTGGGACATCATCCAAGAAGACTTGATTAACGCCATTGTTCATTATTTGAGTACTGGCCATATTCTAATGGGGTAAATTCTTCCTTGATAATTTTGCTAGCCAAAGTAAGAGGTGCTAATAATCTTCGTAATTTTCGACCAATTGGTCTTAGTAATTTTTTCTTCAAAAATTTTACTAAGATTTTAGCTACTAGACTAAGTTCTGTCTTGGAAAAGCTTGTGTCTGAGGAACAGGTAGCTTTCATGAAAGGGCGCAATATTCATGAAAATATAAGTTTGGCTTTGGAAATGGTCAATGAACTGCACATTAAGCACAAAGATGGTAATGTTGGTCTTAAACTCGATATAACTCAGGCATTTGACACGGTGAGTTGGTCTTTTGTCTTAGGGGTTTTTCGTCGTTATGGCTTCTCTGAAAAATGGTGTGCTTGGATGCTCGACATTCTTAGTTCTGCTAGAATTTCTATTCTTTTGAATGGCAACCCTGAGGGTTTTTTCAAAATTAATAGAGGTTTGCGTCAAGGGGACCCTTTATCTCCTTTGGTATTTGTTTTGATAGAAGATGTGTTTAGCAGAAATATTACGAAGCTCTTTCGTGATAAGAAGATGACTCATATGGTTACGAGGAATGGTTTTCTCCTACTCACCTTTTCTTTGCGGACGACATTATGATTTTCTGTAAAGGTAATCTTAAAAGCATTCAAAATCTGGTGGATTTGTTGGGTAAACATCAAGCTGCATCAGGTCAAACCGTTTGTCGTGAGAAGAGTAAGATTTATTATGGTGGTGGATCTTTGAGTAAGAGAACCTATCTTGCTGATTTTTTGGGGATGAGTGTTGACACTTTTCCAGATCGTTACTTGGGAGTTCAAATTATGCTCGGCACGGTTAGCTATCGACACATTCGTAATGAGGTGGAGAAAATAAAATCCCAACTTACTGGTTGGAAGGGTCGTTTGTTATCTTTTCATGATCGCATTGTTCTGGTAAAGTCAGTTATTGCTAGTTACCCTATACACAATATGGCGGTTTATAAATGGCCAAGAAAATTCATTTTGCAATGTGAGAGGGAAATTCAGAATTTTATTTGGTCGGGAGACTCTAATATTAGTCGTGTCGTGGTGGTGGCGTATGATAAAGTTTGTTGTCCTTTTGAGGAGGGAGGATTAGGCTTAACTCATTTGGCTACCATGAACAAGGCGCTTCTTATGAAGTTGTGGTAGAAAATTCGCAATTCAAAGAAGAAGTGGGCTGGTTTTCTTAGAACGAAGTACTTTGGGAGAAATGGTTGCATCAAAACTTGCGGTGTAAAATCCACAATTCTGCCTGGCATTCGCTGCGTGTATAAGATTGTGGAAAACAACACTAAAGTCTTTCTTGGAGATGGTAGGTACACTTTGATTTATTTTGATATTTGGTGCACTGATTTATGTCTTGCAGATATTCTCAATAATCAAAGCCTGGATAGAACTATTATGGTAAGTGACCTGTGGTCTGGTGATCATTGAATTTTCAATGAAGAGCAACTACAGCATCTTGCAGCTGCTGGCGTGGATATTGCTAATCTGCCTACACCACATGGAGGAGAGGACAATAGAATTTGGATGCCGGACCTCAAAGGAGTCTTCAGTGTCAGCGCAACTAAGGAGATAGTGCGTCAGAAATATCCATCTTTGGAAGGCTCTTCGCTGCTTTGGAGGAAGGAAATTCATCCGGTTTTAGCAGCTCAAAACTAGAAATTTTTGCGTGGTATTTGTGCAACTTACGATCTGCTGCAGTCAAGGTTCAAAATCCCGCTAGCAAACAAGTCCCGGATCTATGGTATCGCTGAAGAATCTCTCGATCACGTCCTGTTCAGTTGCAGTTTTGCAGCTCGGGCCTGGAATTGGCTTTCTCAGATTTTTGGCTTAACTCCTAACAATAATCTTGTTATTTCTTATAAGGCAGCAAAAGGAAAGAGTCAGATGGTGCGTGATCTGTGGCTGCTCGCAAATCTCGTCATTAAATCAGAACTTTGGATGTTGAGAAACAAGGCTGTTTTTGAAAATAAGAAGCCAAATTGGAACGTGTTTTTCAAGCGTGTTTTGAAGCTGGTTCAAGACTACTCGGTGTGTCTTAAAGGTTACATGAAGAATTGTGCTGAAGATGTTGTTATTTTGGACTACTTTCGAGTTCAACATAGGAGTGTGAAATTTCAGCAACCGATTGAATGTTTCTGGTATCCTCCGGAAAACAATGAGATCCAGTTATGTTGTGATGGTGCGGCGAGGGGGAATCCAGGTAGGCTGGTGCAGGTGTAGTAGCAAGGGATTCTTCGTGCAATATTATTGGTGCTATGTCTATTGGCTTGGGAAGTACTACAAATTATCTGGCAGAATTATATGGAATCATTATTGGTTTGGAATGGGCTACAAGATGGGGAGTTCGGCGTATTTGCATTCGATCAGACTCTTCTAGTTTGGTGGAGGCTCTTAAAAATTCTAATCTGCCTTGGTTTTCAAGACAAAGGTGGTTGGAGGTTTGTAGAAATTATGATTCTATTATATTTTTACATACCTACAGGTAGGCGAATTTTGCAGCGGATAAGATGGCTAAGCGTGGTTGTTATCTTGATAATGAAGTAGGAATGCACTATGATGGAAGACCTAGTTTTTTAATTACTGTTGAATTTCCAAATGTTGCTTATTATCGTTTTAAATAGTTTGCAAGTTTTTGGGGTTGTTGTGACCTCTTTTCTTGTAAACTATTCTTTGTAAATTCTGTTATCTATTAATACAATTTTTGACTTATAAAAAAAAACACAACCATCTTATGTGAACTATGGTGCATGGTCGTTAATGACTTTGTATGTTCTTCTCTGTTAAGAAAATATTTTTATACGCCTTTGGTAGCTATTCTTGGAGTAAATCCAGGCGAAAAAGATTGATTCTACCCTCAAGGACAAATCATCTTATATGTGCATTACGAGTTTGTCGTGATACCTAGGAAACTTCTTATGAGAATTTATTATTTTTTTAAAGGATTACTTTGTAATAGCATTTATTGTGATTACACATAGCTATGTCCAACGTTTTCATCTTCATGTTTTTAGATTTATTTATTAAATTCTAAGTTATTTGGAAGATGATTTTTGCAATTTTAATCTTTATGATTTTATATATTGCAAATTTGTTATGGGATGATTGTCTGATACCTTGTCAAAAGTAAAGTCTTTCGTATGTCGATATGCATGTATTGATAAAAGAATGAATGGACTTTTGACAAATACAAAAGTTAAGCCTATATTGTCAATTTTTGATGGAAGATAGGTTAAAATCTTTTATTTACAAGGATTATGTCTATTGTATGTCGTTATGCAAATAGTGATGGAAAATAGAATGAATCCTTGTGTATTCCGCAGTAATTGATCCTCCCTGATCCATATTTTATGTATTATTGTGAGGGTCCGTAATGTGTCTTATGTTGAGCACTAAACGACCAAGTTGATTATTTTTATGATTAGCTTTGTTGTTGTTCCGTAAGGTACTTTATGTCGAGCATAATCAATTAAATTAATCATCTTGTTTGGTTACTTAGTTATGGCTCCGTAAGTTTTCTTATGTTTGAGCACTTTTGACTGGGTTGATTGTTTTCTTATGATTAACTCAGTCATTGCTCCATAGATTCTCTTATGTCGAGTATGGCCAATTAAATTGATTACTTTTGTGATTAGTTTGGTTGTGTATTTCGATTAGATTAATTATGGGTTCTCTTGTGATTAATCTAATTGAGTATTTTTGAGTCTCCATAAGTTCACTTTTGTTGAGCATATCCGATTAAATTAATCATGGGTTCTCTTGTGGTTAATTTAATTGAGTATTTTGGATTCAAATTCACACTTGTATGTGATTTGTTATGTCCAAAGAAATCCTTCTTTTCTCTTGAAATTAAGGTCGCTCTTGTTGTTCTTTCGGGAATGACATATTATGGGGGAGAGTTCTTAATTGAACTTGTGCTTAATTGCCAAATCTTTGTGGGGAGTGCGGCTGTGGAATATTTGAGGGGTTATCTTGTATCTTTAAACTCCTTGATGAATGCATTTAGCTTGGCTTTATGATTGCATCTAAATAAGATGATATGTGTTTTCTTTATTTTGGTCATGAAATGTCTCTTTCGGAAATCTCATTAGGATCCCGTTCTTTTGCCTTTGCCAATTTTATTGACAAAAAAGGGGAGAATTAATATGTAGTTCACACTACAAATACATATGGTTTTCGGATCATTATGTAAGGGGGAGTGGTTTCCATGTGAGATGGAGTATTGACTAAGGAGGAGTGATACATATCACCATAGTATTGTTGCTGAAGTTGTGATACAATTGAACTTTGATGCTGTGTAATGATACTATGACACTGTTGTTTATGGGTGAAAACTATCTCTGCCGGTTTTGGTAATTTGGGGTGTGTGGATGAGAAATGAGTTTAAACCTTAAACAAATGCACTACACGGGAGTGCTTGTAGATTCGAGAAATCAATCTGTGCAAATCCGGCCTAAACTAAGAAATGGCCGTTCCAGACTTGTTTCGGTCACAAAGTGAAGGAGATGGGGTTGATCTTAGGGAGGGAAGCGAAGAAGGTGTTGGCTATGTATGACTTGTATCAGAAAGCTGAACTGGCTTGCAGGGTATAAGCTATCAGTTCCGGTGTTTGAATACGATGGTATCAACACTTGCCTCTGTTGTCTGGACTTGTTCTATTCTTTTTGGAAATAGGGAGGAGAACCTATTTATACAAGTCATTTGAGCCTTATTCACATCTCTCGTGGGAAGTGGAGGAAGTGGAGTGATGGAGTAGTGGAGTTGTGTTAGTGTTACACGACCAGTCTTGCCCACTTCTCCTGTCATCTCTAACCGTCCATGACTTCCTGACACGTTCTTGTGATGGCGCGTTGCACGCTGCACGCTGTAAACCGCCAGACCAATACCCCAATATGTATCCCCAGTTTGTGACATGATTGATGTCTCGAGTGTGTGGATCGTGGGACTCACGAGAAAGTAGCATGTAATGCTAGACTAAATAACTAAGTTATTTAGGAAGTCGATACTTGTGAAGTATCGTGTGTATTCTATGCAGTCTTTGCATCGAGTATATTCATCATGTATGAAGCATCGGCTGTTTTTAAGGCTTAACGAAGTAAGTCACGAATTTAAGCGTCTTAAAATAATATCATGTCCACCATCTTGAGTGATCGTTTGGAGGCTATACGAGGCAAGCCACGACTTGACCGATCACTCCATGTGGAAGAGTGGTGGACGGTGATTGTGGTGACGCCTCATTGATAGCCTAACGCATGTCTTAGGCTGTCCGTCCAAGCTGGTGAAGTTGGACGGACGAGATGACTTGCAACCCTCATCTGCGACCGTCGGATTAGGGTTTAAGAGGTACGCAAGTTCCTTCTTTCAGCTTGGTCGAATCCAAGCATGGGAAGTGCTTTATAGAGGACCGATCAGGCATGTGTGTAGACAACATGCTGGTGCTCATGTCTATACTTCACTATCCCACGAAGGTGCGATCTAGGTCACTCAAGTTTACCGGTAAAGAAGAGTGGCTGAGATTGATTTGCGACAGGAATCCTGTGCCGCAAAGGATTCCTAAAGGGGCGTGGCATGCCACCTTCAGGGCGCGCGAATCAAGGTGTACAGCCAAGTTTGGTCTTGGCCGATCGGGTGTGGAGATAGGTGGGCCCACAGTGATCGTGTTAATACTTACCGGACCTGCTTAGTCTATTCCCGGACCCTTCATTCGTGCAGGAGAAAACGGACGCTCGTGATCGCGACACAAACCCTAATTAGGTTTTGCCGGCCATGTGTCATACCCAGTTTGGGGCGTAAGAATCAAGACGACCAACCATAGTTGGTCCTGACCGATCAATCAGGTATGTAGGCGGGCCCACGGTGTTTGTGTTGACATACTCTGGGCCCTTTGAATCTACATCTACACCCTCCATCTATGCCTGCGAAGATGGATGGTTGAGACTGTTTTGCGATACATGTAATGTGCCGCAAACCCAAATTTAGGGTTTTTCGTCCATACTGCTCTGGTTTGGACGGTTTGGCAAGCTATGCCAGCCTTTTGGGGAGGCCGACCATGCGGGGCCCGCATTGGGCCGGTAGTTAATATTCCAATACCTGCTTGGGGTCATGGATTCAATCTAAGCCATCCAATCATGATGGTAAAGTTGGATGGTTGTGATCGTTTCTGAGACTGATACGGACAATCCAAGTTCAAACATGCTCAATCGGGCTAGTATAACACACCGAGAGTTGCAACCTGTACGGGTATTTCGTACATGCTTCATTATTAATTCTTGGAGGTTCGTGTTGCTCTGCTGAGTACAGGAAATACAAGGCTGGATATGCATTAATTAATAACGCATTAAATTCACAGGGTATATGGGATTGTTGCCACATGCTCCAACCTGGATGAATTTCGTGTATTTAATTCACAGAATACTGGGATTGTTGCCACATGCTCCATTTTAGGCGAATTAGTAAAG
Source organism: Papaver armeniacum (assembly GCA_023531295.1). Lineage (NCBI taxonomy): Eukaryota > Viridiplantae > Streptophyta > Magnoliopsida > Ranunculales > Papaveraceae > Papaver > Papaver armeniacum. Next base: position 240,131 of record JAJJWW010001987.1, on the reverse strand, counting down.
TGAAGAAGTATTCATCACTTATCAATGGCTTTATCTTTTGCAAGATGTTAGCACATAATTTTGGCTTTTAAAATTTTAGCCTTAAATGAAAATCCACCATCAACAACTGTATAACAATGATTGAGAACTCTTGTTTTCTCGTTGTTACAGCTACGGATTTTCAACAACGATGATGCTAAACTTACAACCTTTGGGATCATTGGAGTACTTGTAAGTGACGAAGATTTCGAGTAATGTTGAAGTTTAGACATGTGGAATAGGAGCTACAAAAGTTAATTTATTTATTTTTTGTATTCCATATGTATTCATAGTTTTTTCACTAAAATTGACAAAGGGGGAGATTGTTAGAGCATTGCTCGGTCGAACTCGCATGCGTTGCTATCTCAAGCATGTTTGTCAATGTTAGTGATCAAAACTATAAGTCTTGATTTCTAGTCTACTATAGCTAAGGTCTTGGACTAGGATAGAAAGTGTAGTTGAGCTCAATAACTCCATGGCAATAATCATACAAGATGAAGGACTACTCAAGGAACCAGTGGAACTTCATCGACTAAAAGGTATGTGGAGACTTGAACTTATCTATCACTCAAAAGTCTATTTATCTCCTATCTTGAAACAGAAGTCGTTTTGCTATATAGACTAAGATTATACACATTTGGTATTTCGAGCCGAGTTTATCTCGCCTATCTATTTCTCGAAATATGTGTTGGTAAGCTTTCGTTTTAGCCGAATTCATCCTTACCTAGTGACGAAAGTCATGTTATGTTTCAATCACTTTGAAAATTGCTCTAACGAAAAATGTTCTGTGAATAACAACTATATAACGTCCTCTGAGAATGTTTCAATGATTGAAATGATAGTTTAGATTACATAACCATTGGTAGGATATAAGCATTGTTGTGGAAACACGTATATGTATAAGTCCTTATTCCTTGAACCAAAGTTTGCGAACTTTGTTGATCAAGAGAACCGGAATGGTGGCGTGAGCCAAGTCCGCGAACTGGCGGAAGTTCTCAACCCGAGAATTTCTGCTGGAGTTTGTGAACTCCTTTCGTGAACTTAAGTCCGCGAACTTGAGTTGGTTATATCTAAAAACGATTGTTCTTGAACTCATGTTTAAATAAACTAAGGAATGCTTTCGCAAACCGTGGCTATAAAGTTCATGAACCGATTCGAGTGAATCAAATCGTTTTTGCTTCGATTGTGTCTTGTGTAGTTACATAAAGATCTAAGCAATTGAACAACTCTCTAACTAGTTCATTTGAGTCATTTGGACTAGTTATGGTGAAGAAGAATATGGTTGATATGAAATTGCTCATATGGCTAACCTTTGGTTAACTATTGTTGAACCAACAAATGTACATGGTTGGGTACGGTTACACAAGCCTAGAAACGTGCATTTCATGTGTGTATAACAAGCTAAGTTTTCGATCTAACGGTTGAGAAATATCAGCTTGAATCTAATCAGGTTTTCATCTAATGGTGAATATTGAATGCTTTGTTACCATGCTAACATTGATTGCAAACCCTGATTTGAAAGACTATATAAGGGAGAACTCTAGCAATTGGGAAACCTAATCCCCACACCTTACGTGTGATACTAGTTGTATAAGCTAGAGTCGATTCTCCTTTAACCTTGGTTTTTCTTCTCTAAACCAGGTTAACGACTTAAAGACTTCATTGGGATTGTGAAGCCAGACCGATACTACTTTCTCGTAGTTGTGTGATCTGATCTTGTTGTTTCTATCGTACGAGTACAATTGTAATAATTGGCTTGAGATTTTTATCTCCGATAGGCAAGATAAAAAGAAGTCACAAACATCTTCGTCTCATCGTTTGTGATTCCGCAATACCTTTTTTCATTTTAGTCGATTAAGATTATTGTGAGGTGATCGATATTACTAGGCTGTTCTTCGGGAATATAAGTTCGGGTTATCGATTGGTTCCTGTTCGCCTTGATTTATCAAAAGACAGAACAAAACTCGTAGGTATATTCGTGGAGACGGATTTATCTATTACTGTAGACTTTTCTTTGTGATACAAATTTGTTTATTAAAGTCTTCGACTTTGAGTCGTAGCAACTCTTAGTTATGGGTGAGATCAGCTAAGGGAATCAAGTACGTAGCATCCTGCTTCTGGGATCACAGACGTAGGCGCATAACTGTACCTTGGATCAGTGTGAGATTGGTTGGGGTTCAACTACAGTCCAGACCGTGGAGTAGGCTAGTGTCTGTAGCGGCTTAATATAGTGTGTGTTAAATCTGGACTAGGTCCCGGGGTTTTTCTGCATTTGCGGTTTCCTCGTTAACAAAATTCTGGTGTCTGTGTTATTTCTATTTCCGCATTATATTTGTTTATATAATTGAAATATCACAGGTTGTGCGTTGTTCAATCAATTAGAATATCCGACCTTTTGGTTGTTGATTTAAATTGATTGAGACTTGGATATTGGTCTTTGGTACCATCCAAGTTATCTCTCTAGTATTTGATAAAGACTCGCAGATTTCTATTTGCTTGAGTATATATCAAATTGAGAGATTGAGATATAAACTCTTTGATATACTTATTGTCTAGATTGAGTCTTACTGTCTAGTCGATTCTCTAGAAAGTATATTGGAGTTTGTCCATACATATTGCTAAGCGAAATATTGGGTGTGGTTGTTGTACCCCCGCTTTTTCAAATACCTAGCCGTATATTACTCTGGTCACCTAAAATAAAATGACTCCTGGTTACGGCTACATATCCAGGCCGTGTATCTTTTTTACGGTTAGGACTCCAAACCGTAATTCTGACATAAATTTGCAACTCTAGTTTACGGCTTGGTCAACCTTTCCAGTTCCTGGACGTAATATCAGAACGGTTAGGAACTTCATCCGTAATTTGGTTACGGTTGGAAAATACCTAGCCGTATATTACTCTGATAACCCAAAAACAAAATGGCTCCTGGTTACGGCTATATATCCGGGCCGTAATTCTGACAGAAAGTATTAACTCTTATTTACGGCCAGAAATACTAGCCGTAAATCTGACACACCACAAACCCTGCAGGTTTATACTGAATTACGGATGGGTCGACCTTTCGATTTCCTAGTCGTAAACACCTATAATTTCCTTTTACCACATCATATCGACTAGTTTTTTGAATTTTGAAAAATAGATCTGTTTGAAGACTGAGCTGTAGAAGGTTCTAGCTGTTCACCACTTATTTAAACTTGAAATAACTCCGCCTCCATATAACCAGCCATTCCAAATCAAAATCACACCTTCTACATCAACAATCTCCACAAAACTCCTACAAACTCAATGCGATGTACTCAAAGGATAAACCCAACTTTACTTTGGAAGAAGACTTATCTCTTTGCAAAAATTTTGCACTATGCTATCCAAAGAGGAGAGAAGAACGAAGGAAAGGTGGTTTACCAAGTCAATCGTATTGGAGTAAGATTTTTAAAAATTTATGTAGTGAAACAGGTAGCACTAACAACTGCGATGGGGTTGAATTGTATCTTCGATTTTCAGACATACGCAAAAAAAGTGGAAGAATATATCGCTTTACTTCGTATGTGCAAGCAACTTCGACATAGAGGTGAGACTGATGGAGAAGTCGTAGCTCAAGCTAAGAAGGAATGGAGAAAATGAAAAGGTTATAATTTCAACTTCGAAGCTCAATTCGCTATCATCAAAGACTTCTTGATACATCGAAAGGGATGTTATTAAAACCAACTTTTTAATGGGGATCTATAAAGTATGTAATGGGTTTTATTGTGGTCTAATTAATGAAAGTATTATTAATTTTCAATCGTAGTATGTATTCATGTTGAAACTCAAAGTTTCTCAACTTACAAATTCATTTACGGAAGGGAAAAATATGTTAACCCAGCCGTAATACAGACTCAGGTTATTCTGGGAAACATAACGGCCAGAAGTTCTTCACTTCCCATCCGTTTTTTGTGTTCACGGCTGGGAGTTCTTCATATAGCAACCGTAATTATGTATTTACGGCTGGTTCGACACATTTTCCCAGCCGTAACAGGTAAACTTTTCAGATTTTTCTCTGATTTTTAACGGATTTGAATCGATAAAATTGATGTTGGGAGTTGATTATAAGGTTATCCCGAGTTTTGTGACGAAGGGTTTCATCATTTTTCTTCAAATGTTTTCAAAAATATTTCACCAAAATCACCATTTTTCCTTCTTCAAAATCAAAATCAAGGAAAATCAAGTTTTGATTTCCAAAAGTTTAATCATTTGATTAGTCTAATCCATTCACTAAGACTGATTAGTTAGCTTTAACAATTTAATTAGCACTAATCATATTAAGGGTAGATTAGGTATTACATAAAATACCAGGATAAGGGGATCTATGAATTACTATTACATGACCTTATACAGCCCTAAAAAACCCAGCCGTTTAAAGCTCCAATAATGGGATTCTGTGTTTTCCCTATTTTCCATCCCCTCATAATTTCTAAATTTTTTTCTGTATTTTAAATTCTAATTTTCCCTATGTACCACCTATAAAAGTCAAGTTAATTTGACTATGACTATTGTCAATTTTATTTGCATTTTTCTTATTAACCAAAACGATTACCCATGACTGCAACCACCACACTATGGGGTAACCAAAGAATTGTGTTATTGGAATTAATTTAGAGTTCAATTGGTCGGTGAAAAACTCAAATTGGAAGGTCTTTCTTTCTTCTTCCATTTTTCACCTTACTTTGAATTTCTTTTGTGCATATTACATGTGATGCACATCACTACCTTTTGGGTCAGATTCAAAGAACGAAACGTTAATGGTGCTAACACCAGAGAGTGAAACTTTGGATCAAAGACTCTATCATACATTACTTGGATCAAACATTAGCTAATTGATAGACGCATTTATGTGTCTATTTTGGTCTCAATTCTCTGTATTGTTAGTGCTCGATTTTGTATTTATTATGGCTTTTTATGTCTTTATTATGGCTTTTCATGTCGTGTTTTTGGAGAAATACACTTATGCGGAGAAATTAGCTCGAAAAGTGTTATTTGCACCATTCGGAGAAATTACTAATGGCACCCCAGAATAATGTTAAAGGCACCCAAGAAGAATGATAAAGACACCTAGGAATATTATTAATTATACCCACGAATTTACTACTTTCACCCAAAGTGCTAAAGGGAGTCCAGCGCTGGATAAGGGGAGGTCTTCTTCAACATTTCAAATCCAGATTTGGCGGCAAAATGTTCTCTCGCTGCAGAGCTTCCTGGATTCGATTAGTGAGAGTTTTAACCGGATTCAATCAATGGATTAACTTGGGATTGGTTTGTTACACCTAAACAAGGTTGATAGCTACTTTGGTTTTGAAAATCAAGGGATATATTCGCTAATTGGGCAAAACAGGTGGGGAAGTTTCGGACATTTGCTTGAGTTTAGTTGAGAGGATTAAGAGCTTCTTTCTCGGACTTTCTTGCAGGCTAGGACTGAGATGGTCCTGTTAGGGTCAAACACGTTCAGTAAGATGGTTAGAAACGTAAAAATGGAAGTATTCTATAGAGTTTCGATAAAACATGGTAGCTATATTATCTCGGATTTCCTTATATACTTTATGCCTCATATATGGAACTTACGTGGGAATAAGGAGAAGACAAATCTCATTGGATTCGTATCTACCAGTTTTGGAAAGAGTTTGAGCAATTGTTAACGCAAAAGCAAATAAAAATGGAAATATTCTCGGAACTTGGAAGAGAAGAAAATCAGAGATTTCTTGGAAGTTTAATTATGTTATGGTCTATAAACAGTTGGTGAGAAACTCAGAAAGAGGTTATCGAGGAGTTGGGGGTCGATACGGAGGCCGTAGAGGCGAAAATCAGGGTTACAGGAAAGTACCCTGCCGCTGCTGAAGAAGAAGGAGACGAAGAACATTAAACCAACACAGATAGTCGCAGTTCTGCTACACCAATAAACTATCGTTCTTCCACAGTCATATAAATTGTAGCGGTGACGTCTGTAACTCTAGTACAGCGTTGCGAAATTCTGTTTTCATATATTTCTTCAATAAAAACACCTTTTGAGCCATGTTTCTATCTTTTGAGAGTGTTTTCACCATGAGGAGCTAAATCCCAACACTGGGATGAAGAAGGAAGCCTAATATCATACGTGGGTAATTATATTTAATTCTCATATGACTTTTGCACTAATTAAAATTGAATTATGATTTTGATTAATTAGTTGTCATCTCATTTGATGGGTCATGCTTTCTTAGATGTTTTGATGTCCCATGCTTAGGACTTACAACTAATATTTTGAGAATCTTCCTTGGAAAAAATAAGAGTCCATGTCTTTATTTATTGAGCTATAATTTTTAAAAGAATTAATATTTGAACCTTATGTTATGAGTTTGGTGGAATCCTGAGTCCCAGTACTTCTTGATCTTGTGACATCTTTTGTATATATTTTTGTTTTTAGTGTTTTCTCTTTTTAAGTCTTAAATCATACCTCTACAAGTCTTTAACGAACTACTTTTCTTACCAATGTAAAAACTACATCAATTTTTGGCGCCGCCGACGCGGACTTGTTTTTAGGTTAGGTTTTAGATTTTTTTTTCTTTAGGTTTTTTTTTTTCTTTTCTTTTGTTAGATTTTACTCTGGGTATTTTTGTTTTTGGTGTGCAGGTTTTTGCTGGAGACTAAAGGTGGAAAGTTGGACTTTCCTAAACGAGCAGAAAATCCCAAACTTTTCTTTTTATTTATTTTTGTTAGTGTTTATGGGTGAAAACTACTCCTGCAGAATTTGGTAATTTGGGGTGTGGAAGAGGAATGAATTTAAACCTTAAACAAATGCACTGCGCGGTGAGTGCTTGTAGATTCGAGAGATCAATCTGTGCAAGTCCGGCCTAAACCAAGAAATGGCCGTTCCAGACTTGTTTCGGTCACAAGGTGAAGGAGATGGGGTTGATCTTAGGGAGGGAAGCGAAGAAGGTGTTGAGATTGTGAAGGTGTAGACTTGCTTATGACTTGCAACAGGAAAGTGAACAATCTTACGATTGGTGTAAACAGGCTCTGATGTTTTCTTGTTGTTTTTCTCTGTTTTTCTCCCGTTGTTTGGAAATAGGGCGGAGAACCTATTTATACAAGTCATTGAGTCTTATTCACGTCTCTCGTGGGAAGTGGAGGAAGTTGAGTGATGGAGTAGTGGAGTTATGCGTTGGTGATACACGACCAGCCTTGCCCACTTCTCCTGTTCATCTCTAACCGTCCATGACTTCCTAACACGTTCTTGTGATGGCGCGTTGCACGCCGCACGCCGTAAACCGCCGACCAATACCCCAGTATGTATCCCCCGAGTTTGTGACATGATTGATGTACTGGAATGTGTGGATTGTGGATCCACGAAAGATAGCATGTAATCTTGAATTGAATAATCGCGTTATTCAGAAGTCGATACTTGTGAAGTATCGTGTGTATTTTATGCAGTACTGCATCATGGTGTGGTAAAGTGATGGGTAATGACGCCTAACCCGACCAATTAACTCCCGACCGTGGTTGTATAACCAGTCGGGTGAAGTTGGACGGATGAGATGATCTTTGAGACACTCATCTCGCGATCGTTAATGAAATTAGGGTTTTGAAGAGGCGCGCAAGCATCACTCTTCAGCTTGGTCGAAACCAAGCATGGGAAGGATTTCTGAGAGGACCGACCGGGCGTGCATGTAGATAGCATGCCGGTGTACACGTCCATGTCTCACTGTCCCATGAAGGTGCGATCTAGGCCACTCAATTTGACCGGCAAAGAGGAGTGGTTGAGATCGATTTTGCAATAAGAATTTGATGCCGCAAAAGGTCGCGCACCATGCTCTTTTCCGGCGCGCGTTCCAAGACGACCTAACTTGGTCGGTCTTGGCCGATTGGTTTGACATGAAGATGGTAGGCTGGTGTTCACGCCTATACCTGAATATCCCATTAAAACGTGATCCGAGCCACCCAAATCGTCCGGCGAAGTTGAGCGGTCGAGATCAGTTTGTGGTTTGGGAGGCGTGGCCACGCTAGTTTGGGCGCACGTTTTGGGATTAACCAGGCATGATATGCCTTGGCCGAACACATGAGGAGGTAGATGGGCCCACAGTGGTCATGCTGGTATGACCGGACCTGTTTAATCTAATCTGGGACCCTCCATTCGTGCCGGAGAAGATGGACGCTCATGATGCTCAAAACCCTAATTTTGGGTTTCAAATCCGTGCGCCATCTCTTGTTTGGGCGATAATTTTGTCACGACCAAACATGGTTGGTTTTGACCGATTGGTCAAGTGTGTAGGCGGGCCCACGGTGATCGTGTTGACATGCTCTGGGCCCTTTGAATCTACATCTACACCCTCCATCTATACCTGCGAAGATGGATGTTTGAGACTGCTTTGCAACACATGTAAGATGCCGCAAACCCTAATTTAGGGTTTTCCGTCCATAATGCTTGGTATGAACGGTTTCTTGGCAAGCTAGGCCAATGACCGACCATGCGGGGTCGGCCGTGGGTATTCCATACCTGCTTGGGGGGTGATGGAATTGATCTGGGGTCATCCAATCATGCTTATGGAGTTGGATGACTGCGATCAGATCGGGCTCAATCGGGCTAGTATAACACACCGAGAGGGGCTCAATCGGGCTAGTATAACACACCGAGAGTCGGCACTGTGCGGGTATTTCGTATATGGTTTCATTATAGTGCTTGGAGGTTCGTGTTACTCTGTAAGAGTAACACTCAGTCGTCATGCCACACCGATAATGAGTACTTTGGAAATACAAGGCTGATATGAAATTCACAGAAGGGATTGTTGCCACATGCTCCAACCCGGAGGAATTTCATGTATTCACGGCTGAATGGGATTGTTGCCACATGCTCCATTCTTGGTGAATTAAGTGAGGAGTATCCAACACTTATTAATGGCTTTATCTTTTACAAGATGTCAGCCGCATAATTTTTTTTTCTGGTTTTTATAATTTTAACCTCAAATGAAAACCCACCATCAACATTAAGTCCCCGCCTAGCACACAATGGTTACACTATTGTGGGGTAGGCATGAGATGGTGACATTAAAGATAAAACTTATGAGACAAAGTTAGATGTTACCAGAAACGGGTCATCCTGTCCTTGGAGTATTTCATGTTCAAAAGGCATATAGGAGAGCGTTCCCCTAGTATGATGTCGGTCTTGCCTGCTTCGATCGACCTTGCTATGCCTCGCCGGTCGAGGCCCGCTCCGTGCTTGCTTCGTTTGAATGTCGGTCTTGCCGATCGACCTTGCTATGCCTGCTTCGGTCGAGGGCTATTGCGCCTGCTTCGCTCGATCGTGGGGTTGTGCCTAATCGACGGACTGCTGCGCCTGCTTCGTTCGTGGGGCTACTGCGCCTGCTTGATCGAACGTTGGCTTGAATTTCGTGAACATGATTCCCATGACATAAGAGAACCGTGTTGTGCAAATAAATATGGTCCCGCCATATATGCTTGATTGAACGTGGGTCCCATATCGTGTATGCTGATCAATGTCACCTTTATACCAGCCTCGTGCCCTTGACCAACACCGGTCTTGAAACTTGAGCAATACCGGACTTGTGACTTGAGTGATACCGGATCAATACCGGACTTGAAGCTTGAGCAATACCAGACTTGAAACTTGAGTGATACCGGATCAATACCGGACTTGAAGCTTGAGCAATACCGGACTTGTCACTTGATCAATACCAGACTTGAAACTTGAGAAATACCGGACTTGTCACTTGATCAATACCGGTGTTTAGACCCAATACCATCCTTGTGTACTCCAACATGAATGTGTGTTCTGTCGTGTGTGACTACACATCTCACGCGTTTTTATACAAGTACTGACTCATGTCTTTTATTGTAGAATGAAGAAAAGAACTCATGTTGGGATGTCTTCTGGGGATAATGCTGGTGCCAAGTCAGGAGGTGTTGACATCTTCGAAGATATGCCGAACATTGATGATGAGTTGTTCACCGCGCCCTTTCAACTATATGAAAATATTCGTTTCACAAGATAACCCTTCTCCCATCGACTTCAAGGTTTTTCATGCTCCGCTGGGTCCTCATGAAGGATGGATGAGACGTATGTTGAGCAATGAGTACATCAAAGATAACTTGACCAGAGCATATTATTGATGTAGCTTGAGTGTTGAAACGACTATAGAGGATGATAAAGTGGCTTCTGGTACGAACATTGAGGTGGATCCTGGAGAGAGTGTTGAAGCAGGATTCTGAAGCGAACAGGGGTCCCGGAGAGAGCATTGAGGCGGCTCTTGAATAGACCATTGAAGCAGCTTCTGCTGGAGGGAGCGTTAAAGTGGCTTCCTCTTCAGTTCGATTTACCCTTTACGAATTCCATGATTCTTGACCGACCATCTTTCTCGTGTTGAAGAAGTCCTTGACTGACGGTGAAGGAACTTCATGCTGAGACTCAGTCCCCAAGCGTGGTTTACATGGTTTGTTCATAGTGGTTGTTTTCGAGCCAGATATGGAATATCTTGGACATTGTTTCATCATTGTGGGAGTCGTGCATGTGGTACTAGAGTTGGAGTTGACGGACGCGCAGGATGTTGTATCTCGGTGGTTTTCCTCTTGCTGCTTCAGGGACCTGCTTACAGAAGGCTGAAGGTTGTATCGCCTGTTGGTGAGATATATGTCCCTACAAACATTATGAGGCTCCTCATTACCGGCAGGCCTGTTTCTTTCTATCAGGGCATATGTTGTTGTAGATGAGAGTTCAACAGCTCCAGAGGATGACCAAAAGCGCGGATTCTCCAACATAGCATGATAGACATGTACCACTGTCTGATAAAGTGACTCGCCCAGATCTTGCTCGATATGACGCGTGGAAATCGTTATCTTCTTGAGGCTGCTCCCTTGAGGTATTGGCTTCAGTGGAAGATTGCCGTGATAGAGCGTTGATACGTTGCACCGGCATTCTTTAAACAAAATGGCAGTATGGTATAATAACAATTTCCGAGAGGAGTTCGAAAAGCTATCTTACTTGCATCATGCTCGTACATCATTATCTGGTTGTAGCCGCTATATCCATCCATGGAGGAGAACATGCCGTGTCCGCTAGTTGCATTTACTAACATGTCGATGTTAGGTAGAGGAGGATCGTTTTTGGAGCAGCACCTGTTCAAGTATCTGAAGTCTATGCAGCACCTGATCTGAACTACAACTGTTTAACAGACTTGGATCCAGGTATGACATGTAGATGATGGGTGACCAATTTTCATCTAAATCCGGCATTTCTTCATATCTCCAAGCGAATATGTCTTGGTACTCTTTGAGAAGTTCCACGAGCTTCGTGCGTTTATCCGTACTCAAGGTTGAGCTGATGGAGATAGGCCTAGGAGATTCCCCAACGATTTCAATCTCATCAGTTGTGGAGTTGGTGCCATCTTGCAGCTATTGTGGAGCATCTAGCACTTGTTCTTGTGGTTCGTTGCTGTTGTAGCATTCCATTGGGTGGAGAGACTGGGTAGCAGTATCCCCTGCTAATTGATAATGGCAGTGTCGGTATACCGTTTTCCCTTTCTGGTCACGACTCGCCGCAAAAGTGCGTTCCCTCTTCGTGTGAACGTGGGTCGTGGCTTCACAGGTGGAGAAGAATGCTTCGTCAGCAAAGATGTGATAAGCACGTATGTGCTACAATTTTTACACCCATATTTACACTAGCTAGGTCTCGTTTATTGGCTAATAATACTGTTTTAAGTCATTTACAGGAATTACAAGGAAATCTGATCACCGGAACGATAAATGGCTATCGAAAGGCAAAATGATGTTTGCCACAAAAATGAGCAAGTCACTGGCAGCAATAGAACCTAAAAATGTAGCTGTCCTGGTATGTTTATATCAGCACTACTAAAGCCCGGCCCACTAGAGATTGAAGAGGAAGTAAAGACGTGTTATTTCTCTCAACACAACAATCCCGTGTTTGTTTTTCTTATCTAAAGAGGAGGCTCTCGAACAACATCTTCTTTTCTTACCAAAATGAATTCAACAGCAACAGATTTGGGGGTTTTTGTAGTTCAATAAATTGGGAGCTGTTCTTGAGATAGCAAGGATTAGTGGATCTGTGCCTTGATTAAATGGTTGCTGGAAATTGAAATTAGAAGATCAAGTGGGGAAAATCAAATAGAAGGTTTCTGTTAATGGAGATAATGATTGGTGTCCTTCAAATTGGTAAGGAAGATGTGATTTTACAGTAGCAGCAATGGATCTGTGGGGTTTGTTTAGAAATGTTTTTACTCGTCTCTAAATGGTCGAAATAATTATTGGGTTGATGGAGTTCTGCCGATATCAATGGAAGAGAAGAAAAATTATCTGCTAAAGCTGTGGGTTGTGAGATTAAGACTTCATTCAGCAATATGGTGATTGAAGAACATAAATGAAGATGGGTTTTCTGTGGGGTTCGAGTTAGTAAACATTTGGGTCATATCTGGTGTGAATTATATGCCGAGAAATCAATCATAAGATCTGTTTTGCTGCTGGTAACAAGGGAAGAATGGATGGATTGATATGGTGGATTGAAGTAGCAGCTAATGTTGCTGCCATGGCTGTAAACAAGGAAGAAAAGCAACAACAGATGGAGTTAGGGTTCATTTATATGGACTGAAACTCAGAGGGGTTAACAACGGACAATTAAATTGGGGGTTTTGCCGTGATGTGAAGATGAGTTTGAGATGGTTCATGTATTTTGAGTTTAGTGTGGACTGTGAGTGGGCTCAATTGCAAACACAAGCTACAGAGAGGAGTTGAATACAAGTAGTCAACAACTGATTTCAGCTATCTTTTAGGCAGAAACAAGAGGAAGAGTTTACAACTGTGGTCCGTGGACTGGTTTCAATAAATGGGTTTTCTGTGTACCAAATGAAGAGATGAATACGGGTTGGTTCAGGTCTTTTTGGCATGAAAATAGGACTAATTCGTTGAGCTACAAATCAGAGAACAAGTCATAGCCTTCGTGTATAAATGAGAACTACAACCAACCAAGAAGGGTAAGCTGGAACAACACAATCTTTTCTTTAGTTTGCTAATTAGTTCATTGTTTAGTTCTCTTGTATGTTAGGGTTTTCTACTGAATATTTTTCTATGGCTGTCTACACAACAATGAGAAGCTAAACCCCTCTCTGCCAAGACTAGAGGGGAAGCTTAATGGGTTCTAGTATTATTTATAGTGATCATAAATGAATTCCATGTTTTAGTCCATTTCTTGTCTATGTTTTGATTGCATTTTTGTGTTGATGATGTTGACAAACTTCATAGATTCATTGTGATTTCCGGATACATTGAATGCTAGGGAATCCCTGTGACATTTCTCAATTGAGCTTTATTTTAGAAACATAATCAATCAGTCATGAATTGGTATCTGTTTTGGTTACTTTAAAAATCCCAATTGCTATATATTCCAGGTAGAACGAATCATTATTCAGTTCTATTCGAGTTATAATTTGATCACATAATACTTGAACACATTAAGTGAAACCTCAAGGTCTTGGTAGTTTCACAACATTATTTCTCTCTTTTACAAATTTACTCTGCATTCACAACTCAATTACAAATCAAAATTATATTATTGCTTTGCTAAACAATTTTTCTGAGCACCAACAATCTCTGTGGTTCGAACGACTATACTACAATTCTTTATCTTTGATACTCTGAAAAGAGTGATCAAATTTTGGCGCCGCGGGCCGGGGATTGTTTAGTGTTCCTTAGAATTAAGTGCTGCATCGGTTTATTTTTAGTTTTGTTTTAGAGTCTACTGACTTCTGTTGGTTCTTAACAGGGAGTAAGATAGCTCTAAAGACTTGGCGACATTAGGAGCTGCTACGGGTGTAGGGGAACAAGTGCTTTCGTTGCTTCCAGTTGTGATTAGGCTGAAATATTGCCGAAATCACATGACCACTTGGGTAACATTGTATCCGTTCCTTGTTTCTTTTGTGTATGCAACATTCTAGTTCGATCAATTCAATCGATTAGTTAGATTTCACCGTTTACCTAATAGGGTATTACCAAATCACCCTAGTCATCCAATGGCAGGTGAAGCCGAGAGATTAGCGGCTGAGGCTGAAGCCGCTAGAATAGCTGCTGAAGCCGAAGCCAATGCTTTGATGGACCTAGAACCCTTAGGGAGTATTCTGACCTGAAAGGACTTCTACACCTTCTTGTATAGTTCTTCCGGCTAATGCTGGCAATGTGTCAATTAAGTATGGGCGGATACAAGCACTTTGCCTAAGTTTCATGGTTTAGAATCCGAGAGTCCATACATACATTTGAAAGAATTTGATGAAGTCTGTACTACTATGCCTTTTGTTGCTGCAACTCAAGATGTTGTAAAACTGAAATTGTTTCCATTTTCTCTAAAGGAGAAGGCTAAGATTTGGTTGCATTCTTTGCGACCAAATACCATTACGACATGGAATGAAATGACTAGAGAGTTTCTGAAAAGTTTTTTCCGATTCACAAAACCATCACTCTTCGCAAAAACATTATGAATTTTTCTCAAAATGAACATGAGTCTTTTTTCAGTGTTGGGAGAGGTTTAAAGACTTACTTTCTAGCTGCCCTCATCATGGTTATGAAATTTGGAGAGTTATTAACTTTTTTATGATGGTCTGAATTCTGGTATCGTCGAGTTTGTTGAAATGATGTGTAATGGGAATTTCGAATAAGTCACTGATGATGCTTGGAGTTATTTCGATTCGCTAGTGAAAATGCCCAAAATTGGGATACTTCAGGCACAGCGGATAAAAATAAGTCCAAATCCTTAGCTAGTTCTAGGCCTGGAATGTATGTGCTTTGAGTGAAGAAGATGATTTGAATGCTAAAATTGCTAGCTTGCATAGGAAAGTTGATGCTATTCAAACCAAATGTAGTTAAGGTAGCTAACTCGGTAGAACATGCTTGTGGTATTTGCGAAAGTCCGGAACACTACACTAAGGATTGTCCTACGATCCCAGCATTTCAAGAAGTGTTACATGACCAAGCAAATGCCACAAGCATGTTCTACCGAGTTAGCTCCCTTAATCGGAAACATATAATCCTAATTGGCGAAATCACCCTAATTTCAGTGGAGGAATGGTCCTACTATGAATGATGTTAATGTTCCTCAAGGGCCTTCATCTAGTAATCCTTATGTGCCACCTCACAAGAAGACTCTTGAGGATACTTTACAAACTTTTATGCGAGACGAGACTCAAATAAATCAGAATACCTTGCAGACTTTGGATGAGCTGAAAACTAGCATAGGACGTATTGAATCACGTCTCAATGTTAGGGAGAAAGGGACATTGCCTGCCCAAACTCAACCTAACCCGAAAGGCCAAGTATGAAGCTAATAATGCTAATATTGAACAAGCTAAGGTTGTTACAACACTTAGAAATGGTAAGGTGATAGAGACTCCGATGAAGGTAAACGAACCCGAGAAGTCTCCAAAACCCAAGGGTGGTGACTGTCACGGTGATACTGAAAATGAAAATTCTGATGTTGATAAGAAATTGCATGCTCCATTTCCTCATCGTTTATTGTCTACTAAACCATTGGTGATAATAAAGATATTCTTGATATTTTGCAGCGGGTGAAAGTAAACATTCTTTTTTTCTCTCTCCTAATTTTGCTCTGGCGATTTTAGGGTTTTTTGCTTTTTTTCAAAAATTTTTTAGCCGCGCTTCACCTTTGATCATCTTTTTGGTGATCAAACATGGGTGAGCAATCTGTTGGTGATCTCGGTCATCAGAAGTTAACCTTTGCTGAGCTTGTTATGGGTAAAAACAAACAATCTCACGTCTCAACCTCTATTGATATCAACTCTTTACCAAACCCTACTACCAAGGATGGAAAACCAGCAGTAGTAATCCCACGTGATTACTATGAAGAAGGCTGTCAAATATGGCGTTTCAGTCTCATTGGTAGATTGGATCTCAAAGGTATTAAACTCAGTGATATTACAACCAACTTGGAACAACAATGGAACCTTGGAGAAACTAAAGTTCAGTTCATCCCCATGAACCGTGGTTTTTCATTATTAAGTTATCATCTCAGGAAGACAAAGACAAGGTTTATAGAGAAGGAAACAAAGAACCATGGATTGTGAATCAACAACCATTACGTTTGATAGAATGGTATCCAGGTTTTGATGCTGACAAGCAATGCACGTCCCATGCTACCGTGTGGGTCAAGTTTCCAGGCCTTCCAGTTGAGATGTGGGTTGAGAAGACTCTTTTATCGTTGGGTAAATCTCTGGGTAACCCTATTGTGGTTGATAAGAGAACCCTAAATCATGAATATGGGCATTATGCTTCTGTTTTGATTGACATTGATTTTTCAAAACTGAATTCTGATTCTGTTCATGTGGAGATGGGTGGTCGTAACTTTTGGCAGCCTTTTGAAATTTTAAAAAGACCTAAATTTTGTTCCAAGTGCAAGATTGTAGGTCACACGGACGCTGAATGTAGAAAGAAACATGCTACGTCGTTACAACATGATGGTGCTGCAGCTGGTAAGGCTCAGCAAGCTGGAACTTCTACGGGTGTTAAGCAGCATTCTCTCGTTATTCATCAGGGTGATCAGAATTCAGCATGGCAAGTTGCAACTCATAAGAAGAATGGCAAGAAGAATCGAAAAGGTGCACCACAGCATAATGATCAGTCAGTTGTTATGAGCGTTGAAGGCACTGTTGAGATGGAACAACAGTTACAAGATGATTTAGCTATTTCCGAAGCTGTCTTGCATAGTGCTTTAGCTGAGTTTGAAAGGGCCAAACAAGCTAAACTCAAGCATTCAGTTTTAGTTACCAAGGCAAAGTCGGTGAGTACTTCTGCTTTGAATTCTAAGCCAGATGGGAATGTTGAATTGGATAGAACTAAACTTCCTAATCCTGGTAGGATAGCTATATCATCTTTGCCAACACCGGTGTGTGACGCTCTTGAAACAAGCTCTGAATATGTTTCTCATAATAAGTTTAACATCTTGGGTGCAAACTATGTGGGAGAAACATCAAATAATCAGTTACATGATTTTGGTAGGGTGGACGAAATTGCTAAACGTGCTAAACAACAGCAATTAATAGCTCTTCAAAATAGAATTAATGCTTTGAAGGATAATGATACTATGTCTGATTTGGAAGATGAATCTGAACTGGGTATTCGTGCTAGGAATGGTTCTTCACCAAGACTTAAATCCTCCTCAAATACTTCCAGTCAAGTAAAGCTATCAAATACTCAAAATCCAAGGGTTTAAAATGCGGGTACTCTATTGGAATATTAATGGAGTTGCTCGTGAGGCAGCTCATTGTAAACTTAGGGAGTTAATAAGGGAGTTCCAGCCTGATATTTTTTGTCTTGCGGAGCCAAAGGTTCACTGTTCAGTTGCTTTTGGTAATAGACTTCAACTTGAAGGTTTTTCTTCCCATGTTATTCATAATGCTTCTGCTAATAGCATTGCTAATATTTGGGTTTGTTATTTGAATTCAATAAGTCCTACCATAATCAATAGGAGTAAACAAGCCATTACTATTGAGGTTGAAGGAGTTCATATTTCTTTTGTTCATGCTAGTTATGTTCAAGTTACTAGAAGAAGACTTTGGCAGCAGCTTAATCTACAAGATGAGAATATTCCATGGCTTGTTATGGGTGATTTCAATTGTATTCTTCGTCTTGATGAGAAAAAGGGAGGTCTTGAACCTAGAACTTCAGCTATTAATGAATTTTCAGATTGGATAGATGACAATAATCTGTTTGAGGCGGATTTTTTGGGTACAAAATTCACTTGGACTAATAGTCAGTCGGGTTCTGATAGAATTATTAGTAAACTTGATCGTGCTATTATTAATGCTGCTTGGCTAGCAAAATTTGAGAATTGGCGGTGTAAAGCTCTTCCTCGTGAAGTTTCCGATCATTCAACTCTTTTGGGTTATCCTTTTGTTGTTCCAAGGCCTAAGAGAGCTCCTTTTCGTATTCAGAAAATGTGGTTTTTGCACGCGGATTTCCTTCGCATGGTTAATGAAAGTTGGAGCATGCCTGCTCATGGGTCTCTTGATTTTATTTTTACTTATAAACTAAAGAGACTTAAGGGTGTGATCAAGGATTGGAATCTTTCGGTTTTTGGTAATATTCATTCTCGATTGAAGCAAGATCAATTGAGGTTCGAAGCTGCTGCTCTTCGTTCAGATGATGATCCTAATGATATTACTAATCTTAACCTTATGAAAGATGCAATGGTTAAGCTAAGTGAAACGCGTCTTCAGCATAACACTATGCTTAAACAAAAAGCAAGAAATCAGTGGCTTGTGGAGGGTTCAAGCAATTCGACTTTCTTTCATAATAGCATTCGTATTCGAAGGAGTGGTAATACTATTTCTGAATTGGTAGATGATGCTGGTACTACTATTTCAGACTATGACCAAATTCGTGATCATGTTGTTCAATATTATGAGGATAAGTTCAATGGCCAGGAGTTAGACTATGATTTGAGTTTATTTGATTATGAACATCCTAGTATCTCGGAAGTTGAGAGTCTTGCCATGGATAGAATTCCTTCTTCAGAGGAAATCAAACAAGCTGTGTTTGATTTAGGGGTCTGACATGCTCCCGGTCCGGATGGTTTTTCTCTGGTTGTTTCTATCGGCACTGCTGGGATATTATTCAAGAAGATTTGATTAAGGCTATTACCTTTTGTTGGGAGGCTGGTCATATCCCAAATGGAATCAATTCAAGCCTAATCATTCTGCTCCCCAAGGTGAGAGGTGCAAATACTCTTCGTAATTTTCGGCCTATTGGTCTTAGTAATTTTTTCTTTAAAATTTTTACTAAGATTCTTGCTTCTAGGCTAGGCAGTGTTTTGGATAATCTTGTTTCTGAGGAACAGGTTGCGTTTATGAAAGGGCGTAATATTCATGAAAATATTAGCTTGGCTTCTGAAATGGTTAATGAGCTTCACCTTAAGCGCAAAGATGGTAATATAGGCCTTAAGCTTGATATTTCTCAGGCTTTTGATACGGTGAGTTGGGCTTTTGTGTTGGAAGTTTTTCGTAGATATGGTTTCTCTGAGAAGTGGTGCTCTTGGATTCTTAATATCTTGAATTCTGCTAGAATCTCTATTCTTTTGAATGGCAGTCCGGAGGGTTATTTCAAAATTAATAGAGGTTTGCGTCAAGGAGATCCCCTTTCTCCTTTGATTTTTGTCTTGATTGAAGATGTTCTTAGCAGAAATATTACCAAGCTTTTTACTACTAAGAAGATGTCTCACATGGTTTCAAGAGGTGGTATCTCTCCTACTCATCTCTTTTTTGCTGATGACATTATGATTTTTTGTAAAGGCAACTTAAAAAGTCTTCACAACCTTGTGGATTTGTTGGGAAAGTATCAAACTGCTTCTGGCCAAACGGTTTGTAGGCAAAAAAGCAAGATATATTATGGTGGTGGTTCTTTGAGTAGAAGTACTTACCTTGCTGATTATTTGGGGATGACTGTTGCCACTTTTCCAGACAGATACTTGGGAGTTCAAATCATGCCAGGTACGATCCGTTATCGCCATATTTCTAATGTGGTTGAAAAGATTAAAAATCAACTTGCTGGGTGGAGGGGTTTTTCTTTATCTTTTCATGATCGTATTGTGCTTGTTAAATCTGTCATTGCAAGTTATTCTATTCACAACATGGCTATATACAAATGGCCTCGCAAATTTATCTTGCAATGTGAAAGGGCAATTAGGAATTTTATTTGGACGGGCGACTCTGCTGTTAGTCGTGCTGTGGTGGTAGCTTATGACAAAGTCTGTTGTCCTTTTGAGGAGGGGGGCCTGGGCTTATCTCGTATGTCTACTATGAATGATGCGCTTATCATGAAACTTTGGTGGAATATTCGTACTTCGAAGAAGAAATGGGCTGGTTTTCTTCGTGCCAAGTTTTTTGGTAGGAATGGTTGTATCAAAGCTAAAGGGGTTAAGTCTTCTATTCTCCCAGGAATAAGAAAGATTTACAAGCTGGTGGAGTCAAACACAAGGGTCTTTTTGGGGGATGGCCGCACAACTTCCTTGTATTATGATGCCTGGTACTCTGAGCGTTGTTTTGCTGATATTCTAAATGATTATACCTTGGACAGATCTGTGCAGGTTGGTATTTTTTGGGCTGATAATCAATGGACCTTTCCTGACGCACATTTGGAGCGAATGCTTGCAGCTGGAGTAGTTCTTACTTGACTCTGCCTATTCCGAGTGGTGGTGATGACCTCGGAATTTGGATGCCTGATTGCAAAGGCATATTTTCGATTAGTTCCGCTAAAGAGTTGATCCGCAACAAGTTCCCCACTCTTCTTGGTGCTTCTCTTCTTTGGCGCAAAGAAATTCATCCAAACCTAGCAGCTCAGAATTGGAAGTTTTTGAGAGGAGCGTGTGCTACTCTTGATGTCATTCAATCCAGATTCAAGATTCAACTTGCTAACAAATGCAGTCTTTGTGGAATTGAAGAGGAATCGCTTAATCACATTCTTTTTCATTGCAGCTTTGCTGGACGTGCATGGAATTGGATAAATGATATTTTTGGTTTGGTTGCTAACGAAAATCTTGTGGTTTCTGTCAAAGCAGCAAGGGGGAAGAGTACTATGGTGCGAGACCTTTGGCTGTTAGCAAATCTCGTCATCGGTCCGAGCTTTGGGCAGTTCGCAACAAGGCGGTTTTTGAGCATAAAAAGGCAAACTGGAACATGTTCTACAAGAGAGTGTTGAAGCTTATTCAAGAGTATCTTTGTTAGATTAAAGGGCTATATGAAAAACAGTGCGGAAGATGTAATTTTACTTGATTTTTTCCGTGTGCAACATAGAAAAATCAAGTTACTAGAGCCAATTGAATGCTTTTGGCAGCCTCCGGAGATGAATGAGATTCAACTTTGTTGTGATGGTGCTGCGCGTGGGAATCCAGGGGTAGCAGGTGCAGGAGTAATAGCACGAGATGCAAGTTGTGCAGTCCTTGGAGCGATTTCTATTGGCCTTGGTGTAACAACTAACTACTTGGCTGAGTTATACGGCATTATTGTGGGTATGGAGTGGGCTGTAAGATGGGGTTTCAGGCGCATTTGCTTAAGGTCTGACTCTTTGAGTGTTATTGAAGCTTTGAAGAATAATAATCTGCCTTGGTTTGCTTTACAAAGGTGGAGATCAGTTCGTAGTCATTATGATGCTATCAGATTTATGCATTCTTATAGGGAGGTGAATTTCTCGGCTGATGCACTAGCTAAAAGAGGTTGTTCTCTGGATAATGAAGAGGGTATCCATTATGATGGAAAGCCAAATTTTTTACTTTCAGTTGAAGATCCAAATGTTACTTATTTTCGTTTTAAGTAGTTTGCAAGTTTTTGGGGTTGTTTGTGACCTCTTTTCTTGTAAACTACCTCTTGTAAATTTGTTATCTATTAATACAAATTTTGACTTATCAAAAAAAAAAAAAGTTATCTCATCTAGAAGCTAGGGATGCATTAGAAGCCGATCTTCTTAACCTTTTGGATTTCGATGAGGATGGATCCATTGAAGAAGTCAATTCCTTCGATTCATCCCCATTCTTGGATACGAGATAAGTGGCGGTCTAGATTTGAATCACTTCCAATCGGTGAGACCAAGCCACTACCCTCATCCATAGATTTCCCAAAGCTTGACCTTAAGCCACTTCCTAGTGACTCGAAATATGCTTTTTTGGGTCAAAATGAAACATTTCAAATAATTATATCAATTTGAACTTAGTGAAGAGCAAGAAGTGATGCTTTTGGATGTTCTTAGGAAGCACGTAGTGCCGTAGGATGGACTATTGCAGACCTGAAAGGAATTGACCCTAGTATTTGTACACATAAGATTAACTTGGAAGAGAATGCAAGACCTTGTCGACAAGGTCAGCGTAGGTTGAATCCTCACATGAAAGATGTTGTTAAAACTGAAATTCTTAAGCTATTAGATGTAGGTATGATCTATCCTATTTCTGATAGCGAATGGGTCAGTCCAACCCAAGTAGTTCCTAAGAAATCTGGTATTACGGTTGTTGAGAATGAGAATAATGAACTCGATCCCAACTAGGAAGGTCACTGGTTGGCGTGTTTGCATTGATTATCGCAAGTTGAATTCTGTTAGTAGGAAAGATCATTTTCCTTTGCTGTTTATTGATGAAATTCTTGAGCGACTTGCAGGTCATAAGTTCTATTGCTTTCTCGACGGATACTCGGGCTACAATCAAGTGGAGATTGCTCGAGAAGATCGGAAAAACGACTTTTACATGCCCGTATGGAACCTTTGCTTACGGCACGAATGCCCTTTGGCTTATGCAATGCACCAGCAACGTTCCAACGTCTCATGCTAAGTATTTTTTCTGATATGGTTGGTAAGAATTTGGAAGTATTTATGGATGATTTCTCAATCTTTGGTGATAGTTTTACTTGATTGCTTGAATCACTTAGAGTTAGCTCGATTCGTTGCCTTTGAAACAAATCTTGTTCTCAAGCTGGGAAAAGTGTAACTTTATGGTGTCTAGAGGAAATGTCTTAGGTCATGTTGTTTCATCTCACGGACTTGAGGTAGATAAAGCTAAAATGACCTGATTTCACATTTGGCAGATCCAAAGAATGTTAAGGAAATAAGGTCTTTTCTTGGACATGCGGGATTTTACCGAAGGTTTGTTAAGGACTTTAGTAAAATCTCCAGGCCTGTGCAATCTCTTATCAAAAGACAAGGACTTCGTGTTTGATGAAGAGTGCAAAATAGCTTTGAAAAGCTAAAGACCTTATTGACTACAGCTCCGATCATTCAACCCCCTAATTGGTTGTTACCATTTGAGATAATGTGTGATGCTAGCGACTTTGCAATTGGAGCTGTTTTAGGACAAAGAGTTCAGAAGTTACCATGTGTTATTTATTATGCAAGTCGTACTTTAAATGATGCACAATGTAACTATTCCACTACGGAAAAAGAGTTTTTGTCTGTTGTGTTTGCTTTGGATAAGTTCAGGTCGTACCTAGTCGGATCTAAAGTCATTGTGTACACCGACCATGCTGCCCTTAAGCATCTTTTGTCAAAGAAAGATGCGAAACCTAGACTGATTAGGTGGGTTCTTCTTTTGCAAGAGTTCAACCTAGAAATCAGGGATAAGAAAGGGTTTGAGAATGTTGTGGCTGATCATCTATCTAGGATAGTACTTGAGTCGTCTTTTCAAAGTGATGTGGTAGAAACTTTTCCTGATGAACAATTGTTTAGTGTGTCACTAACACCTTGGTATGCAGACATCGCAAACTATCTTGCTGTAGGTTACATTCCAGCTCATTGGACTCAACAAGACAAGACAAAGTTCTTTCTCAAGTGCAAAACTTTACGTGGATGATCCGTTTTTGTTTAAAGTTTGCCCGATCAGCCGATTCAAGGTGTGTACCAGAAGTTGAACACCAAAGTATCTTGAATTTCAGTCACTCCAGTGCTTGTGGAGGACACTTTTCGGAAAGAAAGCGCCTAAAATTCTGCAATGTGGTTTTTCTTGGCCGACTCTTTTCAAAGATGCATACTTGTTTTGCAAAGCATGTGAAAGATGCCAAAAGGTAGGAAGAAATTCTCGACGAGATATGATGCCATTAAATCCTATTTTGATTGTCGAAATTTTTGATGTATGGGGCATAGACTTTATGGGCCCATTTCCTTCTTCTTATGGTTATCAATATATATTGGTTGCTTTGTTGACTATGTATCTAAGTGGATTGAAGCTGTTGCTTGCGGGGATAATGATAGTAAGGTTGTTACTAAGTTTACGAAAGAGAATATTTTATCTAGATTTGGCACCCCTAGGGCTATTATTAGCGATAGAGGTACTCACTTTTGTAACAAATCCTTTGAAAAGCTAATGAAATCATATGGCATTACTCATAAAGTAGCTACGGCATATCACCCTCAAACGAGTGGTCAAGTAGAAGTTTCCAACAGAGAGATAAAAGCTATATTGCATAAGACTGTAAACCCAAATCGCAAGGATTGGTCACTACGACTTATTGATGCGTTGTGGGCTTATAGGACAGCTTTCAAAACTCCATTAGGAATGTCTCCTTATAGGCTTGTATTTGGAAAAGCATGTCATCTACCTGTAGAGTTAGAACACAAAGCTTATTGGGCAATCAAAAAAGCTTAATTTTGACCTAGATCAGTTTGGTGAACATAGGAAATTGCAGCTTGAATGAGCTCGAAGAAATCGAAACGAGGCCTATAATACTTCCAGGAACTATAAAGCTAAAATGAAAATGTTTCATGATAAGCACATTATTAGGAAAACATTTGAACCTTTAGATAAAGTTCTTCTTTATGATTCTCGACTACATTTATTTCCTGGCAAGCTTAAATCTCGATGGACGGGTCCATTTATTGTTAAGAATGTCTTTCCTTATGGTACTGTTGAGATTGAAAATCCAAATAATGGCAATATTTTAAGGTTAATGGGCAGCGTTTGAAGCCATTTTTGGAACTTGTGAATCCAAGTCGATACCACGACTCGGAGGATCCTTCTTATGATTGATTGGCCGTGTTTTGCGAGATGTCTGGCTGGAGACATAAAATTCGGCGCTTTAGGGAGACAACCCTTGTGTTTGTGGGTATCACAAATGGAAGCCCTCACGAGACAGACTCGTCCTCTTGTGCGAGCTTGAGGTTTAAAGGCTTGTTGCATGGGCTAAATGCAACCGAACCCGACTGCAGATAGTGGTAAAATAATGTAGTTTTATTTTCTTTCTTTTCTTTATCATGAATAATCAGCCCTTTTCACTTTTGAACTGTTTTTAACCACTGCCACATTGGGGACAATGTAGAAATTAAGTGTGGGGGAGTTTTGGGGTAAATTAAATCCATGCTTTTCTGATTCTTTGTCTGCATATTCATTGTTTCATCGTTTGCTCGTACATTTTAATTCAAAAAAAAAAAAAAAAAAAAAAAATGGAGTGGAAATTTTACATGATAAGATCAGCTGTTTAGCGGTCTTTCTACACCACTGTCTAGCTGTTTAGCGGACGTTTTTAATCTAGCTGTTTAGCGGATTCGTCTTGCTGTTTAGCGGACACCTTTAATCTAGCTGTTTAGCGGATTTGTCTTGCTGTTTAGCAGACATTGCTCAATCACTGTTTAGTGGTTCCGTCTAGCTGTTTAGCAGATGTTTCTCCATATCCAGCTGTGTAGCGGATATAATTTTTTCTTGTTTTGCTCGGGACTAGCAAAATGTAAGTGTGGGGGAGTTTGATAAGCACGTATGTGCTACAATTTTTACACCCATATTTACACTAGCTAGGTCTCGTTTATTGGCTAATAATACTGTTTTAAGTCATTTACAGGAATTACAAGGAAATCGATCACCGTGAACGATAAATGGCTATCGAAAGGCAAAATGATGTTTGCCACAAAAATGAGCAAGTCACTGGCAGCAATAGAACCTAAAAATGTAGCTGTCCTGGTATGTTTATATCAGCACTACTAAAGCCCGGCCCACTAGAGATTGAAGAGGAAGTAAAGACGTGTTATTTCTCTCAACACAACAATCCCGTGTTTGTTTTTCTTATCTAAAGAGGAGGCTCTCGAACAACATCTTCTTTTCTTACCAAAATGAATTCAACGAAGAACAGATTTGGGGGTTTTGTAGTTCAATAAATTGGGAGCTGTTCTTGAGATAGCAAGGATTAGTGGATCTGTACCTTGATTAAATGGTTGCTGGAAATTGAAATTAGAAGATCAAGTGGGGAAAATCAAATAGAAGGTTTCTGTTAATGGAGATAATGATTGGTGTCCTTCAAATTGGTAAGGAAGATGTGATTTTACAGTAGCAGCAATGGATCTGTGGGGTTTGTTTAGAAATGTTTTTACTCGTCTCTAAATGGTCGAAATAATTATTGGGTTGATGGAGTTCTGCCGATATCAATGGAAGAGAAGAAAAATTATCTGCTAAAGCTGTGGGTTGTGAGATTAAGACTTCATTCAGCAATATGGTGATTGAAGAACATAAATGAAGATGGGTTTTCTGTGGGGTTCGAGTTAGTAAACATTTGGGTCATATCTCTAATGAATTATATGCCGAGAAATCAATCATAAGATCTGTTTTTTTGCTTGGTAACAAGGGAAGAATGGATGGATTGATATGGTGGATTGAAGTAGCAGCTAATGTTCTTTGCCATGGCTGTAAACAAGGAAGAAAAGCAACAACAGATGGAGTTAGGGTTCATTTATATGGACTGAAACTCAGAGGGGTTAACAGCATCAATGATTTTGGGGGTTTTGCCGTGATGTGAAGATGAGTTTGAGATGGTTCATGTGTTTTGAGTTTAGTGTGGACTGTGAGTGGGCTCAATTGCAAATACAAGCTACAAGAGAGGAGTTGAATACAAGTAGTCAACAACTGATTTCAGCTATCTTTTAGGCAGAAACAAGAGGAAGAGTTTACAAGCGTGGTCCGTGGACTGGTTTCAATAAATGGGTTTTACGTGTACTAAATGAAGAGATGAATACGGGTTGGTTCAGGTCTTTTTGGCATGAAAATAGGACTAATTCGTTGAGCTACAAATCAGAGAACAAGTCATAGCCTTCGTGTATAAATGAGAACTACAACCAACCAAGAAGGGTAAGCTGGAACAACACAATCTTTTCTTTAGTTTGCTAATTAGTTCATTGTTTAGTTCTCTTGTATGTTAGGGTTTTCTACTGAATATTTTTCTATGGCTGTCTACACAACAATGAGAAGCTAAACCCCTCTCTGCCAAGACTAGAGGGGAAGCTTAATGGGTTCTAGTATTATTTATAGTGATCATAAATGAATTCCATGTTTTAGTCCATTTCTTGTCTATGTTTTTGATTGCATTTTTGTGTTGATGATGTTGACAAACTTCATAGATTCATTGTGATTTCGGATACATTGAATGCTAGGGAATCCCTGTGACATTTCTCAATTGAGCTTTATTTTAGAAACATAATCAATCAGTCATGATTTGGTATTTGTTTTAGTTACTTTGAAAATCTCAATTTGCTATATATTCCGGGTAGAACGAATCATTATTCAGTTCTATTCGAGTTATAATTTGATCACATAATACTTGAACACATTAAGTGAAACCTCAAGGTCTTGGTAGTTTCACAATATTATTTCTCTCTTTTACAAATTTACTCTGCATTCACAACTCAATTACAAATCAAAATTATATTATTGCTTTGCTAAACAATATTTCTTTTGAACACTTACAATCTCTGTGGTTCGAACGACTATACTACAATTCTTTATCTTTGATACTCTGAAAAGAGAGATCAGTAGGCGGGCCCACGATGATCGTGTTGACATGCTCTGGGCCCTTTGAATCTACATCTACACCTTCCATCTATACCTGCTGTAGGATCAGAATATCGCGACATCAATACTTCGCGAGATTAATAAATACAACATCACGAAGGAGTCGCGGGGAAGTAAAATAAATGACGCAATGGATGACATCAGCCAGAACATGAGAAAAGTGTGAAGATTTGGCAAGATTTAGGAGTGTCGCGAATACGAACACTTATACACTTGCGATACTTCGCGAGTCATTCCCGAAAATAAAGGACAACTTAGCTGTCATCCACTATGTAATACCCTATATAAAGGGTTGAGTAAATCTGTTGTGGGAGAGGTCTTTTTGAATTGTTAAGCAAGACATTAAGAGAGAGAAACTTTAGAGTGATTGTAATTTCCTTAACTCTGTTCTATCTTTCTTTGTAAACATTTCAAGAAAATAATCAATCAAATTCATAGTTATTCATCTTCAAATGGATTAATTGTGTTGAATCTAATGAGGGGTGTAGTGTAGGAAATCCTGCAACTACATATGCGCTAGAAACAGGGACCGAGGAGAAGATCAACCTTGTGAATTAAAAGAATCAAGTGTAACGAGAAAGAAATTTTGAATAATTTTCAACAATTTACTAAAATTGAGAAATGGCTAGAAGAAGGAATGCATCAGAACAACCAACAATTGTGAGGAGAAGCGGGAGATTAGCTGGAGAAAGGAGAAATGAAGTAGGTGAACCATCAAGAATAAATGCAAGAGATAGAGAAGAAGGTCAAATTCAACCACCAATTCAACCAGCACCGAATAGAGTAATAGATTATGATAGGGTGAGCGTGCATACATGGAACCGGATTCTGTGGAAGAAAGAAGAAGTGCAACAATTGATAAATAATGGACAAGAGGAGAGAAATCGAGAAGAAATGGGAGAAACTTGACTCATAGAAATGAAGAAATCGTAGCATTAGAAACGTTGAGACAAACAATACATGAAGAAAGACGATTAGAAGCGGAAGAACGCGCAAATTTAACAAGGCAAAACCATGAGTTAAGAATGGAAAATATGAGGTTGCGAAATAGGAGGTCGAGAAGTAATACCGAGATCAAGACCGGGATCGGTTAGAGATGATAGGAGGAGAATGTTACCTATAGAAAATGTTAATGAAGAAAATTTAGAAAGATAGCTAAATCTCGGTGAAGGATACTGCGAAAGAAGGGAAGTGGTGTGTATTCCACGTCCGGAGATTTTCTGAGAATGACCAAAATAATGGAAATCAAGGAAATAGGCGACGAGAATAATCCAATTGATAAAGAAAATCAGGAAGAAGGAAGAAGAATACTGCATGGGAGAGAAACACATAGGAAACAAAGGGAGATTGAAGATGACATCGAAAAGCATTATATTGAACAAGCGCGTCTAGCTTGCGAAAGGGAAAGATTAAGAGTAGAAATGGAAGAACGAGAATTGGAGGAAGCAATTCGGCGAGAATAATCATGACAATCGAGAAAGAAGGCGCGAGCAAAATCGCAACAATGGAAATATCAATGAAGAGTATGAAAGAATACAAAGGAGATCGATAGACAACCAAGAAGAGAAAATGATAGATACAATGGTGTGCGAATCCATGAACGAGATGGAGGAGAAAGTCGCGAGAGAAAGAAGAGAAGAAAATGTTGAACAAGAAAATCAAGATAGACATGAACGCGAAGGAGAGAGGCGAGCTAAAAAGACCAATAAATTCAAATCCGATGTAAATGAACAAATCTTAAAAGAGTTGGCGAAATGAGAGGAATGTTGAACAATAGAAGAGGAGGAGGAAGAAGACAATTAGATGAGGCAATCGAAGAAGGCTGCGAAAAATCCCTTTACACTAGAGGTGCGATTAGGAGGAATACCCCAAAGTGCAATTTACCCGCATTAACCAAAGCATTTTTGATGGAACAACTTGCGCAATACAACACATCAAAGCGTATGTAAGATGTATGTTACGATGGAAAATCATGACGCTATATTGTGCAAATATTTTGCATCAAGTTTAACGGGAGAAGCACTCAAATGGTTTGAGGGTTTACCAAGAAACACCATCACGTCATTCAACCATTTACAAGCTATATTTTTAGGGGCATACATAAGTAACAACTCCTCGCGACCCGGGAATTGAAGATGTATTTGGACCGAAACAAAGAGTTGGCGAAAGTTTAAGACACTTAACTGTGAGATGGAAGACGATGTGTAGCGAGATGGCCAAGAGTGGATGAAAGATATCTCATTTTATCATTTATAAACGCTATGTTCGCAACTAATTTGCTATATATTCAAATTTTTAGAGTCAAGAATACAATCACGATGACGGAGGTGCGAGAACTTCAAGAGGAGTATATTGCTTTAGAGGAAAGGCAAAATGAGATGGAATCATATCCAATTGCGAATACAAGTTCAAATCTTTGCGAATGCAAGTTTATTACCCAAAGCTGATAAACACGGTGGCGAGTACTTCGCAAGGTCAACAAGAAAGGATAACGAGATGATGGACAGCCAAAGATAGTAGCCATGGGAAGCCGTGATCAAGAAGAATATGAGAGAGAAAGAAACTACTACAACCGTGGTGGCAATAACAAAATTCAAAGACTTGATCATCCGCAAGAAACTTATGGAAGTCAAAGGCGAGAATTATCATGGAGGGCGCGACGTCACGGAGTAGTATGGGAAGAAATAAAAATGCCACATTAAATGCTAGTGTTGAAAAAATATGGGAAGCTATACTCTTGATGGAAAACATACCTGCGCCATGGAACATGGGGAATGAGCCACCACCAAGTGATAGAAGTCACGAGTTTACCACCGTTTCTTACCACCGTTTTCATGGACACTTAACAAATGACTGCAGAAATATAAAAAGAATCATTCTCGAGAATGATTGACCAAGGAAAGCTAAGTCATTTTCTAAAAAGTGAAGAGAAGGTTCAATCCATTACCACCACCTCCCCCACTTGAAAATGCCTGAGAACAAATTCAGCAAAGGGGAAAGAAACATTCGTAATAGAAGTTGGATCGAAAGCTAAAAATTTGTTTTGCAACTCCATTGTACACTCTTACCGAACAATTGAAGATTTTCATGATAATGTTCTCAGTAGGGTTTTTGCGAGGGATGCTAATAATAAAGAAGTGATGAACATTGCGAAGACGTCGCAGTTAAAAGAATGGCAAATGCAAATTATTTCTTTCAACGCATAAGAGATTCCTGAAGGCAAAGAGACGCATGACAACCCATTGGTTGTAAAATTGGAAATTAATCCAAAACCTGTAGATGGCGAAGACGACGAAGCAGAGAATTGCTGGGCGATCAATAGAATCTTGATTGATACGGGGAGCTCAGTAAATATTCTTTTCTACCATACTTACAAGACTATGGGGGGAAGGATGAAGAATTGATACCTTCGACATATAAGATATATGGTTTCAATGGAACAACGAATAAGCCTAAAGGAGAAGTTCATATGAGAATACCTTTGCAAGGGTTATCAACGGGGATTTTGTTCTGTGTAGTTGATGTGGAGTCCCCTTATAATGCATTGATCGGAAGGCCATGGTTGCACGAAATTACAGGCGTAGCGTCAACTTATCATCAATGCATAAAATTTCCTCATCCTAGCGGTGTTGGAATTATAAAGGAGATTGGACGGAAGGACAAAAATGCTATGAGATCGACGTGGAGAGTTGCGAAGAGAGAGCTGCGAAAAGAAAGGGTTGGAAGCAACATGCAAAAGATGAACAAAGAAGAGAAAGATTGATGGTGGATGCCATTGATGTAAGAGGAGAAGATACATTGCGAAACAGGTGCATGAAAACAATTTGAAAATTATGATGGAAAGGAATCATTAAGAGATTTGAATGGTGAAGAAGCGAGAGAGCGGCGGGGAGCAAAAAAAGTGTAAGAAGTGAGTAATCATCAAAAGGCAATAACAAAAGCTTGTTAAGGGTAAGAGGAAGAAAAAATAATTGAAGCAGAAATATGCGAGGATCTCGCCATCAAGAATGTATGACAATTTGATTGAAGAATTGAAAAAACAAAAATGATTAAACAATGTAAGATCGTGTGATAGCTTCGCAAACAAAATGAATGATTGAATGAATTAACAAAAATGAAAGAGTGAGTGAATGGGACGAACCTTTATGGCGTACACCCTAGTTCGCGAATGATATTTCGCAAGAGGCAAATGTAAGACCTACAGTGCGTCATATAAGGGGGTATCTCTTGACATGGCTCAGTGAAAAGGTTATACCGCTCCTGGAATTTGAGTCATGGAGATTTGGGGCCCATGAAAGCCTATCCGGGAGAGATACCCTGGATTTCCAACAATATATATATATATAAGGTTATACCCTGGTTGGACGCCTTGAGGGTTTCTTCCAAGGAGTCGAGTGTATGCTCAAGGCGCCGGGTACACGGTTGAGCCAAGAGTGCCTGGGGCATTTGAAGTGTCTCGGCCATTCTTGGCAAGTCTTGGTATATCTTGCACTCGGCCGAAGAAAACTCCACTTAGGGTGCGATCTCGTAACCATAAGCCATATAGGTATAAGGGATAAGAGGCTGCGAAAACAAGCTGGTTGTTGTTAAGACCGGATGGGAGGAGCTAGTCTTGTATGGCCGATGTACGCCTCCTTGAAGGGGCAACCGGGAGAAGATAAGGCGGCACCCTCCATTAGGGAGCTGATAAGTGTCAAAAGACGCAAATGTCATGAGGCTTTATTTTCGCAAGGAAATTTAGGCTTGTCATATTTGTGCGATGATCCTGTAGAGGCAATAATACTAACGCAAAGATAAGGCGAGATCAATGGGTTTTTGCATGAAAATGCAAAGACGTCCTGCGATTTCGTCGCGAAGACGGCAATGTCATGGGATTTTACATTCGCAAGAGTATTTAAGCCTGTCATATTGTCGCAAATAAAATATCTGCGAGAGGCAAAAATACTTAACAAATGATAAGACAAGGTCAATGGGTCATTACATGAAAATGTAAAGACGTCCTGCGATTTTGTCGCAACGAGGGAGTGGCGAAATAAGACCTTTAATTAGGAAGGCAAAATAAGACCACACAAGAATGATAAGGCAAGATCAATAGATTTCTTCATTTGTGAAGACATCCTGCGATCTTGTCGCAATGATGAACTTCAACATAACTAAAGATATAGACATACATAAAATTGAGGAATCAAATAAGCTTGCGAAAACGATTATATTCCATCATAAAATTACAAATAATAAAGGCCAAAGTCGGAGATTTCATTACTCGAGAGATAATTGATCAAATCTCTCATTTGAAAATGAATAACGAGAGGCAAGTATGGGAATGAATAGGATAAAATCTTGTTATTCATTTCCACATGATGGATTTATGTATTCATAATCTTTGGTCGATTGAATTATAAAGGAGAATTGCTTGATTAATATGCGCAAGTAAAGAAAACAAAGATTGAATTCATATTTAGCAATATAAGAAGATTAAAAGAGTATATATACAGATATTACAAGAAGCGAAAGAAGAAAAAGAAGTTATTTCTTTGAGGATTCTTCTTCTTGGTCAGATTCTTCAATTCCATCATTCTTTTCGCCAGATTCTTCTTCTTCGCTAGCTTCACTATCAGAGACATCCGAAAAGGTATATCTTCAGGAATATCATCGCGAAGACAAGGATATGAACTAAGAGGAATGCGGTGATCATTGCAAACCGTTTCAATAGTTTGATTGCGAAAACGAACAACATTATTGTTGAAATTCGCCATTTGTAGCTTGCGAGTTGTTTCTTCAACTTAGAATACTTGTTATTGCGAAGAGAAAGGTCTTCTGCGAGTTCCCCTTTTTCAGACTCAAGTTCTTCAATCCTTGTTTGAAATCTCTTCTCGGATTCTGCAAAACATATGACAATGAATTAACAACACAATAACAATACTACGAGAGATAAGGAGCGGTAAAGTATAATAAACAACCTTCTCATCGGATATCATGTCTTTAACCAAGGCGGTATGCTCGGCATGAAGGCTAACATCAACACCTAAGTTATTCCTGGCATTATCTAGAACCTTCGCAGCCCAAGCGAATTCATCATCATTATTTATAACAAGAAGCGAACGAATTTGATCTTCTCGCTCATTAAGTATGGCATTCGACGAAGAGATTCGTCTCGTTCAATTTGTACTTCGAGAAGAGATTTTTGAAATTTTGCTAATGCACGTGCACCTTTATTAGCAATACGGTCTTTGTCATCTATGAGACCACTAATTTTCTTCCTTAAAGTTTTGGTTTTCTTATGGGAATCAAGATACATTTGTTTAAATCGGTTGGCTAAACCTAAACTAGATCTATGCTCAATCTCTAAGAGACGATATTTGGCTTGAAGTTCATTTAACGGAAGGGAATCAATTTTGTTTGACGAACTTCTTAAAGATTCGTTGAGATGAGTGAGAAGAACATCATTGTCCATAGGCTCGGGAAATGAATGGAGAAGAATGGCTTCTTCAGAGAGATTATATATGTCTGCGAAAATAATAAATCGAGGCAAAGAAAAGCGGATGATAAAATAAAGACGACTTGAAGAGTAAAAGTTTTATACCATAAAGTTGTTGATTTGCACTTTGAAGAGTAGACATTTTAGTCTTACGAAAGCGAGACTCAACTTCCAAGCTGTTGAATTCTTTCATCTTTCTTGCGAGACATCGCAACTTCGATTTCTAGTTCTTGGATCTTCTTTTTGAGTTGGAGATTTTTCTTTTCAAGGTTGTCGCGTCTTTTCTCGAGATCGAGGCAACAACAAAGGAAGCTCTCCCCGGACTATAAAGGAAAATAAAGAAATTGTTAAGATAAAGCTTATAATCGAAATTACGGAGAAGCAAAGGAATATGAACATACCAAAGCAGTGAGAGCATTTAAGTGATTGGAAGTCAATGTTCGGGAAACTCCGCGAAAAGATTCATTATCCTCTAACAGCGGGGCATCGCAAATTTTAGCGAGAGCTTCGCAAGTAGCAGTTAAATGATCATCTCCTAATCCTTGCATAGAATCGGAGAAGACACTAGACAATTGCGCCATAGCAGAAATAGTCGAGTGATTCTCCCTCACAGAGGAAGTACCAATCTCATTTTTATCCTCGTCGAACTTTCGCTTGGTTTGAGAACTAGAACGAGAAGAGGGATGGGTTTTCCGTTTTTAGAAAATGGAGCGAGAAGATTTGTCCTTGCGAAGAGTGATTTTATTCTTGCCCTTAACCTTCGCAGCTTCGGGGATGTTTGTTTCTTCAATAACCTTCGCACACGAATGAAGATAAGAAATAGAGGCAACAATATTGTTAAAAATAACAAAAGAAAATATTTCTTACTTCATCTGTGATCGATCGGAGTATCGCCAGAGTACTCGCCTTTGGGTTTCTTTCATAACTCTTCCTCAGTTTGTCAACTATAAACTTTGCAAATTCAATAAATGCTTGTCATCGGGAATATCGCAAAAGCAAAACCTGAAAAAGGAAATATACCTCTTTTGCCTTCTCGGGCCACTTAAATTCCCAAGGATGATAGTTTGCGAGATCCGCGAGGAGTACGTGTGAACTGCGATATAGGGTCCATTCAAAAATAAAGGAACAACCCACCATTTTTCATCTTTGGAATGACGAGGAGTACTATTGTTGCCCGAGTGCCAATCAATATCTTGCATAAGTAGCTTGTCATCGGAAATATTATCTTTTCTTTTCAACCGAGCACCCCAACGAGATTTATCATTTCTCATATTTATTACTTTATAATTTTCAAAAAAGTTTTCCACGGTATACTTCTCAGCGACTATTTCTAAGTTTGCGAATCTAGGATCCTTGACATCATCAGAATATAAAGATCCTTTACCAGTGCCACGGTTGGCGAAATTCAAGCATCCAGACGGATGCAGTCGCCGCTCAATTGATAAATAGCTCGCGAGAATTTCTCATGAGCAAGAATTTCATAGAATAATGGTATCTCGGGATTGTATAGAGGAATGGGGAGGCCCGCGAGGAGTTGACCTAGCGAGACTATGATTTTCTGATCATCACACTGATGATCAGAAAACAGTTTTGCAGAGAGAATAGACGAAGATTCTTGATCCGGAATGGTTGATAAAGTGAAACCTTTCTCCTGCAAATTCTTTTGAGTTTCTTCAAAAAGGGGTTTATATGTACGACCAAGTGAAGCCATTAATATAGTATGGGAATGAATGGAGAATTGAAGATTGAGAGAATTGAAGGGGAGGATTACAGTAGCAGAAGCGCAAATTGCGGAGGAAGAAAGTTGAAGGAAAGTTGCAGAGGGAAAATAAAAGAGAAAAAGAGAAGGGTAAGAAAACTATATATAGAGAAGAGAATCCTCGAGAAAACAAATGCATTTAATGCGAGATGGGACGTGAATGGTCAAGAATAAGCGGTTGAAAGAGACGTGTCAAGAAAAGAGTGGAAGAAGAAACACCTGTAATAAATTCCGTACATGAATAAAACGGATAAAAGTGAACAATCGCGAGATAAAGATGAGCAATTGCGGCATTTTAAAATATAAATTCTCATGACATTTTCTCCTTCGCAGAAAAGACATGAGAAGAGGCAAGATGTAGGATCAGAATATCGCGACATCAATACTTCGCGAGATTAATAAATACAACATCACGAAGGAGTCGCGGGGAAGTAAAATAAATGACGCAATGGATGACATCAGCCAGAACATGAGAAAAGTGTGAAGATTTGGCGAGATTTAGGAGTGTCGCGAAGACGAACACTTATACACTTGCGATACTTCGCGAGTCATTCCCGAAAATAAAGGACAACTTTAGCATTGTCATCCACTATGTAATACCCTATATAAAGGGTTGAGTAAATCTGTTGTAAGGAGAGGTCTTTTTGAATTGTTAAGCAAGACATTAAGAGAGAAACTTTAGAGTGATTGTAATTTCCTTAACTCTATTCTATCTTTCTGTGTAAACATTTCAAGAAAATAATCAATCAAATTCATAGTTATTCATCTTCAAATGGATTAATTGTGTTGAATCTAATGAGGGGTGTAGTGTAGGAAATCCTGCAACTACACCTGCGAAGATGGATGGTTGAGGCTGTTTTGCGACACATGTAATATGCCGCAAACCCTAATTTAGGGTTTTCCGTCCATAATGCTTGGTATGAACGTTTTTTTGGCAAGCTAGGCCAATGGCCGACAGTGCGGGTTCCGCATTGGTTCGGCAGTGGATATTCCATACCTGCTTGGGGGTGATGGAGTTGATCTGGGTCATCCAATCATGCTTATGGATTTGGATGACTGCGATCATATCCGGATCGATACGGTCAGTCCGGATGCTCAATCGGGCTAGTATAACACACCGAGATGGGCTCAATCGGGCTAGTATAACACACCGAGAGTCACCTATGCGGGTATTTCGTACATGGTTTCATTATAGTGCTTGGAGGTTCGTGTTACTCTGTAAGAGTAACACTCGATCATCATGCCACATCGATAATGAGCACCGGAAATACAAGGCTAATTAGAAATTCACGAGGATGGGATTGTTGCCACATGCTCCAACTTTGGAGGAATTTCATGTATTCACGAGAATGGGATTGTTGCCACATGCTCCATTCTTGGTGAAAAGTGAGGGAGTATCCAACACTTATTAATGGCTTTATCTTTTACAAGATGTCAGCGCATAATTTTTTCCGGTTTTTACAATTTTATCCTCAAATGAAAACCCACCATCAACATTAAGTCCCCTGCCTAGCACATAATGGTTACACTATTGTGGGGTAGGCATGAGATGGTGACATATTTATATACTGAAATGACCAAGCTAAAGTGAATACATATTTACTCTGGATAGTTTCACATCGTCAGGCGTTGCCCTGGAACTGGTTGGTCCTGATTAAGGATGCGAAGGAAATATGACTTGATCTGGTGAGTCGCTTTGGTTCCTCTTGTATATATATGAGCTCGGCCCCTTCTTCATGTGTACTTCTTTCATCATACACGGATTCCCTCAGGTATATCTGATAAGCCTCGTTGATTGTTATCCCGAATTAGCAGCCTTCATAGGTGGTAAGTAAAGACTCCTTTTCCTCCCGGGATTACGTGACTTGAGATTATAAATAATCATCTCTCGCGGTCGTTTATTCTACATCTCGGTATTGCTCGATCTTCGATTGACTGATCGATTGATTTGATTTTTTGATTTTTTTTTTGTGCGCTCATAACCTCCTATCCTTTGCGCTTTATCATGGAAGCGGCGGACGATCATTCTCACGCTTCCCCGGAAAGAAGTTTCGAAGTTGACAAGCCCGAAAAACCGTGCACACGAAGATGTAATGGCTAAGATCGATCTTAAAGCTTCGCGAAGTCGGCCGTGCTATACGGGGATGTCTATTTCACACCTTCGTATTGCCGGAGAGGACGATATCGTGCACTTTCAGTGCGATTGACATGGAGGAGCGGTGGAGGCGCGAGGAAACGCTGCGGGACACTAGTAGCGCAAGAGCGAGAGATTTGAAGCGCGGTTGAAGAGGCGGAGAGTTGAGCATAAACGACCTCCGAATGAAGGCAAGTGTGATTACCCGTCCGGACGGCGTGATAATTCTTGATTCCGATACAGACGAACCTGAACATTTGAAAGCAATCTGCGTGGCCCCTAATATTGATGTGCCTTTTGATACTCCCGCTGATGATGTTAGGATGGAGCGCGATGCTGCGGAGATGCCTGATGCAGAAGCTGAGGGAGATCCGGAGAGGGGAGCATCAACAGGTGATGGAGAAGAACCCAACGGCGGTGCAGGCGAGGCCGACCCTCTTGGCGACTAAAACCTCTTTTCTTTTTTCTTCTTTCCAAGTATATTTTGTACACTCGAACATCTTCCTTGTACTCGGTGGCGGCCGGGTTCAAGGTTTTTCTTCCATTTGATTGTTTGAATAAAGTTTTTTTTTTTTTTTTTTATATAACCCTTTGCCAAGACTGCAACTGAATCTTCTCGGGCGCAAGGGTGTGCCTTCACACGTAATTCTTTGTGATAAAAGAAGTAATGCCATAATGGAATACTTACGGACTGTGTTCTGATGCAAGATCTTCCGCCTTGTCAGGCGAGATGTCTCAAATCATTTTCCTTTTGTGCACATGTTCTATTTCCTTCTTCCGTGAGATGTTTGCTTAGGGTTTCCTTTCTTGCTCCAAGTGGGTTGATTTAGGCTGACTCGGGACTTTGTGTTTTTAGGAGTAAAGAGGTTCTCGGATGGAAATAGTATTTCAACTAAATTGAAAATTGAAAATTGAAACCCTAACTATGAATGCAAGTATTGCAATCATTTTAAGGGGAATTACAAATATGACATGAAATTGTAAAAGGAAACACGCTGGAAAAAATAGCACAAATGTTTTAAAGGGTGGAGGACGCTGGAAAGTGGTAGCACAACGTCTTAAGTTCGGTAGGGTTTGAGCCATTTTGAGTGAATTGTTATGCCTTCTAGTTTATCAGCGTTGATGAGCTTGCAGTATCCGCCTAGGATAACATCTGCTACCAGTGCACGGTTCATATTCTCTTTCGGTGGGTGAGTCGGGTGGAGTGGTCATTTTCACCGTCATGCTCCCGACTTTGAATGTAGTCGTCTTCGTCACCGGGTCTCCAATTCCAAATGGGTTTGGGCGTGCGATACTTGGACCTTGGCCTTATCGTCTTTGACCAAGACAACCTCTACACTCTTGATAAAACGTTTGAAAGGGCCGGCTTTCCATTCACATCTCCTAGCCGGGGTTGGTTTGTTGGTTGGAGCCGGTCCCAGGACTTGTCGAATGAGGGGCGGTAGGTTGCAAAGAGAGTTGCGCGATGAGACTTACTTGAGATCGGAATCTTTCAATGTACGCGGACAAGCTCTCTCCGGGAAGTTGTGTCACGTTGGCAAGTTGCTGGTGCGGTACCAGACAACCATCAGGTCCAGAAGGCGTGTTGGAGATTCTTTCAGGTATCGAAACCGGTAGAGGACAGCTTTCTAGTATTGCTTTGTTCTCGTGCATCCAAGGGCGTCCCAGGATCATGTCGTAGTTGGGGTGATCTTTGACTATGTGGAACTTTGCTTGTGTCGAGGCATCACCCAATTTGACTTCCAGATCAATATATCCGTATGTATCTCCGAGCTCTCCTTCCGATCTTTAACCACAATTGGGTGACGAGTAGCTTCCTGCTTCGAAATCTTTGCCGCTCTCAAGGTCTTGACAGTAATGATGTTAAATTCGGAAGCCGTATCAATCAACGCGTTATCGAACTCAACGTCTCTCAAACGAGTGACAGTTAGGAGTCCCCAATTTCCATTGCTCACGTCCTTCAGGAAAGACTGGGGTTCCTGGACTGCTACTGGATGCAAACGCCTGCCTGACACAACGTGGTTGAGGGCCGTAAATATGTCTTGACGTTGTCCTTTGGAGAAGTACAGGACTTCACATATGTGCTCCATCATAGATTGTACGGTCTTGCGAACAGAATCCCCAGAAATCATGCAGTTCCTGATAGGTAGAGGGTCTCTATGAACACCTTCGTTTCCAAGCTGGAGTTCCCCTGTCTCTACCTTTTACCTGAATATTTGTTTCAACCTGTTACAATCTTTGGTTGGATGATGGACGAACCTGTGGTAGCAACAATATCTGGGATCTGCCATTTCTTCCTCGGTTGGAGGACGTCTGATAGGGGCAGCTTTACGGCGTCGTCTTGGATCCACGCTTCCAAGAGCTCCATCACTTCATTCATGGGAAAAGGAAAACCCGTGTCTTTAGTGTTTTGTGCAGGAGTTTTGTCTGTTCCTTTTCGAGGCGAAGTCTTGTGTGCCGGGGATGTCCTTTGGTTTGTTGTTCCGTCACTTTGGAGCTTTCCTTTTCTCTCCTCCGCCCACTACACTCACGGAAGGACCGGTGTTGTATTGCTTGTTTGTGAGGCGCCTGCTCCTCGACTTTCACGTGAATCTTCACTTCGAACGACTCTCGGTTCTTTCTAGCAATCTTTGGTGCGATTGTTCTTTGAACGCTTGCGGCTTCATGGAGTTCGAGAGAACGTTTGAAAGCCAGATTCTCTAACGAGCGCGGTATATGGGTATCATCCCATTGATGCACAACTCCACCAATTCTCGTTCGGTGACGTTCGGGTCGTGACAATCTAGCGCTTGAGTTCGAACCTTTTGACGAAGTCGTTAGGATGCTCGTTGTTCCGCTTGAAGAATACTTCCTAGATCTGAAAAGGTGATTTGTTCAGACACGAAGAAATACTTTCTGTAGAAAGCACTGACCATCTCGCTCCAGTTGGATATGCTGTTAGGCGCGATGTTGTTGTACCAGGTGTACGCCCTCCCCGTAAGTGATTTCGAGAATTCTTTTAGGCGCAGAACATGATTGTATTCATGTTCTCCCAAGGATTCCAAGAATCGAGAGACATGTTCACGAGCATTACCAGTACCGTCGTAGAGGGAGAACTGGGGAGAGGTGTAACCTCTTGGAAGAGGGATTCGTTGCATATCTTGAGGGTATGGAGATTGGTGTTGGTGTGCATCCGTCAGATTTCCTTTGCCTCGGCTTTGAAGGAGTCGTTCTAGATCCTCACGTGTGATGAAGTTGGGTGTCTGGTCCGTTTCTCTTGAACATTCAGGAGCCACACTAGCTTCTTCACTCATGTGGGTCCGAGTGGAAACGCCTGCTCCGGGTGAATTGAAGGCATTTCTTGTTGGCTCCAAAGATTTACATGAATCTTGCGGCAATCGTTCAGTCAAGGTCTTGAGGAAAGTGAGTACCTCCTTCTGAGTTGCGGCCATATCTGTTTGAGTCTTAGCAAGAACTTCCTGTTTCTCCATCAAGTCTGCAATGGTAATAGACGGTGGTCCTCCTCTTGTGCCTCCGGCTCCTCGTCCTGATGAGGGAGTGAAATCTGTTTCTCTGGTGACCACTGGAGGCGTTACACTTGAGGAGATGCCGGGATTTGCGGCTGCTCTGGCTCTGGTGATGCGAGGCGTTACACCTACGGGGATGTCTCTGCTCCGCTTGTGTTGGTGATAGAGGTAATGGCTCCTCGAGATGTGTTGGCTACGGTAGCTCCACCGACAGTACATCAACACCGGAGTGTTATCCGCACTAGCTCCATCTCGAATTGATTCTTGATCCAGGACACGAGTTCCACCATCTTGAAATGAATTGTTGATTGGTCCTAAGATCTACCCTTTTTGAAACGATGAAATTGAATCGGATTTCGGAGAAATTGACTTTACAACCGAGAGATTAACCTCCCACCGTGGTCGCCAATTGTTTATGGGTGAAAACTACTCTGCGGAATTTGGTAATTTGGGGTGTGGATGAGGAATGAATTTAAACCTTAAACAAATGCACTTTACGCGGTGAGTGCTTGTAGATTCGAGAGATCAATCTGTGCAAGTCCGGCCTAAACCAAGAAATGGCCGTTCCAGACTTGTTTCGGTCACAAAGTGAAGGAAATGGGGTTGATCTTAGGGAGGGAAGCGAAGAAGGTGTTGAGATTGTGAAGGTGTAGACTTGCTTATGACTTGCAACAGGAAAGTGAACAAGCTTACGATTGGTGTAAGCAGGCTCTGGGTGTTTTCTTGTTGTTTTTCTCTGTGTTTTGGAAATAGGGCGGAGAACCTATTTATACAAGTCATTGAGTCTTATT
Organism: Papaver armeniacum; assembly: GCA_023531295.1. Lineage (NCBI taxonomy): Eukaryota > Viridiplantae > Streptophyta > Magnoliopsida > Ranunculales > Papaveraceae > Papaver > Papaver armeniacum. The sequence continues at coordinate 198,113 of JAJJWW010001987.1, read as the reverse complement.
CACGTCTCTCGTGGGAAGTGGAAGAAGTGGAGTGATGGAGTAGTGGAGTTGTGCGTTGGTGATACACGACCAGCCTTGCCCACTTCTCATGTTCATCTCTAACCGTCCATGACTTCCTAACACGTTCTTGTGATGGCGCGTTGCACGCCGCACGCCGTAAACCGCAGACCAATACCCCAAAGTATGTATCCCCCGATTTGTGACATGATTGATGTCTGGAATGTGTGGATCGTGGATCCACGATAGGTAGCATGTAATGCTGAATTGAATAACTGTGTTATTCAGGAAGTCGATACTTGTGAAGTATCGTGTGTATTTTATGCAGGTACTGCATCATGGTGTGGTAAAGTGATGGGTAATGACACCTTACACACCAATTAACTCCTGACCAGGGCTGTATAACCAAGCTGGTGAAGTTGGACGGATGAGATGATCTTTGAGACACCCATCTGCGACCGTTTGATGAAGTTAGGGTTTTGAAGAGGTGCGCGGGCATCACTCTTCAGCTTGGTCGAAACCAAGCATGGGATACAACTTTGGCCTAACCGACCATACATGCGTGTAGATGGCATGATGGTGTAGGCGCCTATACCCCATTACCTCATGAAAGCATGATCTGGGTCACTCAATTCATCCGGTGAAATCGAGTGGTCGAGATCGATTTGCGACCAAAAACTAGTGCCGCAAGGGCCGCACGTCACGCCCTCTTCAGGCGCGCGTTCCAAGACGACCAATCTTGGTCGGTCTTGGCCGATTGGCCTGGCGTGAAGGTGGTAGGCTGATGTCCACGCCTATACCTGAATATCCCATGAAAACGTGATCTGAGCCATCCAAATCGTCCGGCGAAGTTGAGTGGTCGAGATCGGTTGCGGTTTGGGAGGTGTGACCACGCTAGTTTGAGCGTGCGTTTTGGATTAGCCGAGGCATGATATGCCTTGGCCGATTGGGTTAGGGAATAGATGGGTCCACGGTGGTCATCTTTGGTATGACCGGACACCTTAATCTAATCTTGGACCCTCCGTTCATGCCGGAGAAGATGGACGCTCGTGATGCTCAAAACCCTAATTTTGGGTTTCAAAGCCGTGCATCTTCTCTTGTTTGGGCGACGATTTTGTCACGACCAAACATGGTTGGTCTTGACCGATTGGTCAAGTGTGTAGGCGGGCCCAAGGTGATCGTGTTGACATGCTCTGGGCCCTTTGAATCTACATCTACACCTTCCATCTATACCTGCGAAGATGGATGGTTGAGGCTGTTTTGCGACACATGTAGTATGCCGCAAACCCTAATTTAGGGTTTTCCGTCCATAATGCTTGGTATGAACGTTGTTTTGGCAAGCTAGGCCAATGGCCGAAGCGGTGCGGGTTCGCATTGGTTCGGCAGTGGATATTCCATACCGCTTGGGGGTGATGGAATTGATGCTGGGTCATCCAATCATGCTTATGGAGTTGGATGACTGCGATCATATCCTGACCGATACTGGTTAATCCGTATGCTCAATCGGAGCTAGTATAACACACCGAGAGGGGCTCAATCGGGCTAGTATAACACACCGAGAGTCGGCTGTACGGGTATTTCGTACATGGTTTCATTATAGTGCTTGGAGGTTCGTGTTACTCGTAAGAGTAACACTCGATCGTCATGCCACACCGATAATGAGTACGGAAATACAAGGCTGATTAGAAATTCACGGGATGGGATTGTTGCCACATGCTCCAACCTCGAGGAATTTCATGTATTCACGAGAATGGGATTGTTGCCACATGCTCCATTCTTGGTGAATTAAGTGAGGGAGTATCCAACACTTATTAATGGCTTTATCTTTTACAAGATGTCGGCGCATAATTTTTTCCGGTTTTACAATTTTATCCTCAAATGAAAACCCACCATCAACAGAGAGTCGCTTCAACATCTTTTCCGAAATTGCTTGACAGACCTTTTAAAGATATTACTCATGATAGGGCTCGTCCACATCAGAGTCGAGGATTATGACATCTTCATGAAAAGGGTATTCATGTTTATCCAGGAGTTCATGTTATGCTCCACCCTCCTTCACTTTAGCCGGGCAGCAAAACTTTCATCCCTAGCACTTGTTATCTGAGATGCTTCACCACGCCTCCACTTTTCCTCCATGCTAACCGAAGATAGGAAATCTCGGACACGCTCTCGAACAATACTCAGATGTGCAAGGGACTTGGAATGCAGTTTGAGATCCCAACCAACAGTATGCCTAATCTACTTGGGCCAACCTACGTCATGTTAGGGGAACGCTTATCTAGACGCCTCTTGAACGTGGCATGTTCTAAAGACAAGCCGACCCATCTCTCCTGTTAACATCTAACTTTGTCTCATAAGTTTTACCTTTATTTGTCACCATCTAGTGCTTACCCCGCAATAGTGTAACTATTACGTGCTAAGCAGGGGACTTAATGTTGATGGTGGATTTTAGTTCAGGGCTAAAATTGTAAAACCAGTATTTAATGCACTGTCACCCTGCAAAGGGAAAGGCCGTTTAAGAAGTGATGAGTGCAGAAAACCTCTTTGCTTTATTTGAAGCAATTCAATATATATACATGAAATCCATTTAGAATGGTGCGTGCAACAACAATCCCAAATATTTTGTGAATTCCGTTAGAATTATTAATTAATGCATGATTTGCCTAGTATTTTCCTATGCTATGTTCTTAGCCGAACTCTCATTATTGGCATGACATGACGATTGAGTGTTCACTCTCATTAGAGTAGCATGAATCTCCCGAAGTGCCAATATTGAGACATGCATGAAATACCCACACAGGCTACATCATTCTCTAACAAAGAGAATCTCGTATCGATGCGCTTTTGGTTAGCCCGATCGAAGCATGCATGTCAGTCTCAAAACGATCATGGCCATACAAGTTAGCCGCATAATTTAACCAGCCTATCCAAACCCTGGCTGGAATAGGCGATCACTGTAACAACCTCCGGCGAGCCCATTTATGCCCTAGCCGGTCTAACACCACACCATACTCCCCAGCGCCGTCAAACGCCAACTCAAAGTAGGGTGGCCGCGCTGTTTTGGGAAGAACTCGAACGAGCATAGACTGTTCAGGACGGTCTTAAAACCATCGCAACCGTCCAACTTCGCCAGCCTGGTTGGACGGATTAGATCATCTCACGAATGATTAAGGAAGCGCTAACGCACACGTTAAAGGGCCCACTTACCCTCACCCGATCGATTTTCTCACGACGAGGTCATGGAACAATGAAATGTTTGCTCAAAACACGGCGAGCGTGATGCTTCTAAGGGTCGCGGAAGTTCACTAGTGTCTTAAATCGATCGCAACCATCCAACTTAGCCAGCCTATTCGGATGTCTTAGATCGCATTTGGGACCGTCAATAAGGTGCACATGCGTTCACCATCAGCCCAACATGGGCCCCGCGTGATCGATCTCTCCAAAGGAGGATCACGGCGTGCCAAACCGCTTGGCCAAAGTCATGCATGCGTGACTGATTCAAAGCCCTAATTAGGGTTTGCGGCGATGCACATATGTCGTAAATTGATCGTGACCATCCATCTTCACCAGCCTAAATGGACGACGTAGATATAGACTCAAGAGGTTCCAAGGATGTCAACATGATCACCGTGGGCCCACCTTTGCGTGTGACCGTGACCTATGCGAGACTAGGACCCGACGCCTCGAAATGCACGCCCCAAAGGTGGCATGGCACACGACTTTTAAACCTTTGCGGCAATATATTTCTATCGCAAATGGATCACGACCACTCATCTTTGCCGGACAAATTGAGTGGCCTAGATCGAATCTTTGTGGGACCGAGGGGTGTAGACATGCATGCCAGCGGGCCGTCTCCATGCATGCCTGGTTGGTCCATCCCAAATTAGCACCAATGCTTGGATTCTATCAGCCAAAGAGGAGATGTTTGCGCACCTCTAAAAAAAAACCTAAATTCCTTCAACGAATGTAAACATGTGTCGTAAATCATTTCGTCCGTCCAACTTTTCCAGCTTGGTCGGACGGCTTGGATTAAAAATTAGGCGATCAATAAAGCGCCTCAATGATCACCGTCCGCCACTCTACCGCAGGGAGTGATCGACCAGATGATGGCCCGACCACGCGATCTCCAAACGATCACTCTAAAAGGGTTGGACGTGCAGCCATTTTAAGACGCTTAATCATGACTTACTCAATCAAGCTTTAAAACAACAATACTTCATACATATCGATTGTTTTGAGTCACTTACTTAAAAGCGATGCATTACATGCATTACGCACGATATTTCATGAATATCAATCCCATTAACAACTTAGTTATTTAACCTAATAGCACCATATGCTATTTCCTGCGGCGGGTCCCACAACTCGACCCACTCATTCGAGACATCAAACATGTCATAAACTGGGGGATACTTACTGGGGTATTGGTCTGGCGGTTTACAGCATGCGGCGTGCAACGCGCCCATTACGAGAACGTGTTAGGAAGCATGGACGGTTAACGATGAGGGAAGTGGGCAAAGGTGTGATCGTGTGACAATCACCTACACGACCCCACTACTCCATCACTCAACTTCCTCCACTTCCTACGAGATGAAGATTGCGCTCAAATGACTTGTATAAATAGGTTCTTCAACCTATCTTCAAACAACACGAGAAAACAAGTTGTTGTTAACACCGTATCCAGAAACCATTTTCTGATACAAGTCATAAAACAGCCACACCTTCATAATTCAATATCCTAATCTCAAACACCTTCTTCGCTTCCCTCCCTAAGATCAACCATTCTCCTTCACCTTGTGACCGAATTGAATCTGGAACTGCCATTTCTTGGTTTAGGCCAGAGTCTTACAGATTGATCTCTCGAATCTAAAAGTACTCCCCTTCAGTGTATTTGTTTTGGGTTTGAATTCGTTTCTCATCAACACACCCAAATTTACCAAAAACAGCAGAATCAGCTTTTACCCCAAAACAACTGGCGACCACAGTGGGAGATTGATCTCTCGGTTGCAAAAATCAATATTTCAATATTCATTCCAGTTTTTTCAATTTCAAAAGGGTGGATCTTAGACCCAATTCAATCATTAAATTTAATTTAGGTTCAACAACCAATTTCAATTTCGGTGTTCCATTCGCTAAGAAGCTTCATAAAATGTTTTTTTAAGCAATGCTACTGGAAAGGCCTTGGATAGCTGAGTTCCAGTAAATCTCCCAGGTAAAATGATCATAAAGCCGCGTGGAGACACAAGAAGACGTGACTACTACCTAAAAGAGCACAACGGTATCTCTCGAAGGTCCGGATGAAGAAACCGGTTTCTCTGTAACACCACGGGTGTTGTATGGAGCAAGCCAGAAATGCCTCAAAGGTTCCACACCCAGAAATACAAAGTGAAGATTCGCGTAGCTATTGTTCCAGTATGGAGATAGTCGACAACAAATCTCAACACCATCGGAGTCCCAGGAAGACACCTGTAGAGATCACAAAAGAAAAGGTCTATCTCTATTCCACCACTGCTACCAATTTAAAGTCAGGAGTATCCACTACCACTTCATCAACAAAACGTGTAGATCCAGAACATGGCGTAATTCCGAGAATTCGTACATCTACAATAACAAAGGAGGCTTGATCTATCTTCAAATCATCATAAATGGTTCTCCTATTATGTCAACCTGGACAACAGCGAGACACTCCCTTAGGCGTGACACTTCCAATCACCGGAGCTAGAGCTACCGCCGCCACCAATATTTCTTCAAGCGTAACACCCCCGGTCGTTACTAGAGCTACTGACACTTCCCCATCAGGACGAGAGACTGGAGGATCCAGAGGAGGCCAACCCCCTATCACCATTGTTGATTTGATGGAAAGACGAGAAGTTCTCGCTAAGGTTCAGACGGACACGGCTACAACTCAGAAAGAGGTACTCACTTTCCTCAATACGCTAATGGAGCGACTATCACAAGATCCGCGTCAGCCCATAGAAGCAATGAAGAGCACTTTCAACACTTTTGGCGCAAGCACTTCGACGGGCGTGCATTCATAGATGAAGAAGTTCGTGTTGCTCCTGAGTGCTCAAGGGAAAGAATCATCCGTCCAATTTCATCACGCGTGAGGATCTAGAACGACTCTCCAGCATCGAGGCAAGGAAAACCCGGTAGACCTGCACCAGCATCAGCCTCCTTATCCTCCTGATGCGCAAAGAGTTCCTCTTTCGAGAGGATACTCCTCTCCTCAATTTCCATTTTATGACGGAACCGGTAATGCTCGTGAACACATCTCTGGTTTTCTGGAGTCATTAGGAGAGCACGAATACAATCATGTCCTCCGCCTGAAAGAATTCTCAAAGTTAGTTACTTACGATGATGTAACCAAATTTTTTCCATATTTTCTTGTACAAGTTGGCATATCCAATGGGAACACTGAATCCACCAACTAGTTCGTGATATGGGAGTGATGCATAAAATGGAGGATCGAAAGCAATCCCTGCACTCGGGTATTCATGCACTACTATACGGTTCTCAATTACTGGAGCAACTTCTATAGTCATGACAACAGTTTCTTCAGTCTCTTCTACTCATGGTTCGGTTTTTTCTGCCACTGAAGCAACAACAATTGAAGTTTCAGTCTCTCTAACAACATCATCAGTAACTCCCTCACGACTTTAAAGTGCAGGGATGGTCGCTTCTTCATTGATAATCACGGTGTTGCTCAAGCCATCGTTATTAGCTCCTTCATTCTCAACTTCGGTATTTGACACCTAATACGAAGATTACATGAGATTAGGATCATTCAAGCATGAAACCGAAGGAAATCATAAACTCCAGTATACAAGTTGTCTAATATTATCAAGGTTATTCATTTCACATGCTAGACATCAGCAAATAACATGGTAACCATAAAAACACGTTTTACAATGAGCTCGTCTGAGAAGATTTTACACTGCCCTGTACAAAACAGCAAACTGGGAGCAATTGGTAAAGAATATAAGGCTGAGTTATATACCATTCTCTTCGTATGGATGTCATTTACAACATATCAAAATTTCATGGCAATCGGATGAACGAGAATAAAGATGTGGTCAAAACATCGGACTACATGACAGCTGAAAATTTCCTGAAAGCCTCCTGGATGTTACTGTTTCGTCTATTTCGACCCCTAAATGCGCTCAAAACTCAAACAGCTTCTCATAAAAAGCTTGGAAATTCCCTGGGATTAAGGATACATATGTGGATCACGAAAATCTGACATCGTATGAAGATTCTACAGCGTTTTTGCTAAAGGGCTGAATTCTGAAATTTCTGGTTACGTATTTCGACAAAACTTTTTCGTATATTCACATGAATTATCATTCATTCATTTATAAACCAAGAAATTTATGCTTATTCATAAAATTCAAGAGAATTACTTACTTGGGTGGTCTCCGAAGTGTTCAAAGACCCTGGATTGCTCGTATCAACATCAAGAGCACCATTGCTTTCATTCGGTTTTGAGCTCTGGGAATTATCTTTATCGCCATTTTCTGAGGAGGAGCGAACATCACCAATATTCTCCACTTCCATGGTGACATCCTCCTGGATATATTCTCAACAATTAGCATTTTATCCGCAAAACATCATAATTGGTTATATGGAGAAATACTTACGGCCTCTTCTTCACTCAAACCGAAAACTATGCCCGCCTCGAGCGAAAAAAAATCAAGACCGTCAATACTTGATGGAGTAAAATTCTGTAACAAAGTAAGGAACATTGGTTTTACGATCCTAATTACACGGATGAGAAGAAGTCATGGTGAAAGAAATTATCGACAACTCACCAAAGAAATCACTGGGGACTTTATGGTGTTAGGTAACATCTTATAATTATTATTCCTGCCTTCTCCACCATGAATAGTCGCTTCAGTTTCTGAGAGGTCTCCATCGGTTCGAGGTCTTACGTTACGACCGTCCTGTGGAAAATTTTGATGCAATAATCAAAACGCAATTACCATAATCTTATGAAAACTTCGTAAAGAATACTTACTTGTGAACATCTTGGAGATGTTTTCCGTTTGTCACCACCAGGGAAATGCTTCAATCTTGGTCGAGTAGCAATCATCTCAGCAGAAGGAGGCTCCCTTACTAAAGGTTGATCAACTCTCACGAAATCAAGTAAATGCCTGAGTTGTTGATCCCAAAAGTTTATGTAACCCGGAGTCACATAAGTGATTCTCTCAGAGCTAGGGAACCAGATTTCACTTCCTTCTACATGTGTGCGGTCCAGACGGGTCATGAGCTGTTCAACTGAGGGTTTCCTTCTTCGAAAAGTCTGAACACACTGATCCATACCCATTTGCCGAGCCGCCCTATCAATATTGTATTCTTCCACTGAGAATTCACCATGCAGTATTGATATCAGATGACCAGGAGTGCAACTCAACATAAAAGACCTCTCGCCGTCGCTCAAATCAGCACCAGATTTCAAAGTCATACTCTCTTCAACATTAAAAGTTGTCAACTGAGAAATATAAGGAGGAACTGACACCCATGGGCGGAAGTTGAATTCAGATTCACGGTATAAGACATCAACGAAGCGAGTCTTGAGTCGAGGTTGCTTTGTGGACCAGCGCATGATCCTGGCATTGGCCTTCTCAGAGAAAACATGGCGAGCATCAGCATTTAATCCTTGCAAGATGGTACGTGGAATGGGTGCATAATTCTTGAAATTCTCCCACATCAGAGCTTGAAGAAACATTGTATTTCCATAGCATTCAATCTTCATAAAACCATTTGAGATGCCGGAGTCTATAATCAAGGAGTCCAAGTTAGAGTACAAAGAACCCAAGAACAAACTACCTATTGGGAGTTGCTCACCCTGAGCCATCTTAATTGCAAGGGGAATCACGAACGTCTTCAACAAATTTCCAGCGTCTTCAAATACATCTCTGGACAGCCATAAACACAAGAAAGCAGCAATAGATAACGTACCGTCAACATGCCAAGGAGTATCTCTCGGCCACCAATGTATTAACCAATGAGCATAACAACCTTTGCTGCCGGATGCCTTATTAATCTCCTCCATTGCGGTTGTCAAGATGTTAGAGATTGCAATTTCCTCTGATGGAGAAAGACCTTCAGGAAGGTTACCCGTGATTGGAAGATGCAACAAAGCAACTACATCTTCTAAAGTAATGGTAAACTCTCCCCATATGCATATGAAAGAGTGAGTTGGAATACACCAACGAGCAAGTAGAGCTACTATACCTCGTGCATCATGAAAAATGAACAAGTCTCCAGAAGCTTGGATAGCCCGTATATTTGTGCATCATGCATCTTGGCTCGAACCCGAGGAAAACCTAGCATATACCTCGCCCATCCAAAAAACTTTTCTAGAGGCCGTCGAGAAAGCTTGAATTCAATGATTGATGTAGAAAAATATCCTCGTTCAAGACATAACCGAATGGCTGCTTGAGGAGTCACCAATTTTTTCTGAGTAACCTCTCTAGGATTTATCATAAGACGAAATGCTGGAGTTCTGAGACGCTTTTCAGGCCCTTGATCCACAAAGAATGCATCCTATATGTTTGGAACATTCTTGATTCCAGGTGTTTCATCTTCGCCAATGAAAGTCTCATACGTACATGAATCATCCTTGGAAGCATCATTATTTATGCATGAATCCTCCCTGGAGGCATCATTATCCAGGCATGCATCATCTCTGGGGGCATCATTAACTTGAGAATTAGACATCCTTGCGAAGTAGCTGTGAGATTCACATAACATTCTACTTCAGTATATCATCCAAATGCAAACTTCGACAAGATGATGGAATCATGCAAATGGCAAAACGCTCAACTAGCATCTACGAAAATGGTAATTCTTAACTCTTACCTTTTACGATTCCACTAACAGTAGTATTTGTAATACAAGAGTTAACACTTCAAAACTCGTTCGACTCTTCGAAATCTACAAAAGACGAACAAAACTTAGATTTTCATAAAATCATGGACACTTCTAATGTGCGAACATTCATCATAGAATCATGAAAACTAAAACAATATTTCATCATAAATAATTGTTTACCGTTAAGTATTATTCAAAATTCAAGTTTTGTTTTTTAAATATATATATATATATATATATATATATATGAATAAAACGTGATTACTCACGTAAATAGAAAAAAAAAACACTTCGACGCGAGCAAGGCTCACATAAATAAAATTTGTGGATATTCCACGGTCTCATCAAAAAAAAAAATCCATGAACATGCCATGGTTTTATTAAAAAAAAAAAACTTTTTCCTTCATACTGTCGTCTTTCTTTGAAACGAGGGTTTATTTCGGTTTTGTGAAAAGTCCATGTCTTTTCAAAATAAAGTGTTGATTCCCATGAAAACTCATAAACAAAATTTTGTCACTGGACACAAGTCTATACATAAAAAATATCTCCTAAATCAGGGATTTTTACTAGTTTCTTAAACTAACGATCGAACTAACATACGTTTTCAAAAAACAAGGTTTTCAACAAAACTCACACTCATATATGCACATATATATAATTTTAGCATGATCAAGACATAAACAACTCATGAAACTAATGAACTTCAAAAAAAAAAAAAAAAAAAAGGGTTTTGCCGCGTACCTGGTCGGCGCCGGTCGGAAATTGGCCGGACGGTGGCTGCGACTGTCGGTCGGCGGCGGCTCCGGTGAAAACTTTCTGATCCTTCCTCTGCTCGGGCGTGAAGGAGATGAAGGGATCAAGGTGGTGGTCGGCTATGAAGAAGAAATAATAATAAAAAAAAAGGAATTAATCCCCTTTTATATCAAATTTTATTTCCGAAACCTAATTTCACAAGGATTTCCTTATTGGGCCCGGCCAGTGAATCCTAAAACGACCAAGGTCCCGTCATAAAAATCAGCGGTTCAACACCAATTCATGCTCGTTAGACGACGCTTTATCACGCCACTGGGATCTTCATTCAAGTCATGGTTTGCTCACACCATCAAAAATCCGGTAACGTCTTATCTTACGACTAAGTTCAATTACTTATATTGTTTATAACCGGTAAAATCACCATTCAATGCTGACTGAGGAACACGACTGTTGTTGATGGTGGATTTTCAACAAAGGTCAAATTCGTAAAATCATGATACTGCATGTTTCTGATACGGCTCCAGGCATGTGACGATTCATATTTTACGAAGCCATGATGAATATGTCTTTCGAAAAGCCTCCACTAGCTGAGCGTTCGATCCCTGACATTTCATTGTGACCTATATGTAGAATAATAAAATTGGGCGGTCCTCCTACATAATTGTTTGTTGAGATGGCTTAACGCCTTCAGGACGTCGGTGATACTCACTGTTCCCTGACTACAGGAGAGTGACCCACCTCTGCATAAAAGAACGATTGGGCGGTTCTCCGTCAGATTGAGAGCAACAACGCCTTCAGGACAGTGATACTCACTGATCCTGACTATGTAGAGCGATGTGTATAGACTCAGTTGTTCTCCGTAGTGTCTGAGAGCACCCTCAGGATTAGCCGTCTCCTGACTATGCACATAGATTAATTCTGCCGTGACATTCACCACTGAATTCCCAGAATAATTTATTATTGCTCCTATTCCATGGTCGAATCCACGACCTGATCCCATGGAATGGCAATAAAATTGCTCCTATCCATGGTCGAATCCACGGCCTGATCCCATGGAATGGCAATAATAGCTGCTCCGATTCCATGATCGAATCTACGACTTGATCTCATGGAATGGCAACAACAATTTATCTCGTTACTCCGATTTCATGATCAAATTCACTGCTAATCTCATGAAATGGTAATAGGTAATTTTATTACTCCGATTCTATGGTCGAATCCACGATCCCATAGAATGGTAATGCCTATTTTATTATTCCGAGTTCATGGTCGATCCGCAGCTGATCCTATGAATTGATAATAAATAACTACTTATTTTATTGTCTCGTTTCATGAATTATGTTACACTGAATTTCATGGATTAGAAATAAATACTCAACAACCGGGCATCTGGACCATCCCTGAGTAAGCCCCACGAAAAAAGGTGTAAGTGTACTCGACAATGATGCACGACTGAGCACCCGGATACACGAACGAGCATCCAAAAACATGAATAGATGAGGAATCCTACGCAAAACAAGAGAAAACAACAAATATTAATAAAATAATAATAAGGAGCGCCCAGGGGTCGGGCCCACCGGTCGGCCGGTCATGCCCTAGCCGTGGCCGGTCCCATGCTTCTTTCATTATTTTACCCTATTTTGTTATTTTCATGAACTCATGAAAAACTCCTTGATTTTAGCAACTTTCCTTGTTTTTGCAAAATTCATGAACTCTCCATAACTTCATGGATTCATGAAAAAAAGAATAATATTATAAAAAAAGGAAAAGTGTGTGGGACCGGGCAACATGGCCGACCGGCCATGCCCTAGCCGTGGCCGGTCCCACACCTTACAATACTTAGCCTATTATAATAATCATTCCCCAATTTCATGAAACTCCCTGGTTTCAACAAAATTCATGGATTCTCCATAACTTCATGGATTCATGAAATAATATTATAAAATAGGGAAAGGTGTGCGGGACCGGGCAACATAGCCGGCCGGCCATGCCCAAGCCATGGCCGGTCCCACACCTCACAATCCCTAGCTTTTTATAATTATTATTTCCTAAACTCATGAAACTCCTCCGTTTCAACAAAAGCCCATGGATTTTCCATAGTATCACGGATTCATGAAAAAATAATATTATAAAATAGGGAAAGGGGTGGGGACCGGGCAACATGGCCGGCCGGCCATGCCCTAGCCGTGGCCGGTCCCACACCCTGCAATCCCTAGTCTTTTATAATTATTATTTTCCTCGAATTCATGAAACTCCTTGGTTTAAGCAAAAATCATGATTTCTTCATAATTTCTCAAATTTTGCTCAAATCATGAAAATTCAAGAGCCAACATGGTCACGTGACCGGCTAGCCTCTCACGACAATTTTAAATGTTAAAATATTCTTATTTTAATATTTATAAAATATTGATCAATTGAGCATACATGCTCATTCCAACAAAATCAATAATTTCAGTCAAGATAAAACTCTTCTGAAAATTCACAATGTTGCTCGAACGCACATCAGAAAATACTGAAACTCTCAGTACGGAGACACGGACACCATGGCAACACGTACATGCCTTAATGACCGACCAGGGTTATTCCAAGGGCTTGCACAAAGCCGGTCCCACATGTTTTCATAATTCTGACCTAATTTGCTGAATTGCTTGTATTGGGCCCAAACTCTCTCCAACCAACCTGGGGATTGCTCAAACGGACAACAGCTGGTCCCGTGACCACCAAGAGCCGGCCCCATGCTCTCTTGGTCGGTCCCCTATCTTTTATACTTAGGTTTTTGCCTAATGTTGAACCCAGCAGTAATTCAATAAATGGTGAAACCAGCATTAAATCATCATTCTTTCACCAACTCTCCAACTGAGGACCCTGGTGTTTATGGGTGAAAACTACTCCTGTAGAATTTGGTAATTTGGGGTGTGGATGAGGAATGAATTTAAACCTTAAACAAATGCACTGCGCGGTGAGTGCTTGTAGATTCGAGAGATCAATCTGTGCAAGTCCGGCCTAAACCAAGAAATGGCCGTTCCAGACTTGTTTCGGTCACAAAGTGAAGGAGATGGGGTTGATCTTAGGGAGGGAAGCGAAGAAGGTGTTGAGATTGTGAAGGTGTTGGCTTGCTTATGACTTGTAACGAAAGGTGAGCAGGCTTGCGGTTGATGCAAGCAAGCTCGGGTGTTCGAATACGTTTTTGTATTAACACTTGGTTTTTCTCGTCTCGTCCGAACTTGTGTTGTCGTTTGAAATAGGGCGGAGAACCTATTTATACAAGTCATTGAGCCTCATTCACGTCTCTCGTGGGAAGTGGAGGAAGTGGAGTGATGGAGTAGTGGAGTTGTGCGTCGACCGGTCTTGCCCACTTCTCTGTTCATCTCTAACCGTCCATGACTTCCTAACACGTTCTTGTGATGGCGCGTTGCACGCTGTAAACCGCCGACCAATACCCCATATGTATCCCCCCGGTTTGTGACATGATTGATGTCCGGAATGTGTGGATCGTGGATCCACGAAAGATAGCATGTAATCTTTGAATTGAATAACTTGTGTTATTCAGAAGTCGATACTTGTGAAGTATCGTGTGTATTTTATGCGTACTCGCATTATAGTGTGGTAAAGTGATGGGTAATGACGCCTCACCGACCAAATAACTCCCGACCGGGTTGTATAACCAAGTCTGGTGCAGTTGGACGGATGAGATGATCTTTGAGACACTCATCTGCGACCGTTAATGAATATTAGGGTTTTTGAAGAGGTGCGCAAGCATCACTCTTCAGCTTGGTCGAAACCAAGCATGGAAAGGGATTTGGAGAGGACCGACCGGGCATGTGTGTAGACGACATGCCGGTGTACACGCCTACACCTCACCGTCCCATGGAGGCGTGATCTAGGCCACTCAATTTAACCGGTAAAGTTGAGTGGTTGAGATCGGTTTGCGGCAGAAATCCGTTGCCGCAAAGGAGTTGGAAACCGGCGCGAGATCCCTAGTTCGGGCACGCGTTTCAAGACGACACATCTTGGTCGGCCTTGGTCGATGGGTTTGACGGGAAGATGGCAGGCTGGTGATCATGCATATACCTGACTATCCCATGAAAACGTGATCTAAGCCATTCAAATCATCCGGTGAAGTTGAGTGGTCGAGATCAGTTTGCAATTTGGGAAGTGTAACCACGCATGTTTGGGCGGGCATTTTGGATTAGCCGGGCATGGGATGCCTTGGCCGATCACATGAGGAGGTAGATGAGCCCACGGTGGTCATGCTGGTATGACCGGCCCTTGCTTAATCTAATCTGTGACCCTCCATTCGTGCCGGAGAAGATGGACGCGCGTGATGATTTGAAACCCTAATTTTGGCTTTCAAAAGCCGTGCGCCCTCCTTGTTTGGGTGATGATTTTGTCACGGCCAAACATTGTTGGTCTTGACCGATTGGTCAAGTGTGTAGGCGGTCCCACGGTGATCGTGTTGACATGCTCTGGGCCCTTTAAGTCTACATCTACACCCTCCATCTATACCTGCGAAGATGGATGGTTGAGACTGTTTTGCGACACATGTAATATGCCGCAAACCCTTATTTAGGGTTTTCCGTCCATAATGCTTGGTATGAACGTCTTTTGGCAAGCAAAGGCCAATGGCCGACCATGCGGGGTCGGCCGTGGGTATTCCATACCTGCTTGGGGATGATGGAATTGATCTCGGGGTCATCCAATCATCTTTGGATGATCGCGATCGAATCATATCCGGACTGATACGGTCAGTCCGGATGCTCAATCGGGCTAGTATAACACACCGAGAGGGGCTCAATCGGGCTAGTATAACACACCGAGAGGGCTCGGGCTAGTATAACACACCGAGAATCAGCCTGTACGGGTATTTCGTACATGGTTTCATTATAGTGCTTGGAGGTTCGTGTTATTCTGTAAGAGTAACACTCAGTCGTCATGCCACACTGATAATGAGTACTGGAAATACAAGGCTGATATGAAATTCACAGGAAGGGATTGTTGCCACATGCTCCAACCTGGAGGAATTTCATGTATTCACAGAATGGGATTGTTGCTACATGCTCCATTCTTGGTGAATTAAGTGAGGGAGTATCCAACACTTATAAATGGCTTTATCTTTTACAAGATGTCAGTGCATGATTTTTTATGGTTTTTTACAAATTTAACCTTAAACGAAAATCCACCATCAACACCTGGTGTACGCTCACTCGAGAAATCGAGCATCACATGGACGTCCATGGGCTCATGTGATCGGTCCCTCCTCGGCTCATTACCTATTTTCATCAATTCGTCGAATAATGAGCAATCCATCACAATTAGGGTTTTCGAACAAACGCTCAATAAATCATTATTCTGAGCAAGTTCAAACACTAAATAAAGTTATATATTGATCCACGGATTAATCATATAATGTTTGGACGTCCATGGGCTCATGTGATCGGTCCCTCCTCGGCTCATGACCTATTTACGTCACAAATAAATATTTCGTCGAATTGAGCAACATTTTCTCAAATATTGATCCAGCTATAAATATTTAGTAACCTATCAGTAATTTGTCGAATGGAGCAATACTTGCTCGATTGCACGTCAAATTATTAATTTATCAGTAATTTGTCGAATTGAGCAATACTTGCTCAATTGCACGTCAAATTCTCGAATATTCAGTAATTCGTCGAATAGAGCAATACTTGCTTAGTTGCTAGAATATTGACCCAATTATCAAATATTCAGTAACTCATCAATATTCAACAACTTGTTGAATTTACAACATTTGCTCAGACAAGCAACATTAATGTTCATGAATCACTGAGCATTTGTCAAACATGCTCGATTCAGCAAAACCTAGGCTCATTGCCTAATCAGTCAACTATTGATGATGAGTGCCAAATATTGCATATTTCTACACCTTTTTATTGGCATTTAACTCATCTTTTGCGCTTTAAAATCATATATTATCCCAAATTCTGGATTTTCTCTGTTTTCAAGAATAAATACTTGTACTAATTAATTTTGTGTTTTTAGGTAGTAAATAAAGCTTGGAGAAATTAAGGAGCCAAAAGAGCAGAAAATTGGAGACTAGCGACTATGGAAGAGAAGTTGCAGCCCGCTTGCGCATCAGTTGCAACCCGTTTACAAGTATATGGGCTTGAGTTAACCACGATCCGAGCCCATACCCGAATCCAAGCCCGTCGCCATCCTGAGCCGTTAGATTGGATCAAGCAGCTTCATCCAACGACTCCATCACTCGATGCACCATCACTCGAAGCGCCTGCTCAACACCCTAGCCTCTTGTCCCCTTCACCTACTCGACCAGAAGCCAAACACCCCCTTACCATCGTACTCACCTTCTTCCCATTCTGCAAAAACCAGTTCTTTCTCCCCCGACCATTTCTGCAGTTCCAACAACACCAGCAGCACCTTCTTCTCCCGACCAACCTCTCTGTCACCAGCACAGCCACCTTCTACACCTCCTAGCTCTTAACTATCTCCTTCATAGCTTCTTCTCATAAACCCTAGAAGCTAGGTTTTAGATAGATAAAGTTAGGGTTTCCCCAACAACGAATTAATGAAGTTGCAGAGCCGAATTAGCAGAGGGGACAACCAATTCAGAGTCTTTGGTGAACATGGTATGCATTTAATTTGGATTTTTAGTGTGAGAAGAGAACTTTGAGGTATAAATAGAATTGTTCTCTGTGTAAGAACGGCGGGGAATTTGTAGGATTTAGTTGGTTAGCTTAATTCAACTCTGTTTTAATTACTATCATCATGTTCTAATTCCATTTGCTAGGGTCTTGATGAAACCCTTAATTGTATGCTAGGTTAATCAATTTCCTGATTTTGTTCTTGATGTGCTTCATTGCTTTAGGAATAATTAATTAGCTTTTTGATCAAATGAACCTGTGATAAGTTGTACTGTAAGAAGACAACTTATACTAGGGGTAAGTTAGTGAAATTGGTTGACAATTCTTCCACCTGAGACCTTCAAGGGAAGGACAAGAGCATAATTTGAGTTGTTTTGCCTTAGTATAGGATTAAGAGGTGAATTCAATCACCCTAGTGCTGCTCAATCAGTTATTTACAACCTTTTGTTGCATTTTACTTTACAATCACTACCATATCTTATCGTATCGACCCAAAACAAAACCCCCTTGTTGTTACTCTCACCTTGAATCAGTTTAGTAATACCATAAGCTCTAACGTTACACCCTCCAAGTCTCTGTGGATCGACCTGTGCTTGCCCGGTGTTGCTTTTCGACACTGTGCACTTGCAGTTTACAATTTTAGGTAACATTTCTGAGCCTACCAAGTTTTTGGCGCCACTGCCGGGGATTTGGTGGCAGTGTAGTTGTTTCTTTTGCTTCACTTTACTGATTTTTAGCTTAGGCTTGTATATATTAGCTTGCATTCTTTATATTTTCAGTCATTGTTAGTATAACTTAGCTGAAACTCTTTATATTTCTGCATCTTTACATCATTATCTCTCTGTGTAACTAGCATCATTCCATAGTCATCTGTAAAACCCTGTGACTATTGTGAAACATCTAGTAGAATTTTGTTAAATCTCTGTTGTTTGTAATCATCTCAAAAATTCAGTAAAACTCATCATTTTGGTTTACTGGCATTCTGTTTTAAGTGCATTCTCATACCAGCATCATTGTCATGTAGTTTAATATTTGTTCTGTGTTTTGTTTAGCTTATTTTGTATCTTTTGTTTTTCAATTTGTAGCTTCCTACCATCTGTTATATAATCTGCACCCTGTGTTAGCATTAGTTGTAGTTTTAACTTCAATCATAATCATGTAAAGTTTCATTGTTACATTTGTTAGTTTCTCTTTTGTTTCTGTTTTAGCTCACCGTCTCCTACAATCTGTAGCCTTGCTGTTATATCATAACTTGGTTAACCCATTTGTATATTCATATCCTGCATCTCTTAATTTTTTTTTTTCAGTTGTTTGCCTTTACTTTCTTAGCTTATAATAGTATAACCCATTTGTCAATTAATCTGCTTTGTCACTTTTCACTTTTCATGTTTGCATGCATTTGGTATAACTTAGTCATTGCCATTTTTTTTTTCTTTTTGCCAGTTGCATCATGTTAACTTAGGTTGTAAATCTGTTAAGTTGTCTTTACATTTGCATCTTAGCATCTTGCAGTTTCTAGCTGTAGCCTGTAGTTTCAATCACTCTGTATTTACATCTTTTCATAGTAATGTCCTGTAGCTTAGGGTGTAATAACCCAGATCATATTACACCCTGAATGTATGCATAACTTGTTATTTGGCCAACCTGTGTTGAATGCTAGGCCTTGTTCACCTGCCAAACTCCATTGTGTGCTGTATCTTCTTAATTTTGTAACTCTGTAACATGCCAAGCCTGTTGTTTATCACAATCACACAGCACATGCTTCACCTTGAGTGAGCATAATCTAGCTGCCCTAAAAACTGTGCACATATTCTGTTTTTTTTTGTTCAACCTGCCAAGCAAGTTTGTGTTGTGCATTTCTTAAAAGTAGCAGACATCAATCCTGTGTGATTAATTCCGAGAACTAGTGTTTGATTCTTATGAGCTTTGCCTCCCTGTTGTGAAAATCGATTGGCTGTATGAATGTTTAACATGATTAATGTGTTAGCTAGGCTATGATTGTGTCTTTTAGAGACCAAACAAATCGACTAGTTAGAATCCTCCAAGAAGATATTGTTGACATACCCAGTTCTTCAGTAGAAAATCCAGACCAATCTGAGATAATGGGTGATGAACCGAACCAACCCCGTAGTCTCAAGGACTACATGTACCCCATTAGGGCAAGTCAACCCTCTTGCATCATTCTACCAGCTGATGCTGGTCAGTTTGAACTAAAAGCAAGCACAATTCACAATTTGCCCGTGTTTAGAGGGGTTGATGCTGAAAACCCCTATCACCATGTTAGAGACTTTGAAGATATCTGTGGGACTCTACGTTTTAACCAAATGTCGGAAGAGTCCCTCAAACTGAGATTATTCCCTTTCTCTTTGAAAGAAAAAGCAAAGTCATGGCTTCATGCCCTACAACCACAGTCCATTAGAACATGGGATGATCTCACAAAAGAATTTTTCAAAAAGAATTTCCCTAACCATAAGACTGCGACAATTCGTCAAAGTCTAAATAGTTTTGTGCAATTAGAAGAAGAGACTCTAGCAAAATATTTGGAGAGATTCAATGAATTATTGCTCCAATGTCCCCACCATGGTTTTGAAAAATGGAGACTTGTGCAAATTTTATATGAAGGCCTAGATGTCAGGACCCGAACCACAGTTGAGTCAATGTGCAATGGTGCATTTATTGACAAAAGTGCTGATGAGTCTTGGACTTTCTTAATCGAAGTCGCTGAAAAGACTCAGCAGTGGGAGTCCATCCGTGAACCTAAAAGGACTACCCCTGTAGTTAATGTTCATAGAATTGAGTCTGACTTTGAGGGAAATTCAAAGATTGCATCTTTGGCTAGGAGAATAAAACTGCTAGAACTGCAGAAGAATGAAAAAACTAATGCCCCTACTCTCCGTGACCAAATTGAAATGGCCACTTGTGCCGCATGCCATAGTTCAGACCACTTAGTGGACAGTTTTCCAGACCTACATGCATTTCAAGAGTCTAAAACCGAGCAAGCCAATTGAAGACTTTCATGATAATATTCTCAGTAGGGTTTTCGCGAGGGATGCTGATAATAAAGAAGTGATGAACATCGCGAAGACATCGCAGTTAAAAGAATGGCAAATGCAGATTATTTCTTTCACTGCAGAAGAGATTCCTGAAGGCAGAGAGACACATGATAGCCCATTGGTTGTAAAATTGGAAATTAACCCAAAACCTGTAGATGGCGAAGATGATGAAGCAGATAATTCCTGGGCGATCAATAGAATCTTAATTGATACGGGGATCTCAGTAAATATTCTTTTTTACCATACTTACAAGACTATGGGTGGGAAGGATGAAGAGTTGATACCTTCGACATACAAAATATACGGTTTCAATGGCACAACGAATAAGCCTAAAGGAGAAGTTCATATGAGAATACCCTTGCAAGGATTATCAACTGAAGTTTTGTTCTGTGTAGTCGATGTTGAGTCCCCTTATAATGTATTGATCGGAAGGCCATGGTTGCACGAGATTCTGGGCATAGCGTCGACTTATCATCAGTGTATAAAGTTTCCTCATCCTAGCGGTGTTGGAGTTATAAAGGGAGATTGGATGGAAGGACAAAAATGCTATGAGATTGATGTGGAGAGTTGCGAGGAAAGAGCTGCAAAAAGAAAGGGCTGGAAGCAAAATATAAAAGATGAACAAAGAAGAGAAAGGTTGATGGTGGATACCATAGATACAAGAGGTGAAGATACATCGCGAAGCAAGTGCATGAAAACAGTTGAAAATTGTGATGGAAAGGAATCATTAAGAGATTTGAATGGTGCAGAGGCAGAGAGCAGCAGGAGCAAAAAGTGTAAGAAATGAATAAACAATAATTGAAGAAGAAATACGCGAGAATCTCGCCATCAAGAATGTATGAAAATCTGATTGAAGAATTGAAAAACAAAAATGAATAAACAATGCAAAATTCTGCGATAGCTTCGCAAACAAAATAACAAGAGAAAACCAAAATGAATGATTGAATGAATTAACAAAAATGAAAGAGTGAGTGAATGGGACAAACCTTTATGGCGTACACCCTAGTTCGCGAATGATATTTCGCAAGAGGCAAATGTAAGACCTAAAGTGCGTCATATAAGGGGTATCTCTTGACATGGCTCGGTGAAAAGGTTACACCGCTCCTGGAACCTGAGTCATGGATATTTGGGGACCATGAAAGCCTATCCGGGAGAGATACCTTGGATTTCCAACTATATATATATGGTTATACCCTGGTTGGACGCCCGAGGGTCTCTTCCAAGGAGTCAGTGTGTGCTCAAGGCGCCGGGTACACGGTTGAGCCAAGAGTGCCTGGGGGCATTTGAAGTGTCTCGGCCATTCTTGGCAAGTCTTGGCATATGTTGCACTCGGCCCGAAGAAAACTCCACTTAGGGTGCAGCCTCGTAACCATAAACCCTATAGGTATAAGGGATAAGAGGCTGCGAAAACAACTGGTTGTTGTTAAGACCGGATGGGAGGAGCTAGTCTTGTATGGCCGATGTACGCCTCCTTTAAGGGGCAACCAGGGAGATGATAAGGGCGGCACCCTCCATTAGGGAGCTGGTAAGTGTCGCAAGACGGCAATGTCATGGGGCTTTATATTCGCAAGAACATTTAGGCCTGTCATATTGTCGCAAATGAAATATCCTGCAGAGGCAAAAATACTAAAGAAATGATAAGACAAGATCAATGGGTCATTACATGAAAGTGTAAGGACGTCCTGCGATCTTGTCGCAAGACGTCAATGTCATGGGATTTTATGTTCGCAAGAATATTTAGACCTATCATATTGATGCAAAATGAGGGATGGCAAAATAAGACCTTTAACTAGGAAGGCAAAATAAGACCACACAAAAACAATGATAAGACAAGATCAATGGGTCATTATATGAAAATGTAACGACGTCCTGCGATTTTGTCGCAATGATAAATTTCAACATAAGTGATGATCGAATAAGCAAACAAGCTTGCGAATACGATTATATTTCTTTATTTATTTGTGGAGAATCAGCAACAGCATTTGCGAAATTAAGAAGTATCATTACTTAAAGATTATTGACTTGATTTATTTCATATGAAAATAAATAACAGAGGCAAGTATGGGAATGATTAGAATAAAAACTTGTTATTTATTTTAATATGATAAATTTACAATAAGAGATTACAAATGGAAGGTTAAAAGGATAAATATACAAATATCACAAGAAGAGAAAGGAAAATGGAACAATCTAGCAACTTATTCTTCTTTATCAGATTCTTCTTCTTCGCTTACATCACTATCAGAGACATCTGAGCAAGGCATATTATCAGGAATTTCATCGAGAAGACAAGGATATGAAGAAAGAGGAATGTTGTGATCATTGCAAATCTGTGCAATAGTTTGGTTGCGAAAAAGAACAACATCATTATTGAAATTCGCCACAGTAGTTTGTAGTTGCTTCTTCATCTTAGAATATTTGTCATTGCGAAGAGAGAAGTTTTTTGCAAGTTGCGCTTTCTCAGATTCAAGTTCCTTGATTCTAGTTTGAAACCTTTTCTCAGATTCTGCGAACAAATGACAATGAGTTAGCAGTTTAATAACAGTTTCGTAAAAAAGAGGTGGAAAAATAATGAAGAATAGTAAAACAACCTTCTCTGTCAGAAATCATATCTTTAACCAAGGCATTATGCTCAGCATGGAGACTGACGTTAACACCTAAGTTATTTCTGGCATTATCTAGAACCTTCGCAGCCCAGGAGAATTCATCATCATTATTTATGACAAGAAGTGAACGAATTTGATTTTCTCGCTCATTAAGTATGGCATTTTGGCGAAGAGATTCGTCTCGTTCAATTTGGACTTCAAGAAGGGTTTTTTGGAATTTTGCTAAAGCTTGTGCACCTTGATTATCAATGCGATCCTTATCATCTATGAGGCTGCTAATTTTCTTCCTTAGAATATTATTACTCTCCTGGGAGTCAAGATATAACCGTTTAAATCGATTGGCTAAACCTAAACTAGACCTATGTTCAATTTCTAGAAGATGAAATTTGGTTCGAAGTTCACTTAACGAGAGAGAATTAGTCTTGTTTGAAGAACTACTTAAAGATTCATTGAGATGAGCAAGAAGAGCATCATCATCCATAGGTTCAGGGAATGAATGGAGAAGGATGGCTTCGTCAGAAAGATTATAAATGTCTGCGAAAATGATAAGTTAGGCAAAGAAAAATAAATGGCAAAGTAGAAATGGAGAAAAAAAGAGGGTGTTATACCGTAAAGTTGCTGATTAGCACTTTGAAGTGTAGATATTTTGTCTTTCTGGGAAGAAGACTCAACTCCCAATTGTTGAATTATTTCATCCTTCTTGCGAGATGTCGCAACTTCAATTTCTAGTTCTTTGATCTTCTCTTTAAGTTGAAGATTTTTCTTTTCAAGATTGTTGCGTCTTTTCTCAAGGTCTGAGGCAACAACAAAGGAAGCTCTCCCAGACTATAAAGAAAGATAAAGAAATTGTTAAGATAAGGTTTATAATCGAAGTTACAGAGAAATAGAGAAATATGAGCATACCAAAGCACTGAGTGCATTTAAGAGACTGGGAGTCATTGTTCGGGAAACTCCGCGAAAAGATTCATTATCCTCTAACAGGGGAGCATCGCAAATTTTAGCGAGAGCTTCACAAGTAGCAGATAAATGATCATCTCCCAATCCTTGCATAGAATCGGAGAAGACACTAGACAATTGCGCCATAGAAGAAGTGACCGAGTGATTCTCCTTCGCAGAGGAAGTACCAACCTCATCTTCGTCAGAACTCTCGCTGGTTTGGGAACTAGAACGAGAGGAGGGATGGACTTTCCGCTTTTTAGAAGATGGAGCAGAAGATTTATCCTTGCGAAGAGTGATTTTATTCTTGCCCTTAACCTTCGCAGCTTCGGGAATGTCTATTTCTTCAACAACCTTCGCACACGAATGAAGATAAGAAACAAAGGCAACAATATTGTTAAAAATAACAAAAGAAAATATTTCTTACTTCATCCGTGATCGATCGGAGTATCGCCAGAGTACTCGCCTTTGGACGTCTACTATAACTCTTTTTTAATTTGGTAATCTGAAAATTTTACAAGTCTAGTAAATATAAGAGGAAAGAAATATCGCAAAGCAAACTTGAAATAGGAAGTATACCTCTTTTGCCTTCTCGGGCCACTTAAATTCCCAAGGATGGTAGTTTGCGAGATTTGCAGGGAGAGTATGAGAACCTGCAATATAAGGTCCGCTCAAAAACAGAGGAACAACCCACAACTTCTCATCTTTGGAATACCGAGGAACGTTATTTTTGCCCGAGTGCCAGTCAATATCTTGCATGAGCAGCTTATCACTGGAAATATTATCTTTTCTCTTCAATCGAGCACCCCAGCGAAATTTATCATTTCTCATATTTATTACTTCATAATTTTCAAAAAAGTTTTCCACAGTATATTTCTCAGCGTCTATTTCTAAATCCGCGAATCTAGGGCCTTTGACATCATCGGGATATAAAGATCCCTTACCGGCGCCACGATTGGCGAATTCAAGCATTAGACGGATGCAATCACCACTTAGTTGATAAATAGCTCGCGAGAATTTCTCATGAGCAAGAATTTCATAGAATAAAGGTATCTCGGGATTGTAGAGAGGAATGGGAAGGCCTGCGAGGATTTGACCTAGCGAGATTATGATTTTCTGATCATTGCATTGATGATCAGAAAACAACTTTGCAGAAAGTATAGATGAAGATTCTTGATCAGGAATGGTTGATAGGATGAAGCCCTTCTCTTGAAAATTCTTTTGAGTTTCATTAAAAAGGGGTTTATATGTACGACCAAGTGAAGCCATTTTTAGGATATGGGAATGATTAGAAAATTGAAGATCAAGAGAAAGAAAGAAGGGAAGATTTACAGCAGCAGAAACGCAGATTGCGGAGGAAAAGAAGTTGCAGAGGGAAAATAAAAGAGAAGAAGAGAAGGGTGAGAAAACTATATATAGAGAGAAGAATCCTCGAGAAAACAAATGCATTTAATGCGAGATGGGACATGAATGGTCAAGAATAAACGGTTGAAAGAGACGTGTCAAGAAAAGAGTGGAAGAAGAAACACCTGTAATAAATTCCGTACGGGAATGAAACAGATAAAGATGAGCAATTGCGGCATTTTAAAATATTGGTTCTCATGACATTCTCTCCTTCGCAGAGAAGACATGAGAAGAGGCAAGATGTAGGATCAGAATATCGCGACGTCAACATTTTGCGAGATTAATAAATGACGACACTGCGAGGGAGTCGTAGGGAAGTAAAATAAATGACGCAATGAATGACGACAGCCAGAACATGAGGAAAATGTGAAGACTCAGCGAAATTTAGGAGTGTCGCGAGAATTGATACTTGTACGCTTGCGATATTTCGCAAGCCATTCCCGAAAATAAAGGACAACTTAGCTGTCATCCACTGTATATTACCCTATATAAAGGGTTGAGTAAGTCTGTTGAGGGGGGGGGGTTCTTTTTGAATTGTTAAGCAAGTTTTGAGGAGAGAGAAAGTTTTAGAGTGATTGTAATTCTTTAACTCATTTCTATCTCATATCGTAAAGATTCAAGTATTCAATCAATAGAAATCATAATCATTGATCTTAAAATGACTTAATTGTGTAAATTCTAGTGAGGGATGTAGTGTAGGATTTCCTGCAACTACAACCGCCGATTCATCAAAGACTTTAGTAAAATTTCAAGACCTTTGTGTAATCTTCTTGCAAAAGATGTTGCATTTGTCTTTGATGAGGCTTGTAAGGAAGCATGGGAGCAATTGAAGGCTCTCCTTACATCTGCCCCTATAGTCAGACCACCCAACTGGATCTTACCATTTGAAATTATGTGCTACGCGTCTGACTATGCCGTAGGAGCTGTTTTAGGTCAGCGAGTAGACAAACTCCCTTATGTGATCTACTATGCTAGTAAAACACTTAATGATGCTCAACTGAATTATTCAACAACAGAGAAAGAGTTGCTAGATGTTGTGTTTGTATTGGATAAGTTTAGATTTTATTTGATAGGGTCTAAAGTCATCATATATTCTGACCATGCTGCATTGAAATATCTTTTGTCTAAAAAAGATGCTAAGGCTCGTCTAATTCCCGGATGAACAATTGATGCTTGTGTCTGAAATGCTGTGGTTTGCTGATATCGTGAACTACCTTGCTACAGGTAGAATGCCTTTGCATTGGTCTAAACAAGACCGTTCTAAGTTCTTGGCTGAAGTTAAACATTTCCTTTGGGATGACCCATATCTGTTTAAGTACTGCCAAGACCAAATCATTAGGAGATATGTCCCCAATTATGAACAAAGGGATGTCATCTCTTTCTCATGACCATGCATGTGGAGGCCACTTTAGTGCCAAGAAAACTGCTGCAAAGATCTTGCAGAGTGGTTTTTATTGGCCAACATTGTTTAAAGATAGCCATGCTTTTTGTGTTGCTTGTGACCGATGCCAGAAATTAGGAAGTATCTCTAAAAGAAACATGATGCCCTTACAACCCATTTTGATTGTTGAGATGTTTGATGTGTGGGGTATTGATTTCATGGGTCCATTTCCTAACTCTGAAGGTAAGTTGTACATTCTTGTTGCTGTTGATTATGTCTCTAAGTGGGTAGAAGCCATTGCATCCAAAACAAATGATCATAAAGTTGTTCTTTCTTTTCTTAAAGAAAACAGTTTCTCCCGCTTTGGAACACCTAGAGCAATAATCAGTGATGGAGGTAGTCATTTTTGCAATAGACCTTTTGAATCACTTGTGCGCAAGTATGGAATCACTCATAAGGTAGCAACACCTTACCATCCTCAGACCAGTGGCCAAGTAGAAGTTTCTAATAGGGAAATTAAGCATATTCTTGAGAAGATTGTTAATCCTTCTAGGAAAGATTGGTCTTTACGTTTAAATGATGCTTTATGGGCCTATAGAACTGCATACAAGACTCCCATTGGCATTTCCCCTTACAGACTTGTGTACGGTAAAGCTTGTCATCTACCTGTAGAGTTAGAACATCGTGCATATTGGGCTGTAAAGAAACTGAACTTTGATCTTGATAAGGCTGGCACCCAAAGGAAACTTCAACTCAATGAGTTAGGAGAATTAAGAAATGACGCATATGATAGTGCCAAAATGTACAAACAAAGAATAAAAGTGTTTCATGACAAGCGCATTTTGCGCAAGTCTTTCACACCTGGTCAAAATGTTTTATTGTACAACACTCGTTTGCATTTGTTTCCAGGAAAGTTACGTTCTCGATGGTCAGGTCCATTCTTGGTACGTACTGTTTTCCCCCATGGAGTTATTGAAATCGAAAACTCAACAAACAATAACATCTTCAAGGTCAATGGTCAGAGATTGAAACCATTTCTGGAGCATCTTCCACCAGAAGTTGAGACCGTAGACTTGGAAGACCCCATCTATGTGGACTAAACTAGTTCACTTGTGTACATACATATGGACTAAAAATCCATTCTCTTTCTTTCCCTTTTCTTTTTCTTTTTTTTTTTAATGTGTGCTAACCAAAATTTTTGTCTTGCGCTCTTGTTGTTTGCTTTCAAAGCATTCATCCTCTATGGTTTAGCACCATCCTTGTGCATCCGGTAATCTCTTCCCTTTTCTCTTCTCAACATAGTTCTCATGGTATGTGACTGTTTAAATTCTTTTCATCTGTTGACACATTGAGGATAATGTTAGATTTAGGTTTGGGGGTGTGTTTTGCATATAGAGTTTTTAGTCTTGTATTCAAAAAAAAAAAATCAAAAATTTAAAAAAAAAATTAAAAAATTAAATTTTTTTTTTTCAAAACTCTTTGTAAATATGTACATAAAAACCTCCAACTTTTAGAGATCTTAGAGTCACTAGCATGCTTCTATCTATGTTTACATAGAGAGTCTGACCGAAATAACTGAAATTGGAAGTACTGGAGAACACAATCGGGTTTCTTAGTTGTTAGAGCGTTAAAGTTGGATTTAACCATGCCGGATGGCGAATTAGGTGCTGCAAAGATATTTGGTAGTAGAATTGTGATCACCCATAGTGGAGACTACCCATTTTTACATCAAGCGAGGCACCGACCTTCATTTTTCGTGACTATCTAAAAAGTCCTGTTAGAGTGTGTGTCACCGTACGTCAATTCCGGGTAGGAATGGTGAGCTACCCAACTTCGCACCACTTTCAGCACTATTTTTGATCTCTTGAGTGCTAATTTTGTCAATCATGAGGATGACGTCTAAAGATGAAAACTCCTTCTTGTAGTTTGATTAGCAGTTAACACCACACTCTCTCCCTCTCGACAACATCAACAGATCCATAGAAACACATCATCATCAACAAGTAGAGCAACGTCAGAATATTTGAAGAAAAGTTGAAATAGTCCAAGGTTTACATGTAACAATTCAAAGAAAAGAAAATAAGATGAGAATTAGTGAAGTTTATGAAATCAAGACAATACAAGTTGTGAAGAATTGAGTGATAAAGTGCTTCATCCATGGAGTTAGTAGTTTCATTGTTTTTGTTGTTATTTTCACTAGTTTTTCACCCGTGCGATGCACGGGTCTGTTTCTCGTTCATAAAATATTGGATCATGTCTTAAGATTAATTTCATTATAATAGTAGTATAAAAATTTCCGTAAGCGCATGACCCAAAAAACTAATAAACAAACTAATAAGAAACTACCCAATCAAAAAACAATTATGAAATCGTATACTTGTTGTGTAACATCTTTTAAGCCTATAATACTTATTATACCTCCATAGTTTGGTAAAAGTTTTACCCTCTCATCTTTTTCGAAACTTTGATAGTCTTTAAATCTTTAGTCTTGTTAGACCCATCGAAGAATTTGCACCGTGAATGCACCGAAGGAGATCGTACGGACCCAGGGCAGCATTCAGTGAATTGGGATAGGGGTGGGGTAGAAGTGGGCCCCACCATCCTCTTACACGGTGAGAATGCGGTGCAAATTCTTGGTTGAGTAAATCATTTTCGTTAAATTTTTGGAGCTCCTGCTTTTATTTTATTTTTATATACTCTCTTGCCTCTTTTGGGATTCTTAACCATAATATGCCTTTGATTTCTTCGATAGAAATATCATCAAGAAAGCAATACATCATAATGTCGATCAACACAAAAATCTTGACCATCATTTGGATTTTTTTTTCTACAAATTCTTACATATTGATTATGCCATGTGATCTATATATGGGTATTTTATTAATACAAAATTCAGTAGCTTGATGGTTTTTTTTCCAATCGTGGCTTTTGCAAAAGAATAATGGGTTTTGAAGTTCAATCGTTCATGCCGTGTATGATTATTTTTTCACTCTAAAATTATATACCATGAATGGGAATAATTACTTGATATATGTGATGTGATGATATTCTGCACGTTTAAAGATTTAGAGTTTGTTTATCATAAAAAAAAAAAAAAAAAAAAAAAATAGAGTTAGAGTTAGCATGCTTTATCTAATTAAATCTATGATGGGTCTATCCTTATTTTACTATAGCGTATCTCTACTTTTGTCCACTTTAAATGAGGCTACAGATTGTCCCCACTTTTGTACTAACACAATTTTATTATGAATTTTTTTATTAAGTAATCCCAATTTTTTCCTTCTTTTATAGAAAAAAAGAGTTTAGAGATCTCGTGAAACACTTCTCTTATAAAAGTACTTATAATTTTCTTGTGAGGTATGCACTGGATATTCTCATGGGAATAGGCTCAGAGGCTTCAGCTGCTAGGGGCAAGTCCGAGCCTATGTCAACTCACAAAAGAAGGAAAAAAAAAAAGGGTGGGGGTGGGGGTTAAGTTTTACTCCTAGATTTTATCCTACATATATTTTTAGTTAGCTAATGTGATTCTTCCTCTCAACTTAGTTTTCTCACATATTTTTATATATTAGTTATTACATCAATATGTTTCCGTAATTATTTTTTCTCTCATATTTTAAATATGTTTACGTAGTCATCTTGTGGCTATATTTGTCTAGTATTATATACATTAGAACCCTGAAAACTAATCCACGATATATTAATAATCACGGGAAAATATAATAATCCACTAAATTTCAAAAGTTCATATAAGTTTTTTGTGATATATAAATTAATAAGTCTCAAAATTATATAAAATAAAAGGAGTTCTACTCGTGAACTGGATTTTTCTTGAAATTAATGTATTTCATCTTGGTTTTTTAATTTCTTTTTTTTTTTCACATTAGAAGAGTTTTCATGGTGTTGTTTGATCATGCAAGAAATAAATAAATAAAATTATTCAATACCACATTTATCATTACTTATTTACGTACAGTTTCATTTTCAACTTTCGTATCACCACTTTCCTCATAAGTCGATAAATATGAAATTGAATTCCTTTCAGGAATAACTCAAAAAGTATTCATATCCATTTTAGTACAATATTTCAATTCATTCGTTATTTTTTTTTGAGAAATATGTAAACCATAATTTTTTGCGCAGCTTGTGGCTCGGCTCCCCAACAACTTTTTGTAAACCCTTTTCTTTTATTTCAATAAATAAAGGTTAAATTCATATATATAAAATATTTAATATCACAATAAATTGATACAAAGTTTTGATGTCGGCATTATTTTTTATAGGGGTTACACTATAGGTGAATCACTGTCAGTCACCAATTATATATGTGACAAAAAATTTGTCACGTCGTTCAGGTGCTTTGTAAATAAGTGTCATTCCAACCTACCCAAGAAAGAATTTGGGTCTATTCTCGATCTAAATGATCTTTTCTCACTGATAGTGTGTGAGTATCCCTAAGCTCCTTATTCAATTATTTTTCTTCAGTAGAACTCAAAATTAAACCAACAATTTTCTAGCACGTAGGTAGCTTGTATTCCCTGGGATTGCTAGCCCGGACCCTAATTAGCTGTATAGGGTATTCATGCACTAAAAATGCATTTGAACGCGTATGTACATATATGTACACTTGCATATTTTTCTCAATAAATAATTTCTATCGTATATAGATGTTGTATACACTATACAGTAGATTTGGTTATGCACACAAACTCTACATGTACTCAAATCAAAATATTGGTATCTCCTCTGCATGATCGCATCTCTACGCATTCAATGTTTTACCCTTGCTTCAACCCGAACAACACAAGGTTTTACCATTGCTTCTTCTATAATTTGGCGATCTCGGAACTACTCTAATTGTATTGCTTCCACGTACACTAAAAACACATTTGAAGGGTAAATGTATTGCTCCCACATACGTTAAAAACACATCTGAAATAAGAAGTTAAGAAAAATTTATATGTCCACCCATATTTTACTATAATTTACAATTTTTTATTTGTTCGGTTCGGTGGACAATAATACTAATACACTCAACATCATGCCCTACATACATCATAAATGATTTTGCTCTTGGATTTTCCCGCCGCATGAATTACTGTGTCAACAAAAATAAGTTCTATTCGCAAAGCCATAAATAGCAAAGCATGCATCGCATTGGACTATGCTCGTGAAATTATAAAATCATGTAGCTGCATTAAGAAATACACCATGTTCAATTCACGGATGGACCTGTGGAATGAAACAAATGGGAGAGTTTTTGGTGGAAGGAAGAAAAGCACAACTGAGTTAATCGACCATGTCAAGTACTTGGTTGTTCTTTGGTCTTGTGATGAAGATACTTTTGATTTTGTTAGTATCAGCCTTGTATGGAGAAACTGGGAGACAATTATGCTTATGTAATGTCTTGTTATGTGTACTGTATTCACCTTGTGTGAATTTTTTCCTCTTAATATAACGTTGCCTTCGGGAAAAAAATTCACGGATGGACCTAATAAGGGGTTAACTGATGTGCCCCTCATTTTATCTATTTACATATATATATTTACCTAAATTTACAAAATTCCCCATCGACCCCATCTCCATTTCTATTTGTTTCCAGTAAAATATCACCTATGCTTGCAAAGTTTCTCCCTAAAAAACCCTAACTTTTTTTCTCAAATCTACCCTGATAATGCACGAATGTCAAGCATGAAATATATATAGTTCATCATGCATGACCCACCAAGCCACTCTTGGTCCAACCCCACTTATATCCTTTTTTATGCAATGGGAACCGAGAATGACCCTAACACCCTAACTTGAGTTTTAAGCTAGATTGTAGAGATATTTTTTTTTTTTGCTTGCCGTAGTGCAAGTTGTGCAAGGCTCTAACAGGCCGGCGTAAAAACTATGTTATACTTTTATGAGATATTCTCTACTCGACCCGGTACTTGCTACTGGAAAAGGCTTTGGATTTGGATTTGGTAGAGATATATTTAGCTAGCCAAGTACTTGCTAGATGGTACTTGCTCGATGGTAGAGATATATTTTTTTTTTGCTTGCCGTAGTGAAAGTTGTGCAAGGCTCTAACAGGCCGGCGTAAAAACTATGTTATACTTTTATGAGATATTCTCTACTCGACCCGGTACTTGCTACTGGAAAAGGCTTTGGATTTGGATTTGGTAGAGATATATTTAGCACACCGAATAAAGCCATCATATGAAGCATGTATATCTCATATAAGAATCTCATTATGCTTACGTAACCAAGACCGTTCAGATTAATGCAAGGTCGACTCAAAAGCGAGCAATCATGCCTAAACTGTGTGAAAAATAATTCCAAAACATTCATGCTCGCGAGTCGTGAATATCCTATTTTGGACTTGCATATCTATTAGGTGGTGAAGTTTGCTACATCCACAGACATGAAATAGAGATTAGGAAATAAATTAATTAGAAGAAGATTGGTTAAACTCAAAGACAATGCCAGAAGAAAAATGAAAAATAACTTCATCACCTCATTCATGTGATGAGGTCCTAAATTTCCTGATCTTTAGTATCGTACACAATAGAAGTTGAAATCAAAGAATCTGATTTAAAAGGTTCATGTCATCCACGTATTGCGAAGAGGCATGCATCGACAATAACTACAAAACGAAACCAATGATAAAAACTGAAGGATATCAAAAAAGGATAATTTCACTATGATGTACCTCGTGTGAGTTTATTATTTTTTGAAAAAGCTCCAAACGATCCGAATCAAAACTCATAAGCTCCCATTGCGACAACAATTCATGAGCTCCCATTGCGCATCCATTAGTGCCACCTTTTAAGGGTACATGCCAAAAAAAAAATATAACCAAATTAGGTTGAACAACAAAATCAATTGTAAGAAATAGTAAAGAAGAAAAAACGAAACGAAAAGACCAACGTGAGATTTTGCTTCCACTCAAGCGCTTTATATAGAGATTCATTAAACCAAGAAATTCCACAAAAATAAAAAATAATTTAAGGAAATAATTTCCACAAATATTGCATAAAAATATTTGGATAGCCACATTTACCGAATATATTTGTATAAAAATAGTGAGCATCTTTTACACGTTTACTAATATAATTTTTTTTATTTATAAATTCCATATGAATAAAAAAATTATGAATATGATATCTGCCAATATTAGATTTCGGGGTAGCTACATTTACTCCTGGAAATATTTTTATTTATAAATATATTGAGCATCTGTTACGGATATTAATAGATTTATTTTATTTCAAACGCCATTAATTTTTATTTATTAAATGAATAATATTTAGAAATTTTTTGATTGTCATATCTATTTGTTACCAATTTTTGTCCAAAAAAAACAAAGCACCAAAAAAACCAAGCAAATTTTTTGAGTGTCATATCTATGTGAATGAAAGTTTATTTTTTATTATTATTTTTTCTACTAATTTTTTGATTTTCGTTTTTTCTTCCACAAACGTTTTCTTGTCTTCTCCGCGATTTTTTTTGTTTTGTTTTGCTTAAAATTTTCTTCTAATTATTTTATATTTTAACTGACAGGATTGTATATCAATTTTTGGCGAAGGAAGAAGTATACACTTTGATCAACCGGTTGGCATTCAAAACTCCAGGTATTTTGATTTGAAATTTTTATCAATGATCTAAATTTGATCAATAATATTCTATTTTCATCCCAATTGAAACTGTAGTTGTAAATTGTAATTAAGGTTAGTTTAATTATTAGTATGTTGAGGTTGTAATTAGGTTTAGTTTATAACCATAAGAAGTGTATTTGGACTTTGGACATTGGACATTAATTTATTTAATTTTAATAAGTTTTATGATTGATTTAAATTTGTGATGAAATGATGATGAAAATATATATCTTGATATGATTTTGTCTTAATTTATTTACTTATTTTGGAATTAAGTTATTTGAATTTTTTAGCAGATTTTTTATATTTTTTTAGGTAAATAATATTTCGTAAAATTTTAGTTGTTTTAGGTACGTAATTATTTTTTTTTTTGAATATGATTGGTCGGAAAATATATCGCGGGTTTGAAAAGATTCTCCTCAAATTTTATTGGCTGAAATTTAAAAATGGCGGGGCCAGAATCAACCAGAAGCTCCGATTAACCACGTCGCTCGAAAAAACTCTGTTTTTATATAAAGAATTTCATGAGTTAATTCAAAAAAATAAAAAATAAAAAAAAATTGTAGTTTATTTTCTTAGTCTAGTTTTGATACCACCATGGTAAAGAAGAAGAATTCAAGAAGAAAATTCCAAGCAACAAGGAAATTGAAGAGAAAAGTTACAAATTGTCAAGTTTTTGCGAAGTTCAGAAGTTCATCATCAACAGTTGAAGACCGAAGACCGAAGATTGAAGACATTTCTATGGATGATGTGAGAGTGGTGTTGATTGCCGATCGGATGTGAAGGTAAGTGAGTACTCCCATCCTTGCTAATGGTTGATTTCCTTTCTTAGAGATCATCAGAAAACGATTCTTTTTGTCCACAATTCTTTGGAGTCTCCAGAAATTATTTCGGAAGGTTATCCTTCTCACCATTAACGTGTGCATGATTCCTCTATTTATTCCTTCCTGCATACATGAGAGACTAGAAAAGCGATCTTTTTGAGTGCAATTATCATAAAACCCTATTGGTGAGGCAGAAGTCGAGGCTTGTGATCACGCTCGAACCCGAATTCTTTCATATGATATGGTTATTTCTCGCTCAACTCTTAAGGATGAGAATGCGTTCTTTGGTAGTTCTAACTTCATGTTACTAGCATGCAGAAACTCTATGTCCTCATAGCTCCTTGGATGCTTGAGACTCTTTTACGCTCTGAAGTTGGAGAAGGTTTTGTGGGTACACCTCTGGTAAACCCTCACGAGACTACAACTCGTCCACTAGGGACACCTAGGGGTTTAAAGGCTTAGTGCATACGCTAAATGCATTCGAGAGACCAGGCGACAGTGGTATAGTTAGGATTTCTTAATTTCTGTTTCACTTGAGGACAAGTAAAATTCGAGGTTTGGGGGTATTTGATGAGTGCCAAATATTGCATATTTCTACACCTTTTTATTGGCATTTAACTCATCTTTTGCGCTTTAAAATCATATATTATCCCAAATTACGATTTTCTCTCGTTTTCAAGAATAAATACTTGTACTAATTAATTTTGTGTTTTTAGGTAGTAAATAAAGCTTGGAGAAATTAAGGAGCCAAAAGAGCAGAAAATTGGAGACTAGCGACTATGGAAGAGAAGTTGCAGCCCGCTTGCGCATCAGTTGCAACCCGTTTACAAGTATATGGGCTTGAGTTATCCAAGATCCGAGCCCATACCCGAATCCAAGCCCGCCTCCATCCTGAGCCGTTAGATTGGATCAAGCAGCTTCATCCAACGGCTCCATCACTCGAAGCGCCTGCTCAACACCCTAGCCTCCTGTCCCCTTCACCTACTCGACCAGAAGCCAAACACCCCCTTACCATCGTACTCACCTTCTTCCCCTTCTGCAAAAACCAGTTATTTCTCCCCCGACCATTTCTGCAGTTCCAACAACACCAACAACACCTTCTTCTCCCGACCAACCTCTCTGTCACCAGCACAGCCACCTTCTACACCTCCTAGCTCTTAACTATCTCCTTCATAGCTTCTTCTCATAAACCCTAGAAGCTAGGTTTGAGATAGATAAAGTTAGGGTTTCCCCAACAACGAATTAATGAAGTTGCAGAGCCGAATTAGCAGAGGGGACAACCAATTCAGAGTCTTTGGTGAATATGGTATGCATTTAATTTGGATTTTTAGTGTGAGAAGAGAACTTTGAGGTATAAATAGAATTGTTCTCTGTGTAAGAACGGCGGGGAATTTTTAGGATTTATTTGGTTAGCTTAATTCAACTCTATTTTAATTACTATCATCATGTTCTAATTCCATTTGCTAGGGTCTTGATGAAACCCTTAATTGTATGCTAGGTTAATCAATTTCCTGATTTTGTTCTTTATGTGCTTCATTGCTTTAGGAATAATTAATTAGCTTTTTGATCAAATGAACCTGTGATAAGTTGTATTGTAAGAAGACAACTTATACTAGGGGTAAGTTAGTGAAATTTGTTGACAATTCTTCCACCTGATACCTTCAAGGGAAGGAC
Organism: Papaver armeniacum; assembly: GCA_023531295.1. Taxonomy (NCBI): domain Eukaryota; kingdom Viridiplantae; phylum Streptophyta; class Magnoliopsida; order Ranunculales; family Papaveraceae; genus Papaver; species Papaver armeniacum. Next base: position 161,337 of record JAJJWW010001987.1, on the reverse strand, counting down.
AAGAGCATAATTTGAGTTGTTTTGCCTTAGTATAGGATTAAGAGGTGAATTCAATCACCCTAGTGCTGCTCAATCAGTTATTTACAACCTGTTGTTGCATTTTACTTTACAATCACTGCCATATCTTGTCGTATCGACCCAAAACAAAACCCCCTTGTTGTTGCTCTCACCTTGAATCATTTTAGTAAGACCATAAGATCCAACGTTACACCCTCCAAGTCTCTGTGGATCGACCTGTGCTTGCCCCGTGTTGCTTGTCGACACTGTGCACTTGCAGTTTACAATTATAGGTAACATTTCTGAGCCTACCAACTGACAAACTAAATACACGTCTGTCATGTAGACTCCACGATTCGTGAGACATCAATCACGTCAAATTGGGGGATAACAACTAGGTTTTCGATCTGGCGGCCTACAACACATGGATTCATCCACGACGAGAAATGTACGTAAGTTGTGTCAACGGTTGAAGGAGTTAGCAAAGTAGTGGGTGCACGATCAGTCAAGTCTCCACACGACATGGAACTGACTTTACCACGATCTCCCACTTTCCCATTCTTTCACTCAAGAAACCATCACACTTACATGGATTAGTGGTTCATCATTCTTGCAATATAAATTAGTCTAAATCGAGGAAAATATCATCATCAGCATTATCATTATCCGTCAACAACTCGATACAAACTTATTCACAGAACTCAACTTCAGCAGTTCGGCAATATTGCATAAACCTTCAACACACCCACAATCCTTGATCATCACTGATCCCACACAATCCTCAGCTTCCCTCCTACAAATCAACCCATCTCCCTCTTTGCGGCCGAATTGACTCTGGAAAGACCATTGTCTTGGTTTAGGCCGGAGTCATACATATTGATTTCCAGAATCTAAGCATCCCCTTGGCAGCGGTGCATCTGTGTGAGGATTAAAATTTCGCCCGGTCGAGGAGTCTCGACAGTACGCTCGTCTCTCCACTTCCCAAAAACCGGCGAACCGTTTTTCCCCATCCACAGATTGGCGACCACAGTGGGATATTAATCTCTCGGTTGCAATCTCTCATTCTCACAAAATGGTTGATCTTAGGTCAGGTTCAGTCACCAATCCCAACACAAACAACGCTAGCACTAGCAACAATGGTGGTAATCCAGAAACTACTCCTGCTTCCAATATCGGTGCTGGTGATACCACTCATCCGCGAACCAACATCGGAGACAATCTTTTATTCGCAGGTCTCTTGAAGAAATCATAAGAAATCCACCTACCATAGGTGATCTCACGAAGGTGCAAGAAACTCTTGCAAAAATCAGATTGACATGGATAATACTCAGAAGGAGATGTGCAATTATCTCAAAACTCTCACTGACAAGATGTCAGAGAAAGCTCAGAAGAAGGGAAAAGCCAAAAAAACATCTCCGGCTGCTGGTCTTAAAGTCACTCCGATCCATGTAGTAGATGATAATGAGATGCACAAAGCTGCAGATAACCCACCAACAAAGGAACCTGCAGGCTTCATCACTCGTGAAGACCTGGAACTCTTCATGGATTCATCGTCAACAACCTCCATATCCTGCTGCTACGCAAAGAATTCCTTTCCTGAAGGTCTACACTTCCCCAACATTCACGTTGTACAACGGAACAGGGAACGCTCGAGAACACATCTCTCGATTCCTGGAGGCACTAGGAGAGCACGAGCACAACCATGTCGTCCGTCTGAAGGAATTCTCGAAATATCTGACAGGCCGAGCATACACCTGGTACAACAATATTGCACCTGGGAACATCGCTAGTTGGGGAGAAATGGCTAATACCTTCTACAGGAAATACTTCTTCATCTCAACGCATATTACTCTCTCTGACTTAGGAAGAATGTCTCAGAAGAGCAATGAACATCCCAACGATTATGTGAAGAGGTTCGAGTCCAAGCTTTGGATTGTCATGACCTGAATGTCACTGAACAAAAACTGGTGGACTTGTGCATCAACGGAATGATCCTGGTCTACAGAGCCTTGCTGGAAAATCTTCAGTTCCATAATTTCTCAGAGCTTCATAAAGTGGCGAAACGATCAGCGACTACTGCGCCTGCCTTACTGGAAAGAGAAGCAAAAGGAAAGCCGGGCCACCACAACACAAGCATGCTTCTCCAATCTCTCAGATTCCTCCGGAAGCGCAATGAGAGGATGAACAATCCTAAAATGCACAAACCTCAACCCTGCATCAACAAATGGGGAAATGATTAGACAGACTCAAACTTCCCTCTTCTCACCGAAGAAGTGATCGAGTTACTAGAAGTCTAGATTCAAGATGGTGCAATCAAATTTCCATTCCCCAGGGGAGAAATGGAAAATCCGCTGTACTGCCGCTTTCATAGGTATGTCAATCATCCAACAAGTGATTGCAAAACTTTGAAATGCATATTCGAAGAAAAGGCCGACTCAGGAGAACTGGGGACTGAAGGAGTACACAAGAATCATCTCTCAATCAGAACCTTCACACTCCCCTGAACAACCAGTCAAAGAAGCAGTTCAGTCATTGATCGAGCACATCCGCGAATTACTTTATCTCATCAAGAGCTCAAAGGAAAGACATGTTCACAACACCAAATTACATTGTGTCGACGTCATTCCATCCCGAAATACTCCTTTTTATCCACGAGACAAGGAGATGCACAACTGGGACTACTTACCACACCATCTCGGAGGAAATTAATTTGGAAGAATGTTGATCGATGCTGACACCGCCATCAACAACATTCCACTGAAAAACCTTCAGAGTCGCAGGCATCAGTCGACAAGAAGCTACTCATGCTCATATCTCAATCAGAGACCATGGAGGAACGCTCAGAGATGCTTATGGCTACATCACTCTCAAGGTGAGAATAGGTTCAACCTAAACAGAGATCAAGTTTCACATAATCAGGAAGATCCAAGATATGACACGATCCTCAGACGAGTGTGGATCCATGCTGAAGAGATAACTACAAACAAAACGCCTTTGGTTGCACATCTCTCCAACGAAGAAAGTTCTGATCAAGAAGATTTGGCGGACGTTCCATCATCAGAGAACTTGGAGAATTTCGAACTTTGACGAGGCCGAAGCAAGAAACTGCAAAAGATGCATAGACATTCATCAAGAGGTTCCACACTCAGGCAAGTCTCATTCATTTCATGTCTGTGTCATTTATTTCCTTACATGTTATCCTAGGATGGGGACTCAATTCTGCTAGCAACTCTGCAAGACGTTATGAATGGTAGCTTCATCGAATTAGTATTTTACCAAGTAGTTAAATCTGACATTTCCCTAAATCGAGCATTGAAACATTCATTACTGAGATAATGTCCAAGCATGGCAAGGAACACTTTGGGCGTTTCTTTGTAGCCTTGCAGGAGTGTCCATGTGTGCCACAAAATCAGAAAGCTATATGTCTGCACAAGTGTTGAATCCCACGTAGGGAAAGGAATGCTGAATCAACAGAAGATAGTTGGGGCCAAGACGATCAAACCTAAGACATGCTCAAGGGATATGACGCTTCAACGCTCAAGCATCTAAGAAGCCTTCAAATTGTAATCCCAATCAAAGAGTACACCTTCGATAATGGCGCCTCTGGCTTCAGCACAAACATCTCGACGACGACACACTGATTCACCACCGACACGATCAAAGTGAAACTGAACTACAATCGCCGAGTCTTCATTATCTCCATGACAAGACTTCTGAAGCAGATGCAACATCATTCATCCATCGATGGCATGATTTCCTTCAAAATGCACTGGGGTCTTGATCTTATTGGACAAGATTCAAGACATAGCAAGTCATTGCAACCTGATGCGATTCCATGAAAACTTTATCAACGGAATCTCTATACATCACCAACTTTGCACAACTAAGGAACTTCTCTCTTCATTGATCACACCCAGAATGGAGACTGTTGATGCAATCTGCAACAACGCCGACTCATTGATGAAGCCAGTTCATGGTAAAGTCATACTGATCAGGATAATTTGGTTGTACTCCCAGTACACCTACATCTTAGGGATGCTCAACCCAACAACTAGTTCGTGAACGTGAAGGTTCACAGAGTGGAGGAACTCCACCCAGTATCGACATCAACAAGGATATGTGGAGGAACTCTATTCATGATCTCAAAGATCAACAAGAATTTCTAGAGAAATTCAATCGTGATCTCAAAGCATCAATAACGGTCTCGGGTGCAACATCAGTCTTCATCAACTAACCATTCTCTGAAGCATTGCTCGATGAAGCGGACTTCTCCAAGCATTAATGATTTGTGTCAAGTTGTGTAGACATGAAAATATGTTCACATAAAAGTCTTCCCAAAGCTTGCACGACTGATGGGCACAATCCAAAGTCTTCTACAAGATGTTCTCATGACCTCCACAAATGAGATACAACACACTTCAGGCCATGGGTTTACAAAAACGTACCAATGGGTGAGTAAAATATGTTCGTCTATGTATCTTCTACAACATACCAAAAGGGCGCATCAATCGGACATTCGAGCTGAAAGATATGGCCTTTACCGTCAGGTCTACGAAATCTGAAAAATTTGTACGGGATTACAAATTACAAATGTACACGCTTCGTTGGCTGACCTCTACAACTCCAAATTGAGTGATTATTTTCTCATGTGATAACTCAGTCTCTTAGATTCAAAAGTTGGGGTCAAGCATCGAATTCCGACGTCGTATGAGGTTCCTACAGCTTCCAGAGCGTACAACATGCAAGCAGCAATTCTTAGACGGGATTCATAATTTCCACAGTCGATCGGTGTCCACCAAGTCTTTCCACTAAGTAATTCGTCAAGGTACCTCCAACTTCGACCGCCTAGGTCTTTACATCAATTTTCTACCTGGGTCCTCTATCCAAGACTTGCCAGAAGAAGAGAAAACCAAAAAGAGAGATTTAACAAAATACTGGGGACTGACGGTCCACTGATCATGACGATCAGTTTCACGGTCCAAGACGCGTGGCACCAAACTCTCATGTGCTAATCATTCATCATAAAAGGAATGCTACCACCGGGACATGAAACCATGGTCATTACATCACTCCCTCTTGAGAGCAACATCAGCTATGGTCCCGTGACCAGGGTTTAAGAAGTGATGTTTCTACAAATGACAGAAGACGGCACTGCAAGCACCACCATGCTCATGTATCAATCAATGGTTCATATTCTCAAATGAATCAATGATATTAAAATCCTTCACCAACCATTCAAGACACAAGCGAATGGTCCAAAGACACAACAAGAGTGTTTTACAACAAGCTCGTCCGAGACGATCTTATCACTGTCATGCACAAAGAGGCTATCTGGGAGTAGTTGGTGACGAATCTAGGTATGGGTCATATTCCATTCTCTTCGTATGGATGTCTTCTACAACATATCCAAAATTCACAACAATTGGAGAAACGAGCGAAGAGTTATGGCCAAAACATTGGACCACACGCCAGCTGAAAATTTTCTGAAGGTCTCCTAGAAGTTTACTGTTTCGCCTTTTTCAGGCCCTTAAAATGCTCAAACCTCAAAAAGCTTCTGTGGTTAAGATTGGAAATTTTCCAGGCTTGAAGATACATATGCATATCGCGAAAATCCGACTTCGAATGAAGATTCTACGGTGTTTTTGCTAAAAGGCTGAAGTCTGAAATTTTCTGGTGACGTATTTCAGCAAAATTACTCGTATACTCACATGGATTCTCATTCATTCATTCACAAATCAGCAATTTCATAATTCTATGAAGATATTACAGGAGATATACTTACTATGGGAGTCTCTAAATCATTTGAAGGCTCGGCAATGCCGGAATCTCCATTGGAAACGCCGCTATCTCCATTCGGTTCGGGATTTCGGGAATTCTCCATATTCCCATATCCCAAAGAAGAGCACGCTTCATCAACATGCTTCTTATCTACAATGATTTCTTCCTGGATTCATCAACAACAATTATTATTATTTCATTCAAGGAGATGCCACGATCACCTACACGAAAAAGATACTTACATTGACTTCTTCATCAGTGCTGGATTCATGAATTGTTTGCACGGGAACAAGTTGAAGACCGTAAATCGATGGAGCAAAAGTCTGAAAAGAAATAAAAAACCTTGGTCTCGTGATCCTAATTGCACGGAAAAGAAAAAGTCATGATATAAGGAGCGCTAACAACTCACCAAAGAGACAGCCGGGGACTTTACATTGTTCGATATCATTCTATGATCCTTATTTCTGGATTCTCCACCCCGAAGACTTACTGCTATTTCTGAGTAATCCACATCAATCGAACAAGGGCCCATTTGTCGAGATGCTTTATCGTTGTTATATTCCTCCATCAGAGACTTCCCGTGCATTACTGATGCTAAGTAATCAGGAATACAACTCAGTATGAAGGATATCTCACCACCACTCAGAGGTCCCAGAAGCACCATTTCTTGAAGCTGCATCTGTAGAGATATCATCTTTGGAAGTATCATTATGGGAACCAGTCATTCTTGCAAAGTTGTTGTGACGTCCATACAACATTCCTACTTCAGTATATCATCCGTAGATGTAGATTTCATCAAAGTAGTGGAATTAAAGCACAACAAAAATAATTAGGATGCTCATATCAGCGTCTACAAAATGGTAATTCTCAACTCTTACCTATTTACGATTTCACGAACTTAGTGATAATAACGTAAAACCTTGAAAACTTGCTCACACCTTCAACAAACCTATGAAGACGAGCAAAAATCCATCATTCAAGAGTCGACACTGACTTTTCACGAAATTATGAATAATTCACATAACCCTTCATGTGAACATTCACTGATTTTCTACCGTGTGTGCATACACTATGAAATCATGAAATTCATGAAAACATTATTGTTTGATTTCAACAATTGTTTAAAATCAAAACTTGATTTTGCAAAATCTTTCATAAAATCATGAATAACCCACGTAAATCCTTACTGTGTGAACGATTTTTCAAATTTGGACAGACGTCCATTCTACAATTGTGAAAACTCACATACAGACATTATTTCACCATGAATAATTTTCTGCTCTCAACAGTTGTTCAAAATCAAAACATTGATTTTACAAAAATATATATTTTAACGAGAAACTCATGTAAATTTGAAAATATATGTATATATTTTTCTCCCTCTCGCGAGCATCTGAGAGTCTTTCAGTTTTGTGAAAATCCGCATATTCATGTGTTAAAAATTTGATTTTCATGAAGCTCTCATAAACAAAATTTTATCTATTGTAACTAAATCATGTCTATTCAAGGGTTCATGTATCTTTTTCATATTAGGGATTATTGCTCGAACGAACGTGCATATGTTTTCTAAAACAAATTTTCATGAAACTTACGCATACATGCACACATGGAATTTTATTTTGAACAACTCATGAACAACTGAACTTTAAAAACAAATTAAGGGCTTCTTCCCTTTTATATCAACCTAATAACACTTGGGTTTCCTCTTTTGGGCTCGAGCCCGAAAATCCTAAATCGACCAAAACTGGGCTTTTAACTGACCAAATCAGCAGCACTTCACCTCTTCATGTCCACAAAATAACACTCTATCACACTATCAGGGTCCTCGACCGCACATTTGCTCGTATATGACACCATTGGAGCAAATCGAGAATTCTGAAACTTCCTTTGTAGACTGAGTTCAACAACGATCTCGTCGACTGAAAATCACCATCTAATGCTTACCGCGGAACATGACTGTCCCTCACTAAGCAGGGGACTTAATGTTAATGGTGGATTTTCAACAAAGGTCAAATCCGTAAAATCATGATACTGCATGTTTCATATACGGCTTCAGGCATGTGACGATTCATATTTTACGAAGCCATGATGAATATGTCTTTCGAAAAGCCTCCACTAGCTGAGCGTTCGATCCCTGACATTTCATTGTGACCTCTATGCAGAATAATAGAATTGGGCGGTCCTCCTACATAATTGTTTGTTGAGAGGGTTTAACGCCTTCAGGAAATCGGTGATACTCACTGTTCCCTGACTACAGGAGAGTGACCCACCTCTGCATAGAAGAAAGATTGGGCGGTTCTCCGTCAGATTGAGAGCAACAACGCCTTCAGGACAGTGATACTCACTGATCCTGACTATGTAGAGCGACGTGTATAGACTCGGGTGTTCTCCGTAGTGTCTGAGAGCACCCTCAGGATTAGCCGTCTCCTGACTATGCACATAGATTAATTCTGCCGTGACATTCACCACTGAATTCCCAGAATAATCTATTATTGCTCCTATTCCATGGTCGAATCCACGGCCTAATCCCATGGAATGGCAATACAATTGCTCCTATCCATGGTCGAATCCACGGCCTGATCCCATGGAATGGCAATAACAGCTGCTCCGATTCCATGATCGAATCTACGACTTGATCTCATGGAATGGCAACAACAATTTATCTCGTTACTCCGATTTCATGATCAAATTCACTACTAATCTCATGAAATGGTAATAGGTAATTTTATTACTCCGATTCTATGGTCGAATCCACGATCCCATGGAATGGTAATGCCTATTTTATTATTCCGAGTTCATGGTCGAATCCGCAGCTGATCCTATGAATTGATAATAAATAACTACTTATTTTATTGTCTCGTTTCATGAATTATGTTACACTGAATTTCATGGATTAGCAATAAATACTCAACAACCGGGCATCTGGACCATCCCTGAGTAAGACCCACGAAAAATGGTGTAAGTGTACTCGACAATGATGCACGACTAAGCACCCGGATACACGAACGAGCATCCAAAAACATGAATAGATGAGGAATCCTACGCAAAACAAGATAAAACAACAAATATTAATAAAATAATAATAAGGAGCACCCAGGGGTCGGGCCCACCGGCTGGCCGACCATGCCCTAGCCGTGGCCGGTCCCATGCTTCTTTCATTATTTTACCCTATTTTGTTATTTTCATGAACTCATGAAAAACTCCTTGATTTTAGCAACTTTCCTTGTTTTTGCAAAATTCATAAACTCTCCATAACTTCATGGATTCATGAAAATATAATAATATTATAAAATAAGGAAAAGTGTGTGGGACCGGGCAACATGGCTGACCGGCCATGCCCTAGCCGTGGCCGGTCCCACACCTTACAATCCTTAGCCTATTATAATAATCATTCCCCAATTTCATGAAACTCCTTGGTTTCAACAAAATTCATGGATTCTCCATAACTTCATGGATTCATGAAATAATATTATAAAATAGGAAAAGGTGTTCGGGACCGGGCAACATAGCCGGCCGGCCATGCCCAAGCCATGGCCGGTCCCACACCTCACAATCCCTAGCTTTTTATAATTATTATTTCCTAAACTCAAGAAACTCCTCCGTTTCAACAAAAACCCATGGATTTTCCATAGCATCACGGATTCATGAAAAAATAATATTATAAAATAGGGAAAGGAGTGGGGACCGGGCAACATGCCCGGCCGGCCATGCCCTAGCCGTGGCCGGTCCCACACCCTGTAATCCCTAGTCTTTTATAATTATTATTTTCCTCGAATTCATGAAACTCCTTGGTTTGAGCAAAAATCATGATTTCTTCATAATTTCTCAAATTTTGCTCAAATCATGAAAATTCAAGAGCCAACATGGTCACGTGACCGGCTAGCCTCTCACGACAATTTTAAACGTTAAAATATTCTTATTTTAATATTTATAAAATATTGATCAATTGAGCATACATGCTCATTCCAACAAAATCAAGAATTTCAGTCAAGATAAAACTCTTCTGACAATTCACAATGTTGCTCGAACGCACATCAGAAAATACTGAAACTCTCAGTACGGAGGCACGGACACCATGGCAACACGTACATGCCTTAATGACCGACCAGGGTTATTCCTAGGGCTTGCACAAAGTCGGTCCCACATGTTTTCATAATTCTGACCTAATTTGCTGAATTGCTTGTATTGGGCCCAAACTCTATCCAACCAACCTGGGGATTGCTCAAACGGACAACAGCTGGTCCCGTGACCACCAAGAGCCGGCCCCATGCTCTCTTGGTCGGTCCCCTATCTTTCATACTTAGGTTTTTTCCTAATGTTGAACCCAGCAGTAATTCAATAAATGGTGAAACCAGCATTTAATCACCATTCTTTCACCAACTCTCCAACTGAGGACTGGTAGGCTGGGAAAGATGCCTACGACTATGTCTACTGCAAGTGCACAACGTCTATTGGAGACAGGGCAAATACAGGTCGATCCTTCAGAGACTTGTGGAGTGTTATGTTGATTCTGAGGCTTTACTACAACTGACTTTTGACCTAAAGTGACACAAGTTGGTTGTTTTGGTGTCTTTACGACAATATTTGGATGGTGAACAAGTGACAAATGAAATACAGATTGTAAAGAAAGTGCTAGAGAGCACTAGGGTGCTAGACTTCACCTCATAACCCTATGCGAAGGCAAAACACACTCCATTTATGTTCTTGTACCTCCCTTTGAAGGCCTCAGGTGGAATAATTCTTTAGCAAACTCTCCTAACTCACCCCTAGTATAGCTTGTCTTCTTACAGTACAAACTATCACAAGATCATTTGGCTTGTTAGCTAACTAATTACTCCTAAAGCAATTCAACCGATCTCACTAATTCACCCCTAGTATAGCTTGTCTTCTTACAAGACAAACTATCACAAGTTCATTTGATCAATACAAAGATACAATTACTCATTTCAATTAAGCACAAAGAAGAACACAAATTTTGAACATGAGTTAACTCAACATATGATTATGAGTTTCATCTACACCCTAGCAAATGTAATTAGAACATGCTAAATATCATTAGCATACAATTAAAACTAAGCTTGGTGCACCGGCTAATCCGGGCATAAGTTCTAACATCCTCACCTCCACTCTATTTATACATGCAAAAATAAAAACCCTAATTCACTTCAAAACAGAAATTAAATGAATACCCTTTCGCCCACACCCTCTGAATTTGCTGTCGGCTCTGTGAATTCGGCGCTGAAACTCTATTACTCTGATTTTCTCTCCCACTGTGAAGAACCCTAACCCTAACTCTTCCTATCTCTCACTTAGCCTCTAGGGAAGAAGCTATGGAAGAGATAGAGGGAAATTAGGAGGCGGAGATGGCGGCGCTGTTGCTGTGGTTGTCGGGAGAGGCGGTGAAGGAGATGGTGGTGGTGTTTTTCTGGTCGGGAGAAGAAGGGAGGAGGTACGGTGGTCTCTGCAACTGTCGGGAGAGGAGAAAGAGAAAGAAAATGTGAAATGGGGTTTGGTCGATGGATAAGGGTATAGGCGGTTTTGCTGTGGAGCGGGAGCAGCGAAGGGTCGATGTGATGGGCAGAGCGACCGTTGGATCTCGGTGGAGATCGATGCGAGGACCGATGCGGCCGTAGGATGTAGATGGGAGAAATCTAACGGCTCAAATGGTGCGGGCTCGAATCCGGGTCGTGGGTCGGGTCTTGGACTGCTCAAGCCCATGTCTTGTAAATGGGTTGCTCCTTGTTGGGTTATAACTGATGCGCGTGCTGATGTTGTTTTGAAAGTTGTTGTAGAAAGTGGTAAGTAAGATGTCGTTCCTCTCAGACTTGTGAAGGATTTTTTAGACTCAAATTCAAAACAAAAATAGAAAACTCACTAAAAATTATAGCAAACTCTGAAAAAGATGTTATCAATATTAAAAGAAACACTGAGGCTAAGATTCCACTATTTTCCAAGTTCAAAGTGATTTAATCCAATATTTATATTCATGCAATTTTCTCATTCAAGTTGATTCTAAACTATTGCAACAAGTAGATTCTCAAAATAACAAGTGTAAATCCGAAGCATAGAACATCAAAAACCTAAGTCCAAGCATGCTCTATCAAAAGAAATCACAATTGCTTAACAAGAATCATTCAAACAATTTTCAATCGAGGCAAATAATCATATAATAATTGCAAATAAATAAATAAAATAAAATATACCACTTTTTGTTGGAAAAATAGCTTCCTCTATCGCCTCGGAATGGGGTTTAGCTCCTCATATTAATCATGATCTCAAAATATGTGTTTATGGCTCAAAAGATGATTAAAAGGATGAAAATTAATAAAACAGACTGCTTGCAACGCTGTAATGGCGTTACAAAGAAGCTGTTACAATGGACCGTTACAGAGACCGACTTATTTACTGTTGATTTGTCGCTGAATCTAAGACCCGTAGAACGATCGTCTTTGAAAGCCTATTGTTCTTCGTGTTCTTCCTCAAGGCAAAGAAGCAGAACTAGATTCTCCGAAACTCTTTATTTTGTTCTCTCGTGTTGTTCTAAACCTCCCCAAAGTTTGCGTAAGCCTCTCGTGACTCTCAAACAACCTATATATAGGCAACGATGACCTAAAGATAACTCGATTCAATCCCTTTTTTTCTTCCACATCAAGTCTCGGATATTTCCTTTTATGAATCTTCTCTACGCGTCTTTTCTCGATTAAATCCGTCCAAAAATCTCCAACGATGGTATCAAATAAACAGAAGATATTCAATTCTTATCTACACGTAATCCCCATGTATAGAATTAAGAAAAATCCCGATAATAATGCTCCTCCCCTGTTTCGCTCCAACACGGTTGTCCAGCCCAAAACACTCGATCCAAACATACACACCAACCCTGTTAGGCTCTAACAGGTCCATCCCAACGAAAATAAGCCATTGAATCTCCATGGAAATCGCTCAAAACTCCGACCCTAAATCTGCCTGTGTCTGCACTATTTTCCCGCAAAAATTTCCATTTGAAATGTTGAAGATGACCTCCCCTTATCCTCTGATGGGGTGCCGATAGCAAGTGCCTTAGGGGTGTCCTCAGGGTGCCCCTTAGTAATTTGGGTACCCCTTATCCGTAGTGAGAGTCCGAATAGTAAATGTCCTCCGGGCGCAACTTTTCGAGCCAATTTTTCCAAAAATGTTTATTGACCAAAAATACCTACACACACATAAAACACCATAATAAGTACAAAAATGAGCACTATCAATATATAGAATCGAGACAAATTAGACACAAAAATGTGTCTATCAAATACCCCCAAACCTATTATTTGCTAGTCCTCGAGCAAAAATAAAAATAAAATCCTAACTCACTGTCGCAGGCATCGTCGATTGCATTTAGCGTATGCAATAAGCCTTTAAACCCCTAGGTGGCCCTAGTGGCCGAGTTATAGTCTCGGGAGGGTTTACCAGAGGTGTACCCACAAAACCTTTACTCCAGACCCTAACTATCTACGCAGAACCTTGGAAGGCACTAAAAATCTCCTTGGTTGGCATACTTATTGATTACAGGAGGAAGTACCCTGATGCGAAATTCCAATTGCTGTACACGAGTTTGCACTCAAGCATACTAAAATTCATATATAAGTCACAGAGCTCTACTCAGATAGTCGCACTATGGACATCAATACCCGAGTCAAAACTAATCACATGGATAGATCAAGAAGATGGATATAGAGAAAACATAGATGGTTTTGATGTTTACTAAGTGATTGGTGTTTTCCATATATGTCTGAAGGCCTCCGCCAAAATGAACCTATCCTAATGGACTGAGATACTAGTCTGACTAATATCAACACACTGGCATATACAAGGGAACCAGTGGTCGATAATCTTAACTCTAGGTCAACACAACTGGCATATACAAGGGTTCCAGTGGTCGACTTTATTGAATTTATTCCGGTTGGTCAGATGATCTGGTCTCACTTTCTTTTTTTTTTTGGTATCTCAATCACTCTATTTCACCCTAGCATTGGTAACAACTTGAATCGTGGGCCCCACCTAATCACTTAGAGAAACATAGTTTCAAAAGAAAACAAAATAAAAACAGAAGTGAAAAGGACTCAACGAGATATGGTGAAACTATCATGTTATTTCTAACACCCGAGCTCTGTGCTTTTATGAATAGACTCTTTAGATGTTTCCATCTAATCAGATTGGTTCCTCAACTCCTACAAACAAAATGCTTCCATCCACTTAGATTGGTTAGTGCCATCCTTAATACGCATAAATTTCTAGGCTCTGGAGTTTATTTATTGTAACAAAAAGGTAACAAAAGTTTCTACCCCACCCCCAAACTTAAATCTAACATTGTCCTCAATGTTTCTAATTAAAGAACAGTACCAAAAATATAAGTAACATGAGGAAATAGTAAAGAGAGAAGTCGGAAAGATAGTACCTGGGTGAAGTATAACCAAAAACCTACAAAAATAATATACAACATACAAACCACCTCGATGGTCAATCAAGGTAAACAGGGTCCTCCAGAGGGACCTCCTCAACATCACCTGTAGGAAAAGGCTCTAAAAAGGGCTTCAATCGTTGACCGTTAACCTTTGAAGAACTACTACCATCCGGTGTCTCAATCTCAATAGCGCCATGAGGAAAAAACAAGACGGACCACAAAAGGACCGGTCCACCGAGAGCGCAACTTCCTGGGAATAGATGCAAACGAGTGTCATACATAAGAACTTTTTGACCTGGAGAAAATGACTTTCGTAAAATATTCTTATCATGCACAAGTTTCATTTTGTTCTTATACTCCTTAGCACTATCGTATGCATCTCTACGAATCTCGTTCAACTCATTGAGCTGGAGCTTTCTGTGAGCTCCTGCCTTGTCAACTGAAAAGTTTAAGTTATTAATAGCCCAATAGGCTCTATGCTCTAACTCGACAGGAAGGTGACATGCCTTGCCAAACACTAAACGATAAGGTGACATTCCAATGGGTGTCTTAAACGCAAAGACGGTAAGCCCATAAGGCATCGGTAAGCCTCGACGACCAGTCTTTCCTATTAGGATTAACTGTTTTCTCTAAAATACGCTTAATTTCCCTATTGGAGACCTCTACCTGACCACTAGTCTGTGGGTGATATGGGGTTGCTACTTTGTGGGTAATACCATATTGTTTCATTAAAAGAGCAAACGGTCTATTACAAAAGTGTGAACCTCCATCACTAATTATAGCTCGCGGTGTACCAAAACGTGTAAGTATGTTCTCTTTCAAAAATCGGACTACGACCCCGTGGTCATTTGTTTTACACGGAACCGCCTCAACCCACTTAGACACATAGTCTACAAATGACAAGTATGTAAAGATAACCAAAAGAATTAGGAAATGGACCCATAAAATCAATGCCCCACACATCAAAGACCTCAATCACTAAAATAGGGTTCAAAGGCATCATATTTCTACGAAAATGGTTCCTAACTTCCTGCAACGCTCACAAGAAACACAATGACTATGGGAGTCTTTAAACAACGAAGGCCAAGAAAAACCACACTGCAATATCTTAGCAAAAAGTCTTCTTAGCACTAAAATGACCCCCACATGCATGTTCATGACAAAAGGAGATAATACTGGACTGGTCACTCTCAGGTATACATCTCCTAATAATCTGGTCCGGACAATACTTAAACAGATAAGGATCGTCCCAAAAGAAATGCTTAACCTCGGCTAAAAACCTAGAACGATCTTGCTTACCCCAATGTTGAGGCATTCGACCAAGAACAAGATAATTCACTATATTCGCATACCAAGGTGATTGGGAAACAGAGAACAATTGTTCATCAGGAAAGCTATCCCTTATAGGAAGGGAATCATTAGGGAAACTAACAACTAGCCTAGACAAGTGGTCTACTACTACATTTTCGGCACCCTTTTTGTCTCTAATGTCCGGACAAAATTCTTGTAACAAAACCTAATCAATCTAGGTTTGGTATCCTTCTTAGACAAAAGGTATTTCAAAGCAAAGATGATCAATATAGATTACGATCTTAGAACCTAATAGGTAGGATCTAAACTTATCCAAGGCAAACACGATGGCTAAAAGCTCCTTCTCGGTAGTTGTATAGTTCATTTGGGCATCATTCGAGTTTTGCTAGCATAGTAAATCACATGAAGTAATTTGTTTTCTCGTTGACCTAGCACAACACCTATAGCATAATCTGAAGCATCACACATAATTTCAAAGGGTAGGTTCCAGTTAGGTGCCTGGACTATCGGGCGGTAGTGAGTAAATTCTTAAGCTTCTCAAAAGCCTCTAAACAAGCATCATCAAAGACAAACTTAACATCTTTTGCAAGCAAATTGCAAAGAGGTCTAGAAATCAAGCTAAAATCCTTAATGAATCGACGGTAAAAACCTGCATGCCCTAGGAATGACCTAATATCTTTTACGGTTTTTGGGACCTGTAAAGTCTTAATAAGGTCAACTTTGGCTTTATCTACCTCTATACCCTTTGAAGAAACAATGTGCCCTAACACAATTCCTGATTTAACCATAAAATGGCATTTTTCCCAATTAAGCACTAAATTCTTTTCCTTACACCTAGTCAACACTAATGTCAAATGATGAAAGCACTCATCAAAAGATGAACCAAACACCGAAAAAATCATCCATAAAGACCTCTAGAAACCGTTCTTCCATATCGGAAAATATGCTCATCATACAACGCTTGAAAAGTCGCAGGGGCATTACATAGCCCGAAAGGCATGCGTCTATACGCAAAGGTACCAAAGGGACAGGTAAAAGTGGTTTTCTCTTGGTTTTCGGGGCAATAACGATCGATTATAACCGGAGTAGCCATCTAAGAAGCAATAATGACTATGTCCAGCTAATCTCTCTAGCATTTGGTCGATAAAAGGAAGGGGAAAGTGATCCTTCCTTGTGACCTTGTTCAATTTCCTATAGTCAATACAGACACGCCATCCCGTGGTCACTCGGGTTGGGATTAACTCATTATTATCATTCTGGACTATAGTGATACCTGATTTCTTGGGGACAACCTGAACGGGGCTGACCCACTTACTGTCTGAAATTGGGTAAATAATACCCGCATCTAACAACTTAAGCACCTCTTTTCGAACTACCTCTTTCATGTTAGGGTTCAGTCGACGTTGCATATCCCTAGAAGGTTTGGAGTCTTCTTCTAAATGAATCTGATGCATACACACAGTAGGACTTATACCCTTAATGTCTGCTATAGTCCACCCTAAAGCTTCCTTATTGTCTTGAAGTACTTTTACTAGCCTACTTTCCTGATCACTATCCAAATCGGAAGCTACAATCACAGTAAAGTCTCAGATGGGCCTAAAAACACATACTTTAGAGTGTCGGGTAATGGTTTTAGGTCCAACTTAGGAGGCTCTTCTAAAGAAGGAATTAAGGTATTCTCAGAAACTGGTAATGGTTCGAACCTAGCTTTCCATCTATCGGTGTCTAACACAGGGGTAGAATCTAATAGAGCATTCACTTGTTCAATAGTGCTATCGTCATCAAAATCTAAACCAAAATGGGATAGACAACTTTCTAATGGGTCCTCAGACAAGATGTTTGGTAATGACTCCTGAACTAAGGCTTCTATCATGTTCACCTCTTCAACACATGTGTCATCTAGCTCATAGGGTAGCTTACTGACATTAAAAATGTTCATCTCCATAGTCATATTACCAAAAGATAAATTCATCACACCATTTCGACAGTTAATGATCGCATTAGACGTAGCTAAAAATGGGCGACCTAAAATCACAGGTATCTGGTTCTCTGGGTCGGGGACAGGTTGGGTATCTAGGACCACGAAATCCACTGGATAAATAAACTTTTCGACCTCAATAAGAACATCCTCAATAACACCTCGAGGAATTTTAACAGACCTATCAGCTAACTGCAATGTCATCTGAGTAGGTTTCATTTCACCAAGTCCTAGCTGTAAGTACACATGGTACGGCAGTAAATTCACACTGGCTCCTAAGTCAAGTAAAGCTTTTTCTATCCGGTGTTTACCTATTGTACAAGCAATGGTAGGGGAACCTGGGTCTTTGTACTTTGGAGTTGTGGTGTTCTGAATGATTGAACTTACGTGACTAGCTAAAAAGGCTTTCTTATGGACGCTAAGTTTTCGCTTTCGCACACATATCCTTAAGGAACTTGGCATAAGCAGGAATTTGCCTAATTGCATCTAATAAAGGAAGGTTTATGGTAAC
This sequence comes from Papaver armeniacum, assembly GCA_023531295.1. NCBI lineage: Eukaryota > Viridiplantae > Streptophyta > Magnoliopsida > Ranunculales > Papaveraceae > Papaver > Papaver armeniacum. The sequence goes on along the minus strand of JAJJWW010001987.1, from coordinate 143,325 downwards.
TTGCTTAAAAACCTCCAATATGTCATTAAAGTTCGATTCCTTCTTTGTTGGTACTAATAGTTGGGGAAACGGGGCTCTAGGCACGAATCGGACCTCTCGGGAACAGAATTGACATCATCGAAACTTTATCGGTCCCTTCACTAGTGGTGGTCCCGAGGGGTGAGATCCCGAGGGGTGAACTACGTATGTTCACTATCGGGCATGGTTACCCGATTGTCTACTACTCTACCACTCCTAAGGGTTCTAATAGCATTCAACTGATTCGATGTTTTTGCACCTACTTCATGAACTCCTCTAGGATTGGGATTAGTCTGACTAGGGAACCTTCCGTTATCTCTCTCACTTAAGGTCTTAGATATTTGGCCCACTTGAAGTTCTAACTTAGCAAGGCTCGAGCATTAGTTTGAAAGTTCTCGCTTGGTTTCTGTTGAAAACTAAGTTGGTTCTGTGCTAACATATCCCGAGTTTTTGCTAACATCTTAATAGAGTCCTCTAAGCTAGTTGTTTTATTTTCTGGGCTCAAGAATTCTTAGTGTAACCAAAACCCGGGGAACATTAGAATTACTAAACTGACCTTGACTTTGGCCCTTAGACCACGAAAAGTTCGGATGGTTTCTCCAACCAGGATTATAGGTTTCTGAATATGGGTCAAACTTTTGACGGTTATCAAATCTAGTGTTATTATAGAGAGCATTGGCTTGCTCTTCATTATTCGGGCCTTCCCAAAAAGGCTCCAATCTACCACTAGTGTGACCCACTTCTAAAGCTTCTAACCTTTTCGCTATAGCGGCAATTTTGGCATCTGATTCATAGCCTCCTTCTACCCTATTAACGTTTCCTCTTCCTAGAAGAATTGTTTTCTGGGGTTCCCTATTATTTTCCCATTTTGGGTCTTTTCGGCGATTTCATGCAAATATGTCATCGCCTCATCAACTCATTTGGTTTTCAAACCCACCTGTACACATAGATTCTACTGTGGTTGTAGTGGAATAATCTAAACCCTCATAAAGGATCTGAACTAACCTAACCTTTTCTAGACCATGATGAGGACATTGGGCTAATAAATCATTGAACCTTTCCAAATACCTATACAAAGATTCTCCCTCCCGTTGAGAAAACGTGCGTATTTGCGTCCTAATAGACGATGTTTTGTGCCTAGGGAAAAACTTGTTCAAAAAGGCAGATGTAAGTTGTTCATATGTTTCTATTGAACCAGAAGCCAAACTATATAGCCACGATTTGGCTTTATCTTTCAAGGAAAAAGGGAATAACCTGAGTTTCAAAGCATCATCATCAAGGTTTCTAATCTTTAGGGTACTACAAATTTCCTCAAAGTCCCTAACATGAAAATATGGGTTTTCATTTTCTTTCCCTAAGAAGATTGGGAGCAGTTGTAAGGTTCCAGGTTTAAGTTCATAAGTTGCTTCCGTTTCAGCTAACCTGATACACGAGGGACGAGTAGCCCTAGTCGGGTTCAACAAGGCTTTCAAAGTTGCCATTTCTAGCACTATCGGAATATTAGGGATTGTCTCCCCCAAGACGACGTTCAAAAACGGACTCTTCAAAAATTGGACTTTCTAAATTGAGGTAATCGAGACGCTTAGAACTACTAGGTTTCTCTTTAACAAATCTACCTAGGCGCGTCTTTTACGTTCGTGCATGCAAAAGAATAAGGAAGGGGATTCTATGCAATCACAAATCAAGGCCGACTCAACCAAATCAAACCTATTGATTTCTAGCAAACAAAAAGCATGATGGCTCCACTTAGATTGTTTCTAGACTAGCTTCTAAACTTTCGAAAGGGAATTCGTTACAATTTAAGCAAACCCCTCTGGAATCAATCCGAGTCAAAGTGAGTTGAATCGAGGCGAGGGAAGCTCGGTGGAGCTTTGATACCCAAGGCCTCACCGAATTACAATGCGGCGCATCACGCATTCAACTCACGAAACCTTCATGAACTTCGAAGTGTGCTTAAAAGAGTAACCAATATTTTTCGAATGACTTTCCTATTAAGCTCGTTACCCTATCGGTCTTGTTCTAGTCAAAATTTTAAGGCTTAGGTTCGCGTAGGTTACGTGTTCCTAAGGCGGGCAAGAAGAGAACGGTGATGAAATCCGAACCCTTATCTTGTATGGCCAGGCCTTGCCCTTTACTAGAAAAATAAATGTCCGTATTCATTCCTCAACATATAAGCATACGAAGGAGTCCAGTAACTCGCTGACAGGGGATTCACGAGTGTTTAGAATCTTACCTCCCGTTCCAGATGGGGGATGAATCGGTTGTAGTCGACTCGGGCCACTGACTCCTATGTCAGTGTACGAACCCAAGGTGCAGAGACAATATCGTAATTGTCCTCCTTCTCTGCAAACAGTTTATATTTAAAGTACCCTTCCGTAGGGTAAAAATAATAATAAAGTCCAAAGTCCAAAAGTCCAAAGTCCAAAAAGAAAAGAAAAATTACAAAAATAATAAACCCTAATACAATTTTTTCTTTTTTTTTCTAAAAATAAACAAACCCTAAAAACAAAATATCTAAAAGAAAATCGCCTTCTTTCCCGTTCTTTTTGCTTTAATCTTTCGCTCCAAGTCTTTACGAAATCACCAAACTCCTTGGCTCAATTTTCTTTATGATCCAGAACCTGTAGACAAAAGATAAATACCCAAAAACGTAAAAAAGAACAAAAAGAATAAAAAACTAAAAAAATAAAAATAAAAAAATAAAAAAAGATCTAAAACCCTAAAAACAAGTCCGCGTCGGCGGCGCCAAAAATTGATGTTGTTTTGAAAGTTGTTGTAGAAAGTGGTAAGAAAGATGTCGTTCCTCTCGAACTTGTGAAGGATTTTTTAGACTCAAATTCAAAACAAAAATAGAAAACTCACTAAAAATTATAGCAAACTCTGAAAAATATGTTATCAATATTAAAAGAAACACTGAGGCTAAGATTCCACTATTTTCCAAGTTCAAAGTGATTTAATCCAATATTTATATTCATGCAATTTTCTCATTCAAGTTGATTCTAAACTATTGCAACAAGTAGATTCTCAAAATAACAAGTGTAAATCCGAAGCATAGAACATCAAAAACCTAAGTCCAAGCATGCTCTATCAAAAGAAATCACAATTGCTTAACAAGAATCATTCAAACAATTTTCAATCGAGGCAAATAATCATATAATAATTGCAAATAAATAAATAAAATAAAATATACCACTTTTTGTTGGAAAAATAGCTTCCTCTATCGCCTCAAAGAATGGGGTTTAGCTCCTCATATTAATCATGATCTCAAAATATGTGTTTATGGCTCAAAAGATGATTAAAAGGATGAAAATTAATAAAATAGATCGCTTGCAACGCTCGTAATGGCGTTACAAAGAAGTCGTTACAATGGACCGTTACAGACCGACTTATTTACTTTGTTGATTTGTCGTTGAATCTAAGACCCGTAAAACGACTCGTCTTTGAAAGCCTATTGTTCTTCGTGTTCTTCCTTCTGCAAAAAGTTAGAACTAGATTCTCTCAAACTCTTTATTTTGTTCTCTCGTGTTGTTCTAAACCTCCCCAAAGTTTGCGTAACCCCTCCTTGACTCTCAAACAACCTATATATAGCCAACAGACCTAAAGATAACTCGATTCAATCCCTTTTTTTCTTCCACATCAAGTCTCGGATATTTCCTTTTATGAATCTTCTCTACGCGTCTTTCTACGCAAATCCACGTCCAAAAAATCTCCTATGGTATCAAATAAACTTCTATGTTTGATATTCAATTCTTATCTACACGTAATCCCCATGTATAGAATCCCAGAAAATCCCGATAATAATGCTCCTCCCCTGTTTCGCTCCAACACGGTTGTCCAGCCCAAAACACTCGATCCAAACATACACACCAACCCTGTTAGGCTCTAACAGGTCCATCCCAACGAAAATAAGCCATTGAATCTCCATGGAAATCGCTCAAAAATCCAACTCCAAATCTGCCGTGTCCGCACTATTTTCCCGCCAAAATTTCCATTTTTGAAATGTTGAAGATGACCTCCCCTTATCCTCTGATGGGGTGCCGATAGCAAGTGCCTTAGGGGTGTCCTCAGGGTGCCCCTTAGTAATTTGGGTACCCCTTATCCGTAGTGAGAGTCCGAATAGTAAATGTCCTCCGGGCGCAACTTTTCGAGCCAATTTTTCCAAAAATGTTTATTGACCAAAAATACCTACACACACATAAAACACCATAATAAGTACAAAAATGAGCACTATCAATATATAGAATCGAGACAAATTAGACACAAAAATGTGTCTATCAAATACCCCCAAACCTATTATTTGCTAGTCCTCGAGCAAAAATAAAAATAAAATCCTTACTCACTGTCAGCAGCATCGTCGATTGCATTTAGCGTATGCAATAAGCCTTTAAACCCCTAGGTGGCCCTAGTGGCCGAGTTATAGTCTCGGGAGGGTTTACCAGAGGTGTACCCACAAAACCTTTACTCCTGCACCCTAACTATCTACGCGTAACCTTGGAAGGCACTAAAAATCTCCTTGGTTGGCATACTTATTGATTACAGGAGGAAGTACCCCGATGCGAAATTCCAATTGCTGTACACGAGTTTGCACTCAAGCATACTAAAATTCATATATAAGTCACGTAGCTCTACTCGGATAGTCGCACTATGGACATCAATACCCGGAGTCAAAACTAATCACATGGATAGATCAAGAAGATGGATATAGAGAAAAACATAGATGGTTTTGATGTTTACTAAGTGATTGGTGTTTTCCATATCTGTCTGAAGGCCTCCGCCAAAATGAACCTATCCTAATGGACTGAGATACTAGTCTGACTAATATCAACACACTGGCATATACAAGGGAACCAGTGGTCGATAATCTTAACTCTAGGTCAACACAACTGGCATATACAAGGGTTCCAGTGGTCGACTTTATTGAATTTATTCCGGTTGGTCTGGTCTCACTTTTTTTTTTTTTTTTTTTTTTTTTTTTTTGTATCTCAATCACTCTATTTCACCCCTAGCATTGGTAACAACTTGAATCGTGGGCCCCACCTAATCACTTAGAGAAACATAGTTTCAAAAGAAAACAAAATAAAAACAGAAGTGAAAAGGACTCAACGAGATATGGTGAAACTATCATGTTATTTCTAACACCCGAGCTCTGTGCTTTTATGAATAGACTCTTTAGATGTTTCCATCTAATCGATTGGTTCCTCAACTCCTACAACCAAAATGCTTCCATCCACTTAGATTGGTTAGTGCCATCCTTAATAAGCATAAATTTCTAGGCTCGGAGTTTATTTATTGTAACAAAAAGGTAACAAAAGTTTCTACCCCACCCCCAAACTTAAATCTAACATTGTCCTCAATGTTTCTAATTAAAGAACAAGTACCAAAAATATAAGTAACATGAGGAAATAGTAAAGAGAGAAGTCGGAAAGATAGTACCAAGGTGAAGTATAACCAAAAACCTACAAAAATAATATACAACATACAAACCACCTCGATGGTCAATCAAGGTAAATAGGGACCTCCTCAACATCATCTGTAGGAAAAGGCTCTAAAAAGGGCTTCAATCGCTGACCGTTAACCTTTGAAGAACTACTACCATCCGGTGTCTCAATCTCAATAGCGCCATGAGGAAAAACAAGACGGACCACAAAAGGACCGGTCCACCGAGAGCGCAACTTCCTGGGAATAGATGCAAACGAGTGTCATACATAAGAACTTTTTGACCTGGAGAAAATGACTTTCGTAAAATATTCTTATCATGCACAAGTTTCATTTTGTTCTTATACTCCTTAGCACTATCGTATGCATCTCTACGAATCTCGTCCAACTCATTGAGCCGGAGCTTTCGTGAGCTCCCGCCTTGTCAAGTGAAAAGTTTAAGTTCTTAATAGCCCAATAGGCTCTATGCTCTAACTCGACAGAAGGTGACATGCCTTGCCAAACACTAAACGATAAGGTGACATTCCAATGGGTGTCTTAAACGCAGACGGTAAGCCCATAAGGCATCGGTAAGCCTCGACGACCAGTCTTTTCCTATTAGGATTAACTGCTTTTCTCTAAAATACGCTTAATTTCCCTATTGGAGACCTCTACCCGACCACTAGTCTGTGGGTGATATGGGGTTGCTACTTTGTGGGTAATACCATATTGTTTCATTAAAAGAGCAAACGGTCTATTACAAAAGTGTGAACCTCCATCACTAATTATAGCTCGCGGTGTACCAAAACGTGTAAGTATGTTCTCTTTCAAAAACTGGACTACGACCCCGTGGTCATTTGTTTTACACGGAACCGCCTCAACCCACTTAGACACATAGTCTACAAATGACAAGTATGTAAAGATAACCAAAAGAATTAGGAAATGGACCCATAAAATCAATGCCCCACACATCAAAGACCTCAATCACTAAAATAGGGTTCAAAGGCATCATATTTCTACGAGAAATGGTTCCTAACTTCTCGGCAACGCTCACAAGAAACACAATGACTATGGGAGTCTTTAAACAACGAAGGCCAAGAAAACCACACCGCAATATCTTAGCAAAGCAGTCTTCTTAGCACTAAAATGACCCCCACATGCATGTTCATGACAAAAGGAGATAATACTGACTGGTCACTCTCGTGTATACATCTCCTAATAATCTGTCCGACAATACTTAAACAAGAGATAAGGATCGTCCCAAAAGAAATGCTTAACCTCGGCTAAAAACCTAGAACGATCTTGCTTACCCCAATGTTGAGGCATTCGACCAAGAATAAGATAATTCACTATATTCGCATACCAAGGTGATTGGGAAACAGAGAACAATTGTTCATCAGAAAGCTATCCCTTATAGGAAGGGAATCATTAGGGAAACTAACAACTAGCCTAGACAAGTGGTCTGCTACTACATTTTCGGCACCCTTTTTGTCTCTAATGTCCTGACAAAATTCTTGTAACAAAAGGATCCACCTAATCAATCTAGGTTTGGTATCCTTCTTAGACAAAAGGTATTTCAAAGCAAAGATGATCAAGATAGATTACGATCTTAGAACCTAATAGGTAGGATCTAAACTTATCCAAGGCAAACACGATGGCTAAAAGCTCCTTCTCGGTAGTTGTATAGTTCATTTGGGCATCATTCGTAGTTTTGCTAGCATAGTAAATCACATGAAGTAATTTGTTTTCTCGTTGACCTAGCACAACACCTATAGCATAATCAAGCATCGCACATAATTTCAAAGGGTAGGTTCCAGTTAGGTGCCCGGACTATCGGGGCAAGAGTGAGTAAATTCTTAAGCTTCTCAAAAGCCTCTAAACAAGCATCATCAAAGACAAACTTAACATCTTTTGCAAGCAGATTGCAAAGAGGTCTAGAAATCAAGCTAAAATCCTTAATGAATCGACGGTAAAAACCTCGCATGCCCTAGGAATGACCTAATATCTTTTACGGTTTTTGGGACCTCGTAAAGTCTTAATAAGGTCAACTTTGGCTTTATCTACCTCTATACCCTTTGAAGAAACAATGTGCCCTAACACAATTCCTGATTTAACCATAAAATGGCATTTTTCCCAATTAAGCACTAAATTCTTTTCCTTACACCTAGTCAACACTAATGTCAAATGATGAAAGCACTCATCAAAAGATGAACCAAACACTGAAAAATCATCCATAAAGACCTCTAGAAACCGTTCTTCCATATCGGAAAATATGCTCATCATACAACGCTGAAAAGTCGCAGGGGCATTACATAGCCCGAAAGGCATGCGTCTATACGCAAAGGTACCAAAGGGACAGGTAAAAGTGGTTTTCTCTTGGTCTTCTGGGGCAATAATGATCTGATTATAACCGGAGTAGCCATCTAAGAAGCAATAATGACTATGTCCAGCTAATCTCTCTAGCATTTGGTCGATAAAAGGAAGGGGAAAGTGATCCTTCCTTGTGACCTTGTTTAATTTCCTATAGTCAATACAGACACGCCATCCCGTGGTCACTCGGGTTGGGATTAACTCATTATTATCATTCTGGACTATAGTGATACCTGATTTCTTGGGGACAACCTGAACGGGGCTGACCCACTTACTGTCTGAAATTGGGTAGATAATACCCGCATCTAACAACTTAAGCACCTCTTTTCGAACTACCTCTTTCATGTTAGGGTTCAGTCGACGTTGCATCTCCCTAGAAGGTTTGGAGTCTTCTTCTAAATGAATCGATGCATACACACAAGAGGACTTATACCCTTAATGTCTCGCTATAGTCCACCCTAAAGCTTCCTTATTGTCTTGAAGTACTTTTACTAGCCTACTTTCCCGATCACTATCCAAATCTAAGCTACAATCACAGGTAAAGTCTCGTATGGGCCTAAAAACACATACTTTAGAGTGTCGGGTAATGGTTTTTAGGTCCAACTTAGAGGCTCTTCTAAAGAAGGAATTAAGGTATTCTCAGAAACTGGTAATGGTTCGAACCTAGCTTTCCATCTATCAGTGTCTAACACAGGGGTAGAATCTAATAGAGCATTCACTTATTCAATAGTGCTATCGTCATCAAAATCTAAACCAAAATGGGATAGACAACTTTCTAATGGGTCCTCAGACAAGATGTTTGGTAATGACTCCTGAACTAAGGCTTCTATCATGTTCACCTCTTCAACACATGTGTCATCTAGCTCATAGGGTAGCTTACTGACATTAAAAATGTTCATCTCCATAGTCATATTACCAAAAGATAAATTCATCACACCATTTCGACAGTTTAATGATCGCATTAGACGTAGCTAAAAATGGGCGACCTAAAATCACAGTATCTGGTTCTCTGGGTCTGGGACAAAAGGTATCTAGGACCACGAAATCCACCGGATAAATAAACTTTTCGACCTCAATAAGAACATCCTCAATAACACCTCGAGGAATTTTAACGCACCTATCGCCTAACCGCAATGTCATCTCGAGTAGGTTTCATTTCACCAAGTCCTAGCCGTAAGTACACATGGTACGGCAAAAATTCACACTGGCTCCTAAGTCAAGTAAAGCTTTTTCTATCCCTGTGTTTACCTATTGTACAAGCAATGGTAGGGGAACCTGGGTCTTTGTACTTTGGAGTTGTGGTGTTCTGAATGATTGAACTTACGTGACTAGCTAAAAAGGCTTTCTTATGGACGCTAAGTTTTCGCTTTCGCTTACACATATCCTTAAGGAACTTGGCATAAGCAGGAATTTGCCTAATTGCATCTAATAAAGGAAGGTTTATGGTAACTTGCTTAAAAACCTCCAATATGTCATTAAAGTTCGATTCCTTCTTTGTTGGTACTAATAGTTGGGGAAACGGGGCTCTAGGCACAGAATCAGACCTCTCAGGAACAGAATTGACATCATTAGAAACTTTATCAGTCCCTTCAGCTAGTGGTGGTCCTGAGGGGTGAGATCCTGAGGGGTGAACTACAGTATGTTCACTATCGGGCATGGTTACCCGATTGTCTACTACTCTACCACTCCTAAGGGTTCTAATAGCATTCAACTGATTCGATGTTTTTGCACCTACTTCATGAACTCCTCTAGGATTGGGATTAGTCTGACTAGGGAACCTTCCGTTATCTCTCTCACTTAAGGTCTTAGATATTTGGCCCACTTGAAGTTCTAACTTAGCAAGGCTCTGAGCATTAGTTTGAAAGTTCTGCTTGGTTTCCTGTTGAAAACTAAGTTGGTTCTGTGCTAACATATCATGAGTTTTTGCTAACATCTTAATAGAGTCCTCTAAGCTAGTTGTTTTATTTTCTCGGGCTCGAAGAATTCTTAGTGTAACCAAAACCGGGGAACATTAGAATTACTAAACTGACCTTGACTTTGGCCCTTAGACCACGAAAAGTTCTGGATGGTTTCTCCAACCAGATTATAGGTTTCTCGAATATGGGTCAAACTTTTGACGGTTATCAAATCTAGTGTTATTATAGAGAGCATTGGCTTGCTCTTCATTATTCGGGCCTTCCCAAAAAGGCTCCAATCTACCACTAGTGTGACCCACTTCTAAAGCTTCTAACCTTTTCGCTATAGCGGCAATTTTGGCATCTGATTCATAGCCTCCTTCTACCCTATTAACGTTTCCTCTCGCCTAAAGAATTGTTTTCTGGGGTTCCCTATTATTTTCCCATTTTTGGGTCTTTTCGGCGATTTCATGCAAATATGTCATCGCCTCATCAACTGTTTGGTTTTCAAACCCACCTGTACACATAGATTCTACTGTGGTTGTAGTGGAATAATCTAAACCCTCATAAAGGATCTGAACTAACCTAACCTTTTCTAGACCATGATGAGGACATTGGGCTAATAAATCATTGAACCTTTCCAAATACCTATACAAAGATTCTCCCTCCTGTTGAGAAAACGTGCAAATTTGCGTCCTAATAGACGATGTTTTGTGCCTAGGGAAAAACTTGTTCAAAAAGGCAGATGTAAGTTGTTCATATGTTTCTATTGAACCAGAAGCCAAACTATATAGCCACGATTTGGCTTTATCTTTCAAGGAAAAAGGGAATAACCTGAGTTTCAAAGCATCATCATCAAGGTTTCTAATCTTTAGGGTACTAAAAATTTCCTCAAAGTCCCTAACATGAAAATATGGGTTTTCATTTTCTTTCCCTAAGAAGATTGGGAGCAGCTGTAAGGTTCCAGGTTTAAGTTCATAAGTTGCTTCCGTTTCAGCTAACCTGATACACGAGGGACGAGTAGCCCTAGTCGGGTTCAACAAGGCTTTCAAAGTTGCCATTTCTGGCACTATCGGAATATTAGGGATTGTCTCCCCAGACGGACGTTCAAAAACGGACTCTTCAAAAATTGGACTTTCTAAATTGAGGTAATCGAGACGCTTAGAACTACTAGGTTTCTCTTTAACAAATCTACCTAGGGCGTCTCTTTTACGTTCAGGCATGCAAAAGAATAAGGAAGGGGATTCTATGCAATCACAAATCAAGGCCGACTCAACCAAAGCAAACCCACAGATTTCTAGCAAACAAAAAGCATGATGGCTCCACTTAGATTGTTTCTAGACTAGCTTCTAAACTTTCGAAAGGGAATTCGTTACAATTTAAGCAAACCCATCTGGAATCAATCCGAGTCAAAGTGAGTTGAATCGAGGCGAGGGAAGCTCGGTGGAGCTTTGATACCCAAGGCCTCACCGGAATTACAATGCGGCGCAGTCACGCATTCAACTCACAGAAACCTTCATGAACTTCGAAGTGTGCTTAAAAGAGTAACCAATATTTTTCGAACGACTTTCCTATTAAGCTCGTTACCCTATCGGTCTTGTTCTAGTAAAAATTTTAAGGCTTAGGTTCGCGTAGGTTACGTGTTCCTAAGGCGGGCAAGAAGAGAACGGTGATGAAATCCGAACCCTTATCTTGTATGGCCAGGCCTTGCCCTTTACTAAAAAAATAAATGTCCGTATTCATTCCTCAACATATAAACATACGAAGGAGTCCAGTAACTCGCTGACAGGGGATTCACGAGTGTTTAGAATCTTACCTCCCGTTCCAGATGGGGGATGAATCGGTTGTAGTCGACTCGGGCCACTGACTCCTATGTCAGTGTACGAACCCAAGGTGCAGAGACAATATCGTAATTGTCCTCCTTCTCTGCAAACAGTTTATATTTAAAGTACCCTTCCGTAGGGTAAAAATAATAATAAAGTCCAAAGTCCAAAAGTCCAAAGTCCAAAAAGAAAAGAAAAATTACAAAAATAATAAACCCTAATACAATTTTTTTTTTTTCTAAAAATAAACAAACCCTAAAAACAAAATATCTAAAAGAAAATCGCCTTCTTTCCCGTTCTTTTTGCTTTAATCTTTCGCTCCAAGTCTTTACGAAATCACCAAACTCCTTGGCTCAATTTTCTTTATGATCCAGAACCTGTAGACAAAAGATAAATACCCAAAAACGTAAAAAAGAACAAAAATAATAAAAAAATAAAAAATAAAAAGAAAAACAAATCTAAAACCCTAAAAACAAGTCCGCGTCGGCGGCGCCAAAAATTGATGTTGTTTTGAAAGTTGTTGTAGAAAGTGGTAAGTAAGATGTCGTTCCTCTCAGACTTGTGAAGGATTTTTTAGACTCAAATTCAAAACAAAAATAGAAAACTCACTAAAAATTATAGCAAACTCTGAAAAAGATGTTATCAATATTAAAAGAAACACTGAGGCTAAGATTCCACTATTTTCCAAGTTCAAAGTGATTTAATCCAATATTTATATTCATGCAATTTTCTCATTCAAGTTGATTCTAAACTATTGCAACAAGTAGATTCTCAAAATAACAAGTGTAAATCCGAAGCATAGAACATCAAAAACCTAAGTCCAAGCATGCTCTATCAAAAGAAATCACAATTGCTTAACAAGAATCATTCAAACAATTTTCAATCGAGGCAAATAATCATATAATAATTGCAAATAAATAAATAAAATAAAATATACCACTTTTTGTTGGAAAAATAGCTTCCTCTATCGCCTCAAAGAATGGGGTTTAGCTCCTCATATTAATCATGATCTCAAAATATGTGTTTATGGCTCAAAAGATGATTAAAAGGATGAAAATTAATAAAACAGACTGCTTGCAACGCTGTAATGGCGTTACAAAGAAGCTGTTACAATGGACCGTTACAGAGACCGACTTATTTACTGTTGATTTGTCGCTGAATCTAAGACCCGTAGAACGACTGTCTTTGAAAGCCTATTGTTCTTCGTGTTCTTCCCTGTTGCAGCAGCAGAACTCGATTCTCTGAAACTCTTTATTTTGTTATCTATGTTGTTCTAAACCTCCCCAAAGTTTGCGTAAGCCTCTGTGACTCTCAAACAACCTATATATAGGCAACAGACCTAAAGATAACTCGATTCAATCCCTTTTTTTCTTCCACATCAAGTCTCGGATATTTCCTTTTATGAATCTTCTCTACGCGTCTTTCTGATTAAATATGACGTCCAAAAATCTCCGAACGATGGTATCAAATAAACATAAGATATTCAATTCTTATCTACACGTAATCCCCATGTATAGAATTAAGAAAAATCCCGATAATAATGCTCCTCCCCTGTTTCGCTCCAACACGGTTGTCCAGCCCAAAACACTCGATCCAAACATACACACCAACCCTGTTAGGCTCTAACAGGTCCATCCCAACGAAAATAAGCCATTGAATCTCCATGGAAATCGCTCAAAACTCCGACCCTAAATCTGCCTGTGTCTGCACTATTTTCCCGCCAAAATTTCCATTTGAAATGTTGAAGATGACCTCCCCTTATCCTCTGATGGGGTGCCGATAGCAAGTGTCCTCAGGGTGCCCCTTAGTAATTTGGGTACCCTTTATCCGTAGTGAGAGTCCGAATAGTAAATGTCCTCCGGGCGCAACTTTTCGAGCCAATTTTTCCAAAAATGTTTATTGACCAAAAATACCTACACACACATAAAACACCATAATAAGTACAAAAATGAGCACTATCAATATATAGAATCGAGACAAATTAGACACAAAAATGTGTCTATCACGCGCGGGCTTTGGCTTTCTGCTCCATAGACGCTTGTCTCCAATTTTCTGCTCTTTTGGCTCCTCAATTTCTCCGAGCTTTATTTTCTACCTAAAAACACAAAATTAATTAGTACAAATATTTATTCTTGAAAACAAAGAAAATACAGAATTTGGGATAATATCTGATTTCTGAGCACAAAAGATGAGTTAAATGCCAATAAATAGATGTAGAAATATGCAATATTTGGCACTCATCATGGACCCTGGTGTACGCTCACTCGAGCAATCGAGCATCACACGGACGTTCATGGGCTCATGTGATCGGTCCCTCCTCGGCTCATGACCTATTTTCATCAATTCGTCGAATAATGAGCAATCCATCACAATTAGGGTTTTCAAACAAACGCTCAACAAATCATTATTCTGAGCAAGTTCAAACACTAAATAAATTTATATATTGATCCACGGATTAATCATATAATGTTTGGTAGTCTACCACTATTTTAATATTTTTGGGTTACATCACCAATAAGTATTTCGTCGAATTGAGCAACATTTGCTCAAATATTGATCCAGCTATAAATATTTAGTAACCTATCAGTAATTTGTTGAAAGGAGCAATACTTGCTCGATTGCACGTCAAATTATTAATTCATCAGTAATTTGTCGAATTGAGCAATACTTGCTCAATTGCACGTCAAATTCTCGAATATTGATAATTAATCGAATTGAGCAATACTTGCTCGATTGCTAGAATATTGACCCAATTATCAATATTCAATAATTTATCGAGATTTCGTCGAATCGAGCAATACTTGCTCGATTGCTCGAATAATCCACATATATTCAATAACTCATCAATATTCAACAACTCATTGAATTTACAATATTTGCTCGAGACGAGCAACATTAACATTCATGAATCGCCGAGCATTTGTCAAACATGCTCGATTCAACAAAACCTAGACTCATTGCCTAATCACCAACTACGACAAACTAAATACACGTCTCATCATGCAGACTCCACGATTCGTGAGACATCAATCACGTCAAATTGGGGATAACAACTAAGGTTTTGGTCTCAGCGGCCTACAAAGACGTGGATTCATCCACGACGAGAAATGTGCGTAAGTTGTGTCAACGGTTGAAGGAGTTAGCAAAGTAGTGGGTGCACGATCACCAAGTCTCCACACGACATGGAACCGACTTTACCACGATCTCCCACTTTCCCACTCTTTCACTCAAGAAACCATCACACTTACATGGATCAGTGGTTCATCATTCTTGCAATATAAATAAGTCTAAATCGAGGACAATATCATCATCAGCATTATCATTATCCGTCAACAACTCGATACAAACTTATTCACAGAACTCAACTTCAGCAGTTCGGCAATATTGCAGAAACCTTCAACACACCCACAATCCTTGATCATCACTGATCCCACACAATCCTCAGCTTCCCTCCTACAGATCAACCCATCTCCCTCTTTGCGGCCGAATTGGCTATGGAATGGCCATTTTCTTGGTCTAGGCCGGAGTCATACAGATTGATTTCCCGAATCTAAGCACCCCCTTGGCAACGGTGCATCTGTGTGAGGATTAAAATTTCGCCCGGTCGAGGAGTCTCGACAGCACGCTCGTCTCTCCACTTCCCAAAAACCGGCGAACCGTTTTTCCCCATCCACACTCTTATATTTAATTAGACTCGCAGATTTCTATTTGCTTGAGTAAGAATTAAATCGAGAGATCGAGATATTAACTCCTTGATATACTTTTTATTAAGATTGAGTCTGACTGTCTAGTTGATTCTCTTAAAAGTATATTAGAGTTAGTCCATACAGATTGCTAATCGAAATATTGGTGAGGTTGTTGTACCCCCGCATTTTCAATTGGTATCAGAGCAGGCAAACACGTTTAAAGACCTCAAAAGTCTGTGTTTGTGGCGATCTGACTAAATGGACAGTAAAGTCTCTATAAACACTTCACCAGGAATAAACCACAATCTTAGAGAATGTTCTAAAAACCTTGTTATTCTTCAAAGGAAGTTGGATGAACAAATCCGGATCAACTGTGATCTTGTTGCAATAATTGCAATGCATAAGGATTTGACGTCTGTCAAAAAGTCAAGTGTTAAACAAAGTATATGCTTTGAGAAACTTGATAGAAGGAAGAACTTCTCAAATAAGATTACCGATGTTGGCCCTTGTATGTTTTGTGAGTCTCACAATCACGATCA
Source organism: Papaver armeniacum (assembly GCA_023531295.1). Taxonomy (NCBI): domain Eukaryota; kingdom Viridiplantae; phylum Streptophyta; class Magnoliopsida; order Ranunculales; family Papaveraceae; genus Papaver; species Papaver armeniacum. The sequence goes on along the minus strand of JAJJWW010001987.1, from coordinate 127,579 downwards.
ACATACGTGTACACGTTTTCAGAAAAGTATAAAAGTTGCGAGCAATCTCCACAAGAAAGCTGAACAGCTGTCTGCTTATCTAAAAAAGTGTACAATACTAACAACAAATCCTAAACGGGAAAGTAGTGTTAGTATGGGTGCCTTTGCCTTAAAATCAACATCACCTTTTCAATGGTTTCTTGACAGTGGTTCTAGCCGACATATGACTGGTGACCTTTCGTGGTTTGTATCCTCAAGTGACTTTGAAGGAGGACCAGTTACTTTCGGAGATGAGAGTTGATGCTACATTAGCAAGAAGGGTACGACCAAGCTTCCCGGTGTTCCAGAAATCCATGATGTAGTATACGTCAAAGGTATGACTGCAAATCTTCTTTCTATTAGTCAAATTTGTGACAAAGGCCATAGAGTTGTCTTTAATGCAAATGGATGTGACATTGTAGACGAAACTGGAAAAGTAATTTTCAAGGAACTCGTGGTAAAAATAACTGTTATCTTCTTGATACTTAGTTTAGCAATTGTTACAATTTAACTAAGGTGGAATCTACACAACTTTGGCATGAGCGTTTTGGTCACATAAATTATCGTCTCCTAACTAAGATCATTAAGAAAGAACTGGTTAGAGGCGTTCCCAAAATCAATGCAAAGATTGACGGTGTATGTGGTGCCTGTCAAAAACAAACGAAAGTTTACCATAAGTCATCTGGAGATATTCTCACTAAGGCTCCACTTGATTTAATTCATATGGATCTCTTCGGACCAATTCAACAATCTATTGTTGGAGGAAATAAGTATGTTTTAGTTATGGTAGATGACTACACCAGATTCACTTGGGTATCTTTCCTATCTCATAAGAATGAAACCCTTGGTGAATTTAAGATTATTATTAATAGGATCCAGAATGAATAAGGTCGCAAACTAAATAAAATTAGAAGCGACCGTGACACTGAATTCAAGGGCATCAAAGTATTTGAATTCTGTGACAAACTAGGGATTATTCAACAATACTCACCACCCATTACTCTTAAAGCCAATGGAGTTGCAGAAAGAAAGAATAGGAATATTCAGGAAATGTCCAGGGTAATGCTCCATAACAAAAACTTACCTCTAAGATTTTGGGGAGAAGCTGTCTTCACAACATGTTACTTGATCAGCCGTGTCTATCTACGGTCTAAAACCCTAAACACTCCATATGAGTTGTGGTATGGTAGAAAACCCAACTTACACTATCTTAGAGTGTTCGGAAGTAAGTGCTACATCCTAAAAGATCGAGAACAGAGAGGGAAAATTGATACTAAAAGTAATGAAGGTATCTGTTTGGGTTATGCATCTGATAGTCGTGGTTTTCGAGTGTTTAATCTCAGAACCCAAGTGATGATGGAATCCTCTAACGTTATTATTGATGATATTAGCGACTTTCATCATGATTTTTCTCCGGCTGACCTGCCTCCAACCGAGACAACTGAGAAAGTCAAAGAAGTTCCGGATTCAGTTGAAGTTGTTCCTACTGTCACTGATCCCGATCTTTCTAGTGACGAGGAGAAAAACATTAATCAAACTGTGCCTGTCGAACAGGAACGTGTCCCTCAAAGACACCTCTGGGTTCAAAGAGACCATGATCCCAACAATATCATTGGAGGAAGAGATTTTACTGCAAAGACTAGAGGACAACATCAAAATTTGTGCAATTTTGGCAGTTATCTTTCACATGTAGAACCAAGGAATATTGATGAAGCTCTTAGCGATCCCTTATGGGTGAATGCAATGCATGAGGAGTTAAATCAATTTCAAAGACAAGATGTATGGAAGCTTGTACCTTGTCCTCCAAATGTCAATATAATTGGCACCAAATGGATATTTAAGAACAAGTATGATGAGTTTGGCAATCTTTCTCAAATCGGTAGTTCATGAACTTACAAGCTGGTTATTTCTCGTACCAAATGGATATTTATGGAAGCTTGTACCTTTTCCTCCAAATGTCATACCCGTACGCGTACCCAAGCTGGTTATTTCTCAAATCGGTAGTTCATGAACTTACAACAATAAATTATAAGGAATGCAATCTTTGCAAACTGTGGGTATATTGTTCATGAATTGATTCAAATGAATCAAACCGATTTTGCTTCAATTGTTTCTATGAATAAAGACCTAAGCAATTGAATAACTGTTCAACTAGTTCTTATGAGTCATTTGAACTAGTTATGAGAAAGATGAATATGGTTGATATGAAAGTGCTCATATGTCTAACCATTGGTTAACTATTTGTGAACCAACTAAGTGTACACGTTTAGGTACGGTTACTCAAACCTAAATCAAATACATTTCATTTGTGTGTGACAAGCTAAGTTTCGATCTAACGGTTGAAAGATATTAGCTTGTATCTAATCAGGTTTTTCATCTAATGTTGATTATTGAATGCTTTGTTACCAAGGTAACTTAGATTGCAAACCCTGATTTGAAAACTATATAAGGGGAACTCTAGTAACTAGAAAAACTAATCCTCACACCTCCTGTGTGATACTAGTTGGTTTTGCTAGAGTCGATTCTCCTTTAACCTTAGGTTTCTTCTCGAGACCCTGTAGGTTAACGACTGAAAGACTTCATTGGGATTGTGAAGCCAGACGAAACTACTTCTCTTGTAGTTGAGCGATCTGATCTCGCCATTTTCTATCATACTAGTTCAATTGAATAGTTGACTTGAGATTATATCTCCGATAGGGCAAGATAAAAAGAAATCACAAACATCTTCGTCTTATCGTTTGTGATTCCGCAATATCTTGTTTCGCTACCATACGATTAAGATTATTGTGAGGTGATTGATAATACTAGGCTGTTCTTCGGGAATATAAGTCCGGGATATAAATTAGTTCCTGTTTACCTTGATTTATCAAAAGACAGAACAAAAACTCGTAGGTTTATCCGTGGGAGACAGATTTATCTATTATCATAGACTTTTCTGTGATACAAATTTCTTTATTAAAGTCTTCGAGTTTGGGTCATAGCAACTCTTAGTTGTGGGTGAAATCAGCTAAGGGAATCAAGTGCGTAATATCCTGCTGGGATCAGAGACGTAAGGAGCGCAAATGTACCTTGAATCAGTGTGAGATTGATTAGGGTTCAACTACAGTCCAGACTGAAGTTAGTTTGTAGTAGGCTAGTGTCTGTAGCGGCTTAATACAGTGTGGTGTTCAATCTGGACTAGGTCCCGGGGTTTTTCTGCATTTGCGGTTTCCTCGTTAACAAAACTTCTGGTGTCTGTGTTATTTCTATTCCGCGTTATATTTTGTTATATAATTGAAATATCACAGGTTATGCGTTAAGATCAATCAATTAGAATATCCAACCTTTGGTTGTTGATTTACATTGATTGACACTTGAACGTCTTTGGTACCGTTCAAGTTAGTCTCTCTTATATTTAATTAGACGCGCAGATTTCTATTTGCTTGAGTAAACATTAAATCGAGAGATCGATATATTAAATCCTTGATATACTTTTTATTAAGAAGTCTGACTGTCTAGTTGATTCTCTTAAAAGTATATTAGAGTTAGTCCATACAGATTGCTAACCATAATATTGGGTGAGGTTGTTGTACCCCCGTATTTTCACGATCCCCATAGCAAAGGTATTCCTAGATACTCAAGGTGAGAGCCCAAAATGAAATGTTTGAGAATCTTATTTTGAGATTTTAGAATTTATATATTTTATTTTTCCAGCAAGTAAAACATATCTCTAGAAAATATTGATAGGTGTTGTAAACACCATGATATTTGTTTATTGTTTATGCTTTCTTTGCTACTTTTCTTGTAAATTATGTATCTTATGTTTGCTTTTGAGCTTATTAGGTGCAATGGAGTCATTGGGAGCAAAAGAAGGAGAAAGTGTTCATTTGGAACGAAAAGAGCAAAAAGATCAATTCACGGGCGACTGATATTTGGAGCCAGCCACGGTTAAGGAAGAAGGATGTTAGGTAGTCAGTTCCCTGAAGTTGACAGGCTTACCATTTTAGACAACCCTTATCCATTTAACGGGTGTCAATACAATTTCCACTCATTACCAAAACCCTAAGAATACTGAGACAAATGATTTCTCAATCATTTTCCCATCTGGAGAAGAGAGAAAAGAGAGGCGCAATGTCTGAGACGATTTCTTTCTGAAATCGAGTGATGAACAAGATGGAAAAGGGGATGAATCAGGTGAAGATGCTATCAGATAGACATGATAAAGATGGTGAAGAAATTCAAGGAAGAGGAACTGGTGATGAACAGATTGGAGGAGAATTTGAGAGAGTTACCAGGGGCTGAGATTGATGATTCTGCAGTCGGTAATGGAGTTTGAGATGTTGAAATTAGGATTTCAAGGTTAGATACAAAAAAATAGGGGCAAGAATTGAAATGGGTTCTCTTTGAATTCGATCTTAAGGAGATTCTGCGACCATCGATTTGACGTGGTGATGATTAGAGAAATTATGTTGAAATGATTGAAGCTCTGATGAAGCTGGAGGATGGCCAGTTGCTTCTATTGTGATGAATTGGTAAATATACATCTTGCTGTGATGATTAAAGGTTGAATTCGAAAAGGGCTGTGTGGTTGAAGTGAACTGATGCTCTTAAAGAGTGGGTTTGTGATGATACAGTTGAAACAATATGTAGAGTTAGGTTAGATGTATGTTAGGACCACAGATGGGGAATTGCAGGTGGCCTGGGTTGTTGTTGCTAGGGCATTAGAATGATGAAGGTGGTGCTACTGCCACTGAAATTAAAGAGAAGATTGCAGTGAAAAATTGAGATTTGTAGTGAATCTGCGTTTGAGATTTGATTGAGAAGCTGAGCAGGGAATGAAGATCTGGGTACTGTTGATTTAGTGGAAGTGGAGATTCAGAAATAAAATTGGTTGAATCTGTGTAGTTGAATGTCTAGGTCTATGAAGTTGAGCTGCTGTTGGTGTTGTTTCTGGAATGGAGTTGCTGGTCTGTGAGTTGATTCCATGGAAGATAACAAGGATGAGATGATGATTTGAGGTTCGGGTTTGCCTTGGAATTGTGTATGACAGGATGGGTTTGTTCTAAGAATTACAGGGAATGTGCTGCAATGCATTGAAGGCTTGAATTAGAGAGTATGTTGCAGTTGGTTCTGCAGTGATGTGCTGATGGAATTGGTGGTACTGGTAGCAGCTAATGCCCTTGAATGACTTTTATTGTGTTGAATGAACGATATACAATGTTGTTGGTGGATGTGGTTACGAAGAAGATGATTCTGGTGCCATTTCAGAGGAGAAGTTGTTGGTGATAATATTGTGTTGATATGAAGGGGAATGACTCAGGTTGTGGAGCTGTGAAAGCTACAGAATGGGTATAAACTGCGGGTACAGGTCAGATTGAAGCAACGGAAGTTGTGCCTGAAATGAAGTTGGATAGTATAGGAAATACATGGGAGTTGCAGTGTGTTTGAAGCTGCTGGGACTTAAGAAGTTTGCAAGGGAAGCTGCAATGGAATGGTTGTGGCTGTAGTTTAAAACGGGGTTGCAGTTGTGCGAAGACATGAAATGGTGGATCTGTGCTTGAGCTAAATCAGTTGCAGGTGTTAGTAGTGGCTGTGATGCTGAGTTGGGTCCTGTGGTTATGCTCTACAGTGAATGGATCATGTTTAGATTAATTAGGACAGGGTTCCTGAGATTGCAGCCGCTGTGTTGTTGTTTGAAACAATGAAGATGGAATGAATATGGCCTTTTCAATGAGGTATTGCACGGAACTAGGTGCAGGTTGAACTGAAGTCTGTGTTGGGGTGGTGTGGCTGTGTTGCAGAGCTACAACAAAGGATGATTTGAGCCCCAGAAGTTAAGCTAAAGCTATAGAAGGATATGGTGTTGATTGCGGTGACTGAATAAGTAAGAAGCAGCTAAGATTACAGGGGTTGAGCAGCGGCTGCGATTTATGCCATGGATGGAGGATGAGAAGACCTAGAAGATAGTGTGCACTTCTGTTGTAATGCCTTGTGAAGCTGCAGTTGTGGTTAAATGCAAAATGATGCAGTTGCTGGTGGTTTGAATCAGTTTTGATGTATGGAGGAGCTTGAGCTGAGATTGTGATAGACGCATTTATGTGTCTAATTTGTCCTCAATGTTTCGTATTGTTAGTCTCGATTTTTGTACTAATTTTGGTGTTTTTATGTGTGTGTAGGTGTTTTTGGAGAAATACACTTGTGTGGAAAAAGTTGCTCAAAAAGTGTTATTTGGACCCCGGGATAAAAGTGATAAAGGCACCCTCATTTTAGATAAGGGCACCCCAGATGATAAAGGCGCCCATGTTTTGGATCATGGCACTTCATCCTCTCCATTTCAAATTTTGTTTTGGCGGGAAATTATTGTTCTTCACTGGCAGAACTTTGGTCGGATTTTTGAATGAGTATTAGTGAGACTCAATGGCTGAGATTGATAGGGATACCCTGTTAGAGCATAACAGGGTTTGTATGGGTCGATTAGTGACCTAAATTTGGCTAGATAACCCGTTAGGAGAAGGCAGAGAAGCACGGGTTTGCATGGTTTTTTTGTGAGTTTGAGACGTGCACCGCTCGTGTCTTGAGTGTGTGGGTTGTTACCGGGCCGAGTGTAGAAGGTAAATAAGGAGAAAATACCAGCTACAAACGCGTGAAGAGCTAAAACGAGGAAGAAAATATTCCCGAAAATATTTTCTTCATCACCGAGTAATGGGAAGATTTCTGGGATTAATGATGAGTTATTCTTGCTCCAAAAAGGCTATAAATAGGTTCTGGGAGGTCATAGAACGAGCACGGAGAGTTTGGGAGGTTTTAGAACACGAGAAGAGCAAAAAAATCGAAGTTGCAGACTGCCATTTTCTGCTGCTGCATCTCTGAAGAACACGAAGAACGGACCATCAAAGACAGTCGTTCTTCTACAATGAAATGCGACACTTCAACGTGGGTCGTACACTGCGGCGGACTTAAAATCCGTAACAGTTTCAATCCTCTTTGTAACAGTGTTTGCAACATTTATAATCATTGCAAACACGCAATTTTCATCTTATTCTCCATTGCATCATTTGTAAACCTCTTTTGAGCAATAAAAATGGATTTTGAGCGTGTTTCCAACATGATGAGCTAGAACCCATCACTGGGACGACGGAGGAAGACAAATTTCATACATGGGTAATTTTAATTAATTCTCTATTTGACTTTTGCACTAATTAAAATAGAATTATGATTTGATTAAATTGGTTGTTATTCAATTAGATAGGTTATGCTTTGTTTAGATAATCTATGCTTAGGGATACAACTAATCTTTTGAGAGTCTAACTTGGCAAAAATAAGAGTCCATGTTTTTATTTGTTGAGCTATAATTGTTAAAAGAATTAATATTTAAACCTTTTGTTATGAGTTTGGCGGAATCTCAATCCCAGTAACTCTCTCCGTCTTGTGACATAAATTGTATATATTCTGTATTTTTATTATTTTTCTTTATTAAATCCTAAGTTCGATCTCATCAAGTCCGAGTGAACGACAACCTTACTACCACTTTCTACAACATTATTGAGTCACATCGGATTGCAGGCCAGAGTTATAAGATGAATAGCCATCATGGCTGTATATGCACTAGTGAAGTGCAATGAGGTAGTGCAAATGGCTTATGCCATGGCAACTCAGACAAGTCAACCCAGTTAGCTCACATGAATAGCTGACTCGGTTCTGACTCATGATCCTGACTCACCTTATGACATCACTGAGTTGAGTCATCTGACTCTGTGTCTTTGACCGAGTCGACTCATTCGACATGACCAAGTTGACTAACAGTGGACGGTGACCGGGTGGACTTTGCCGGTCACCTGAGATACTTATCCGACCATTCTCCGGCCAATTTCCGGCCATAATACCAGTTTTCCGGCGACATCTTTTGGGACATATTTTCTACATGGTTTTTTTCTCACACATGGGTTTGGTGGACCACTTGGACTTTGGGCTTTGAAAACTTAATTTTAGAAGTTGGATAAAAGCTACAAAAGGAGAATGTTTCTATTTCTTTTTGGGTTATCACGTATTTTTCTACTTGGAGTTTTGGAGAGCGGCGACTAGGGTTTGCTTTTCATTTGTTTTTCATCTTCTTCATTATTTTATTATTGATTATGATTATGATGAACTCAAAAGCTATGAGTAACTAAACACATATTATTGGTTATGGGATAAAGTGGATTTCACAACATGATATATGATTCAATGAATTAGTTTTGTCTCAATAATTTATTGTTTATGATTTATTGTGAATATTGTCATATGATTTGAATACTTGTTAGGTTGAGTCCGGAATCAATCCGATTTGCATTCATTTGTAAAGCTATATTAGGGTTTTCAATACGAAAAAGTTGTTTATCCCTGATTCTAAGTAGCATAATTGTGGGTAGTGCTTGTAGTGATATATCCTACTAGTCACAAATGAATCATAACCTTGGTTAAATCGAATTAGTGGTTTTACACGTTTGATTGCCTTGATTAGTCTTATTCCATAGAACTTAGTGCTTTGAGGGAGTTAAACTTAATTGTGCTTATACACTTTAGGTTGCTTTCTAGGAAGAATTCACATATGCATCTTTTAATGTGGTTGTGATGAAATCAGGGAATTAGCGGGATATACTTGCGATCAAGGTATCCTAGGACTTTTAGTAAATGAGAGATTAAATTATCAATTCTAGTCATTGATGAAAATACATGTTTGTGAATGATACTATCCCGTGACCAATATCTTCTCCTTATTGATTATTCAAATCATTTTATTGCTTTCAATTACTTTTATTGCTTTTCTAAAACAAAATTCCCCCCTTGGTTACCAAGAAACTGAAATTTTATAACAACAAAAGCCTCTTTGTGGGAATGAACTCTTTCTTACCACATACTTCATTTATATTTAGTAGAGTGAGAAAGTGAAATTATTTTTTGCTCGGGTGACAACCGATCAAATTTTGGCGCTGCTGCCGGGGAGGCATACGGCTTGTTATTGAGTTTTTAGTTTCTTTTTATAATTTCTGCTTTTATCTTTGCCTTTTGTTTTCTTGTCTTGTTTCTCACTTGTTTGTGAGAATTGTTTTCAGGTACCTAATCTCTGGCTTCTAAAGATTGGAACTATCCGAGGTACGGGATAGCTACTTGAAGAGGCACAATACTCCAACCAAGTCAAGACACAACAAAAGATCAAGAGTTAGAAGTGGAAGAAGAGTTACAAATAGAAGGAGAACAAGAGGTTCCATTTGTAGACGAACCACAAGTTGAAAAAGAAGAAGCAATGGGTGATGCAAATCGTACACTCAAGGACTTGGATTCTCATAGGCTTGATGCACAACAATTGTGTATCCAAACTAACTCAACCTTTGAGATCAAGCCGGGGTTGCTTCGAGAGTTACCAAAGTTCCATGGCATGGTGAATGAAGACCCAAACAAGCATCTTATGGACTTCCATACCATTGTCAAGGCCATGCTTCCAGCAGAGACTGATGCCGATGGTGTAATGTTGAAAGTTTTTCCGTTTTCTATGGTGGATAGCGCTAAGGATTGGTTGTACTGTTTGCCATCCGGGAGTGTCACTACATGGAACGGGTTGAAGAAAATTTTCTTAGAGAGGTATTTTCCTGCATCGAAGGCTACTCAAATTCGCAAGGAAATTTGTGGGATGAAGCAAAATGTGGGAGAATCTTTGTATGAGTGTTGGGAACGATACAAGAGATTGGTGGCAAGCTGCCCTCACCACCAATTTAGTGACGCTATGATTATCCAATACTTTTATGAAGGACTCCAATCAAGTGATAGGAATCTCCTTGATGCTGCGTGTGGTGGTGCAATAGTGAACAAGACGGTGGCACAAGCTAGAGAGTTGATTGAAAACATGGCAGCGAACTCACAAAAATTCCTGAGTCGTGGTTCGGATGTCCTTCTTCTAAGATTGAATGAAGTGAGCGAGGTTGAGGATCTTCGTCAACAAATGGGTAACATGACAGCAATGATGCAACAAGTTGCAGCCGCGGTTATACCAAGTTCTCCTCGATGTTATGAAGATGAGCAAGCTAATGCGGTCTTTCCAAATCAACAAAGACGGTATGATCCCTACTCCAACACTTACAATCCAGGATGGAGAGATCATCCCAATTTTATTTATGCCAACAAGCAAGGTGCAATCCAACAACCTACTTTCAACCGTCCGAGTGGATTTCAACCGCAACAACAACAATTTCAGCAACCACAAGCACAACAATCAATGCAAAATCAAGGTTCCGATATCGATTCAAAGCTTCAAACAATGATGCAAGGCATTTCCACCATGTTTAAAGAAAGTCAGCAGAAACTAAGAGTGCTATCAAGGAGTTGCAGACACAAATGGGCTCCATGGATATTGAGTTGAACCAATTGAAGGCACAAAATAGTGGCAAACTCCCTTCTCAACCTATTAACCCAAAAGAGGGTGTCAATGTTATTACGTTGAGAAGTCGTACACAACTTGTGCAACCCGAGGTTACTGATTCGGGCAAGGTGGAAACACCAAAGGATGAAGTGTTAAGTGTGGGGGAGAATGCTTCGGCAATCTTACAACACAAACTCCCACTGAAATGCAAGGATCCCGGTAGTTTTGACATTCCTGTCACAATTGGTAACACAATATTTAACAAAGCTATGTTGGATTTACGTGCATCCGTAAATGTTATGCCTGCATCAATGTATAATTCACTTGATCTTGGTCCTCTTAAAAAAGCTGGAATTGTATTGCAATTAGCCGACCGCTCTAATGTCTACCCAATGGGTATTGTTGAGGTTGTTCTTGTGCAGGTTAATCAACTTGTCTTTCCAGCTGACTTTTGCGTGCTAGAGATGAATGAAGGTTCACCGGACTCGTCTCTTCCATTGCTACTTGGGCGTCCCTTCATGAAAACGGCGAAAACCATTATTGATGTGGACAAGGGAACGCTAACTATGGAGTTTGATGGAGAAACAATACATTTCAACATTTTCGAGACGATGAGATATCCTAGTGATGTCCACTCTTGTTTCTCTATTGATGTTATGGATACATTGGCACAATAAATATTTGAATTAAATGGTGATGACGCTTTGGAAACCGTGTTAACTACATCCATCGATAATGGTGTAGAGTGTGGTAATGAAGTCAAGGAAGCCCTTGGTGATCTTAATTCACTACAAGGATGCTCGGAAACTCATAATATCTCTTTTATTTCTTTACCATGTAGTGATGAAAAGCTTGTACCTTCCATTGTTAAATCTCCAAAGTTAGAACTGAAACCTCTTCCCGATCACTTAAAGTACTTGTACTTGGGTGAGAAGGAAGATTTACCTGTGATTGGTTCTAACGAGCTTAGTGATTTATAGGAGCAAAAACTTCTAAGGGTGCTAAGGAAGTACAAGACGGCCATAGGATGGACAATTGCCGATATCAAGGGTATAAGCCCTGCCGTTTGTACGCACAAAATCCGTTTGGAGGACGATGCAAAGCCTACAAGGGAAGCGCAACGCGTTTGAACCCTCCCATGATGGAAGTTGTGAAAAAGGAGATACTCAAGCTTTTGGACGTGGGTGTTATCTACCCCATATCTTATAGCAAGTGGGTAAGGCCGGTACAAGTAGTGCCAAAGAAATCAGGTGTGACAGTGGTGGAGAATGATAAGAACGAACTTGTCCCAACTCGTGTGCAAACCGGTTGGAGGGTTTGTATTGATTACGGGAAATTGAATGCCACCACTAGGAAAGATCATTTTCCATTGCCTTTTATTGATCAAATGCTTGAACGTTTAGCTGGACACTCTTACTATTGCTTCCTTGATGGCTATTCAGGTTATAATCAGATTGTGATAGCGCCATAGGATCAAGAGAAAACTACTTTCACTTGTCCTTTCGGTACTTTTGCTTATAGAAGGATGCCTTTTGGCTTGTGCAATGCTCCAGCTACCTTTCAAAGGTGTATGGTAAGTATTTTTTCAAAATATGTTGAAAACATAATCAAAGTGTTCATGGACGATTTTAGTGTCTTTGGTGATTCATTTGACCTGTGCTTGAACAACTTGTCTCTAATCCTTGAACGATGTGTTGAAACAAACCTTGTGCTGAATTGGGAGAAGTGCCATTTCATGGTAACTCATGGCATAGTTTTAGGCCATATAATATCTTCTAAAGGCTTGGAAGTCGATAAATCTAAAATAGACCTTATTCGTGCTTTAACCCGTCCCACTACGGTGAGGGAGATACGTTATTTTCTTGGTCATGCAGGTTTTTATCGTAGATTTATCAAGGATTTTTCCAAGATAGCATCACCACTTTGCAACTTATTGCAAAAAGATGTGGTTTTTAACTTTGATGAAAAGTGTATGGCGGCATTCAATCGTTTGAAAGAACTTTTGATTTCAGCCCTATCATTAAACCACCGGATTGGAGCAAGCCTTTTGAGCTCATGTGTGATGCAAGTGATTATGCGGTTGGTGCGTTGCTTGGGCAACGTGTATGGAAGATACCTCATGCTATTTATTATGCTTCTAGAACGTTAAATGAGGCCCAACAAAACTACACAACCACTGAAAAAGAGTTCTTAGCCATTATTTTTGCTTTGGAAAAGTTTCGCTCTTATCTAATTGGTACAAAAGTTATTGTCTTTTCTGATCATGCAGCACTTAGGTACTTGCTAATGAAGAAAGAAGCGAAACCGAGGCTCATACAATGGATTTTACTCTTGCAAGAGTTTGATGTTGAAATCAAGGACAAGAAAGGAATTGAGAACACCATTGCGGATCATTTGAGCCGTCTTGCTATGGACAAGGAAGCTATCCTATTGCGTGAAAGTTTCCCGGATGAGCAACTATTCTCAATTGCCTTTGGAGAACCATGGTATGCCGATATTGTCAATTACTTGGTATCTAAACAAATCCCAAAGAACTTGTCTCGTGCTGAGAGGGACAAACTTAAGAAGTTAGGAAACCAATACATATGGGATGATCCATACTTATGGAAACATTGTAGTGACCAAGTAATAAGAAGGTGCGTTCCCGAATCTGAATTTAATTATATCTTGTCTTTTTGTCACTCCTATGCTGTGGAGGACATTTTGGGAGTAAGAGAACCGCTCACAAGGTACTTGAAAGCGGTTTCTATTGGCCAACCTTGTTTAAGGATACATATATGTTTTGTACAACTTGTGATAGGTGCCAAAGAACAGGCAATCTAGGTGCCCGAAATCAAATGCCACAAACTTTTATTCAATTTATTGAAGTTTTTGATGTATGGGGTATTGATTTTATGGGTCCTTTTGTCAACTCCCATGGGAATTTTTATATCTTACTTGCGGTTGATTATGTCTCAAAATGGGTGGAAGCTAAGGCCACTCCAACTAATGATTCTAAAGTGGTTTCAGATTTTGTGCAAGCTAATATCTTTGCAAGGTTTGGAATTCCAAGAGCCATAATTAGCGATGGGGGTTCTCACTTCAAAAACATGATCTTACAAAGCTTGTTGAAGAAGTATAATGTGTCGCACAAGATTGCAACACCTTATCATCCCCAAATAAATGGACAAGCCGAGGTGTCTAATCGAGAGGTGAAATCCATTCTAGAGAAGACGGTGAACCCAACAAGGAAAGACTGGAGCATGCGACTTAATGATGCTTTGTGGGCTTATAGAACCACATACAAGACACCTATCGGGATGTCTCCCTTTAGGCTTGTGTATGGTAAACCTTGTCATTTACCCGTTGAAATTGAGCATAAGGCTTTTTGGGCTATTAAACAATGCAATATGGAGATGGATGGGGCCGGAAAGCAAAGAAAGTTACAACTCCAAGAGCTAGAGGAGCTTCGTAATGATGCATTTGAAAGCTCGCGCATTTATAAGGAAAAAACGAAAGCATTTCATGATAACATGATTTCTAGGAAACAATTTTGCATTGGGCAAAAAGTGTTTTTTTTTTTTTTTTAATTCTTGCTTGCATTTATTTCCGAGTAAATTAAGGTCACGTTGGATCAGACCTTTTATTGTTACTAATGTGTTTTCTCATGGTGCAGTGGAAATTCGTAGCATAGCTACAGGAAAAGAACTTAAAGTTAATGGGCACCGGTTGAAACCATATTATGAGAATTTCACTTCCGAAGTGGTGGAAGGAGTTAACTTTGTGGAAGTACTCCCTCTGGAGGAGTTACAGAAAGCAAGGAGATAGTCGGGATGACGACTTTAAACCAAGCGCTAAATGGGAGGCAACCCATCGGATGAGTATTTCTTGTCTTATTTTTATTTTCTTGTCTTGTTTTTAGTTTTTCTTGTCATGTTTTTTTTTTTTTTTTTTCTGATTTCTTGTCACATATCATGTTAGAATTTTCCACCTTGACTTACTTTGGATGACTCAATTTACATTGAGGACAATGTAAAGTTTAAGTGTGAGGGAGTGGTTAAGCATTTGCATTGTAAAAATTTCAATTTTTTCAAATTTTTGTAAATTAGTGAATAAGAAAACTCCAACTTGTGGTTAGTTTAGAGTCACATAGTATAAATGTCGCTAAGATTACATCGAGATTCTCATAAGAGTGACTGAACTTAGAGATGACAGAGAACATGATCGGGTTTCTTACTTGTATGAGAGTTAAAGTTGGATTTAACCATGCCAGTGGCAAATAAGGTGCAGACTGAATTCAGTATTAGAGTAGTGGTCCCCTATAGTGGAGACTACCCATGTTACATCACGAGAGGCACCGACCTTCAATTCTTTGTACCTGTCTAAATTTGTGCTTTTAGAGTGTGTGTCACCGTACGTAAATTCCGGGTAGAATGGTGAGCTACCCAACCTCCCACCAATAGAATCACTATTTTGATCTCTTGAGTGCTATTTTATCAATCATGATGGTGACATCGAATTGCTAACTTAAATACCACTTGTAATCTTGTTCGTAGTTAGCACCATCCACTTTATCTCTCTCTACACCAACAGGTCCATAGAAACACCATCATCATCAACAAGAGAAGCATCACAAATTCGAAGGAAAGTGGAAGACGTTCAAGGTTTAAAAGCAACAAGACAATGAGCATAATTTTTACAAGTTGAAGACTATTGAACAAGAGCGAAGATTATCAAGGATGAGAGTTCGAGAAGTTTATGATATCAAGACATACAAGTTGTGAAGAATAAGGCGTTAAAGTACTTACACCATGGCCATTTGTACTTATTTTATTTTTATTTTCAGTTTGTGTTTATTTCTCTTGTCTCAAAAAAAAAAAAAAAAAGAGACAAGAGAAAATTTTGTTAGGTGCATTATTAGTTTTATTATTTTGTATTTGTTTTATTTTTCTTGTCTCCTCTAAAAAAAAAAAAAAAAAAGAGACAAGAGAAAATTTTGTCAGGTGCATTATTAGTTTTATTATATTGTTTTCATTTTGTATTTGTTTTATTTTTCTTGTCTCCTCTAAAATAAAAAATAAAAAAATGTGTTGTATCATATTTTGGTTCGTTTTTAGTTTTGTTCTTTCAATATAGCCAATGGAAAGAAGGAATATCAATAATGAAGTTTCAAGCAACAAGGAATTAGAGGAAAGAATCACATTGTCAAGATTCTATGAAGTTCAAGATTTCATCATCAAGAGTTGAAGACCGAAGACCGAAGATGAAGACAAGGATTGAAGACCGAAGACGTTTCTATGGATGCTGTGAGAGTGGTGCTAATTGCACGTCGAACGGATAACGAGGTAAGTAAGCATATTCCCACCTTCGTTAAGTGGTTGATTTCCTTTCTAGAGATCGTCAGAAAAAAAGGGTTTTCAAAATGAATAAAAGATGTGGGTTTTCAAAACAATTCGGAGGGTTTGGCCTTCCTACTATTCAACGTGTCACGGGATTCTATCTTCATTCCTACCTGGAAACATGTGTGACCCATAAAAAGCTATTTATTATTGAGAGCAACTTCATAAAACCCTTTCTTGTGAGGCAGAGTCGAGACTTTCGATCACTCCTGTAGGATCAGAATATCGCAACATCAGTACCCTGCGAGATCAATAAACGACAGTATTGCGGAGGTATCGCAGGGAAGTGATTTAAATGACGCATTAGATGACGAAAGCCAGAACGTGAGAAAAATATGAAGACTTGGCGAGATTTAGGAGTGTCGCAAGGAAAAATGTTTATAACACTCGCGACACTTCGCGAGTTATTCCCGAAAATAAAGGACAGCTTAGCCATCATCTATCGTGTATTACCCTATATAAAGGGTTGAATTAGTCTGTTGTAAGGGGGGTTCTTTTTGAATTATTAAGCAAGTCATAAGGAGAGAGAAAATTTAGTGTGATTGTATTTTCTTTAGATCTGATATATCTATCCTTGTAAACATTTCGAGAAGATTATCAATGAAAGTATATAATTAATCATCTTCCAATGTGTTAATTAAGCAAATTCTAGTGAGGGGTGTAGTGTGGGATTTCCTGCAACTACATATGCGCTAGAAACAGGGATCGATTCTAAAAGATTGTAGCCAAAATTATCCGAATCAAGAAAATGAGAGAAAAAGATGTTAAATTAGATGAAGAAGAGGAGTTAAGAAACAAGGAATATAATGAAGATATGGAGTACAGTTTAATTAATGAATTTCACAAAAACATCAGAGGAAGAATACATAAACGAGATTTTGAAGGAAAGAAGATTATAGATGAAGAGAAGATATCGTCTTTGAAAGAGTGGGAAAAACAGAAAATAACATTTACAAAGAATGAGATACCTAAAGAAGGATTGAATCATACATCTCCATTAGTGATCACAGTAAATGTATGCAAAAATGAAGAAAAATCGGCGAAAGCAGCGGAATAATGGGCAATAAATAGGATTTTGGTAGACACAGGTAGTTTGGTGAGCATCATGTTTTACCATACTTACAAAAAACTAGGATATAAAGATGAAGAAATGATTTCCCAAATAGTATTATGTCCATGGTTTTGGAAAATCTATAACAAGACCTAAAGGAGAAGTAAAGCTACGAATTCGCTTGGAGAAATTGAAACGCAAGTGACAAAGAGTATAGTGGATATGGAATCGCCGTACAACATGTTATTAGGGAGGCCATGGGTACATGCAATCAAGGTCAGTAGCGTCAACACTTCATCGTGTATCAAATTTCCCACGCCAACTGGAATTGGTGAAATTAGAGGAGATATTGATAAAGGGAGAATATATCATCAAGACGAAGTAAAGCATTATGAAGAACGAGTGAAGAAGCGAAGAGATCGTAAGAAAATGGTAAAGGCAGCTAGAAAAGAAGAAGAATTTAAAATTTACATGATAAGGGCAAAAGAAGGAAAAGGAATACCTAGCGAAATCTCGCAGAGTAAAGAAATGAAAGGACCAACCCCTATGGGAGAACCGAAAGCTAGCTACATTGCGGCAGAACAAACAAAAGAGGTGAATGTTGGAACTGAAGAAGAACCCAAGATGTTAAAAATTGGGACTAAAATGGAAGAAGATGAAGAAAAAAGAACTATTGATTTGTCATGAGACTATAAAGATATCTTCGCGTGGGATATGGATGAAATGCCCGGTATAGACCCATCTCGTAGCTTGTCATAAATTGGAAATTGATAAAAATATAAGACCATTCAAACAAAGAATTAGAAAGATCGCAACAAAGATATCACCCTCAAATAGAAGAAGAGTTGCGAAAAATGCTAGATGCGGGAATTATTAGACAAGCAAAATATCCCGAATGGATAGCAAATATGGTTATAGTCCCAAAGAAGAAGAAAGGGATAAGAATTTGCATAGATTGTACCGATCTAAACAAAGCTTGTCCCAAAGATAGCTTCCCTGTTACCGGATATCCCGCAATTGGTTGAAGCAAAGAGCGGCGAAACGAACGGATATCATCTCTCGATGGATATAAAGGGTACAATCAAATTCTTCTCGCGGAAGAATATCAAGAACATACTGCTTTCTTCGCTCCAAGAGGATTATACTGTTATACAAAAATGCCGTTTGGTTTGCGAAATGCTGGAGCAACATATCAAAGAATGGTAGAAAAGGTGTTCGCGAGATGGATACACAAAACGCTAGAGGTGTATGTAGATGATATGTTAATCAAAAGTAAGAAAGCAAAAGACCACATACAGGTCTCGAAAGAAATTTTTGAACAAATGAAACATTTCAACATCAAAGTAAATCCAGAAAAATGCACCTTTGGAGTTGCATCGGAAATTTTTTAGGTTACATCGTATCAAAAGAGGGAATCCAAATCGACCGGAGAAAGTACAAGCGGTTCGCGATATGCCAACGCCAAATGCGCAGTAAAAGATGTTCGAAGTTAAATGGGTTACTAGCTTCTCTAGGGAGGTTTATCTCGCGATCATCGATAAATGTAAACACTTTTTCAAAGATTCTCAAAAAGGGATCAAAGTTTAGATGGACAGACGAGTATGAGAAAGCCTTCCAAGGAATAAAGGAACATTTAATGGATATATCAATTTTACAAAAAGCAGAACCGGGAGAAGAATTATTAATCTATCTTGCGACTACTACGCATGCATTAAGTGCAGTATTGCTGCGAGTGGACGCAGGGGTACTACATCAGCAAAACCTTCAACGCCGCAGAAAGGAATTATTCAAAAATTGAAAAACTAATCTTGGCATTGGTGTACGCAACATTTAAACTTCGCATATACTTTCAAGCGCACATTGTTAAGGTAGTAACGAAAGTACCAATCGAATCAAGTAATGAAAAATTCAAAAGATCGGGAGAGTTGAGAGATGGAATGCCCAAATAAGTAATTGCAAACTCAAATATGAAATATTGTCTTCACCAAAGTCACAAGTGGTCGCGGATTTTTTAGCGAATTTCCTTTGGAAGAGGATGAACCAAAGAGAAGAAACAATGGACGTAGATGAAGAACATGGAGATCCAAAAGATTTGTTAACTCGAGCCGAATAGATGGGAAATATTAGTAGATGGGTCATCTAATGGAGAAGGTAACGGGATTGGAATTGTTGTGATATCGCCAAGGTAACAAAATGGCTTTTTCCTTCGATTAGAATTCGCGTCAACCAATAATGAAACAGAATATGAAGCTATAATACATGCTTTGCGATTCGCAATAGAGATGAAATTGGAAAACGTGAGGATTACCAGTGATTCACAATTGGCTATTCGCCAAATAAAGGAAGAATATATTATAAATGAACCATCTTTGCAAAAGTACAAGAAACTTGTTGATGAGCTGTCGATGCAGATACCGAAAATAAAATGGAGACATATATCAAGGAGAAATAATAGACTCGCAGAAGCTTTTGCCTTCATATCAAGTATGATGACAGATCCGACTGCGAGAAATATAAAGATACAAACACTTTTAGCACCGTCAATTAATAAAGAAGAAGAACAGGAAATAAATGTAATGTTAATAGAGGATGTAATACAAACGCTTTGCGAAGAGGATTGGAGAGCAGAACTTCATGCATACTTGACAAAAGGGGAAACACCAAGAAACAGATTAGAAGCACACAAATTAAAAAGCCGGGCAACAAATTATGAATTAAGGGATGGAGTTTTATACCGACGATCTTTTAATGGACCTTCATTCAGATGTGTAACAAGGAAGGAAGGAGAAACCATATTGAAGATGTTGCATAGCGGGGACGCTGGTAATCATGGTGGTGGAAGATCTTTAGCATATAAAGCAAAAATGCGGGGCTATTACCGGCCATATATGCATGAGGACGCAAAAGATATCAAGGCGTTGCAAAGATTGCCAAAGACATGGGAAGAAGATACATGCACCGGAGCGCCATTAAATTCTTCAACAAGTGTGTGGCCTTTTGGAAAATGGGGCTTAGATATTGTGGGGCCATTTCTCGCCAGAACAGACAGAAAGATATCTAATTGTCGCCACCGATTATTTCACAAAATGGGCGAGGTGAAAGTAGTACAACACATTCGCGACAAGGATGTTTTTACTTTCATATTTGAGAACATTATATGCAGATTTGGGATTCCAGCACAGTTGGTATCTGACAACGGGAAGCAGTTTGAAGGACAAAATATAGAATTGCTGCTTAATGCATTTCAGATACGATGTGGAAAATCAACTCCTTTGTACCCGCAGGCTAATGGCCAGGCAGAAGCGACAAATAAAACAATCGCAGACATATTGAAGAAGGATACAATAAAGGATGGTGCGAACAAGTACCCAATGCAAAAGTATGGGCTTATAATACAACTAGAAGAGAAGCTACGTGCATGTCACCTTTTGTTTAACATATGGGGTAGAAGTCAGACCCGACGAAGTTATGATTCCAACAACAAAGAAAGAAGCTTGGGAGAAAAATCTCAGTGCGGGTAATATTTTGATAAAGTTAGATGAATTAGAAGAAAAAATAGAAAGAGCACTGCGACATATGGAGAATTATCAGCGAAGATTAGCCAGAGAATATAATAAACGTGTCAAGGTACGTGAATTTCAACCAGAGATCTCGGTGTCATGCGAGAGACACCAATATATCAACGTGAAAGTGGTGGTAAATTGGCAAGAAAATGGGATGGACCTTATATCATTAAGGAAATAGTTGGCACAGGGGCATATAGATTAATGGATCCTGAAGGGAGAGATGTAGGACAAAGATTGGATAGACCATGGAATAGGTTGTATCTCAAGAAGTATTATCCATAACAGATGGATGAAATGATATGAATTTGGATGAAATGTTTTTGCGACAGAATGATGGCGAGATTAAATAAAACAAAAAAAAAAGAGATTATGCGAATATCTCGCAAGCAATACATTGCAGAAAATGCATGATCGAATGAATTAACAAAAATGAATGAGTGAGTGAATGGGACAAACCTTTATGGTGTACTGGTAGGCCTGAGAATGTGTATAAATTATGGCCTACATGTAATAAACCGCAAGTGCACGGCGTCTATCGGAGACGCGGCAAGTACGGGTCGAACCACAGAGACTTGTGGTGCTCTTGTATGATCTAAGGCTTGGCTAACTGAATTTCAGGTGAGTATGAGTGACAACAGGTGATAATGTGCCGATACGGCTAAGGTTGAGCTAAGTAGTGACTCTAAACTAAAAATGAAATATAAACAGTGAGAGTAAAGGGATGCTAGGGTTATCAAATTCACCTCTAATTCTTAGTATGTGTTCAACCAAGTTGAGCTCCTTGTTTCTATGGCAGTTAAGGATAGGGTGTCAATTCCACCACTTAACTAAGAAGTTTCACCTTGTAATACTTCAATGTTCAGATAAGGTACTAACCCGGAGAATTAGTTGTCTAATCAAGCACAACTAATCAAGGGAATTAGTTTTTGGTTCTAAAGATTAAGTCTGCAAGACACACAACATCTTTATACCACGACTACAATGCATACTTGGCATGCATTGTGAAAGAAAGGCATTGGGTGATAAAATTGAAAGTATAATTATAGTTTAAGCATGCAAGGATAATTCAACAAAATTGAAATCATAACTGGGAATTAGGGTTTCAATGAAACCCTAACAAATTAATTAGAACATGAAAATAACAAAAATACACAAATTAAATCTAAATTGAAGCACTGGCTAGCCCAGGCATGAACTTCTACACACCCACAGTTCTGCTATTTATACATGCAAGAACCTCCAAAATATCCAACCCTAATTTAATTCAAAAACAATTAAATTAATTGCAATATCTTCTCACCCATACTCTCGCATCGGTTGTTGGCTCTACTCATGCTTCTCTCGACTCCTTGATTGATTTATGAGAAAACCCTAGTCTTGTTTATCTTTAACTTAGCTTCTAGGGTTATGAGAAGCTATTTTAGAGATAAACACAACTTGGGTGTGGCGGAATAGGGGTGGTTGTTGGCTCTGGTGTCAGTGGTGGTGATGGTGACAGAAGAGTAGATGGTGGTGATGGTGCGGCTCTGCAACTGGGTTGTCGGGGAAAGGGAGAAGGTAAGGTTGCAGAGGTATGGGGGAGAAGAAAGAGAAAGATGGATAGAAAATGGGTAGGTCGATTAGGGTATAGGGTGTTGGGTGATTCAGTGTATATCGGATGCATCGAAGTTTGATGAGAAGGCTTCAGCGAGCGTAGGATCTAGCTGGAGAAGATCTGAACGGTCGAGGGAGAACGAGGCGATTTGGTGTGGAGCGGGAGTATCAAGACATGATGTGAACGATGGAGCGACCGTAGGATGTAGCTAGACGCGATCTGAACGGCTCGGGATGAACGGGTTCGGATCCGGGTCATGGGTAGCTCTAGCCCAAGTCTTCCTTGTTGGGTTGCAACTAATTCGCGCGCGGGCTTTGGCTCTCTGCTCCTTGGGCACTTGACTCCAATTCTTCGCTCTTTGGCTCCTCAGTTTCTCCGGACTTTATTTAGTACCTAAAAACACAAAATTAATTAATACAAATATTTATTCTTGAAAACAAAGAAAACACGAATGCGGGATAATATCGATTTCTAAGCGCAAAAGATGAGTAAAATGACAATAAAAAGGTGTATAAAAATGCACTATTTGGCACTCATCAAATACCCCCAAACCTGAATTTTACTTGTCCTCAAGTGAAACAGAAAATTAAGAAATCCTAACTATACCACCTGTCGCGGTCTCTCGAATGCATTTAGCGTATGCACTAAGCCTTTAAACCCCTAGGTGTCCCTAGTGGACGAGTTGTAGTCTCGTGAGGGTTTACCAGAGGTGTACCCACAAAACCTTCTCCAACTTCGAGTGTAAAAGAGTCTCAAGCATCCAAGGAGCTATGAGGACATAGAGTTTCGCATGCTAGTAACAGAGTTGGAACTACCAAAGAACGCATTCTCATCCTTAAGTCTTTGAGCGAGAAGTAACCATACCATATGAAAGAATTCGAATTCGATTGTGATCATAAGCCTCGACTTCGCCTCACCATTAGGGTTTTATGATAATTGCACTCAAAAAGATCGCTTTTTAGTCTCTCATGTGTGCGAGGAATAAAGAGAGAAATCCCGCACATGTTGTAGGTAAGAAGGATAACCTTCCGAAATAAAATCTGAGACTCCACGAAGTGTGGACAAAAAGAATCTTTTTCTCGATGATCTCTAAGAAAGGAAATCAACCATTAGCAAGGGGTGGGAGTACTCACTCACTTCTCACCCGATCGGCAATTAATATCACTCTCTCATAAGAACCATAGAAACGTCTTCAATCTTCTGGTCTTCAAATGTTGATGACGAACTTCTAAACTTCACAAAACTTGACAATTTTTAACTTTTCTACTCAAATTCCTTGTTGTTTGGATTTTTCTTTTTAAATTCTTCTTTACCATGGTGGTAGCAAAAATAAACTACAATATTTTTTTGATTTTTGATTTTTTTTTTTTTTTTTACATTACAATAAGTGAAAATAAAAATACAAATAATGAAACAACTAACTCCATGGACAAAGGACTTTATCACTCAATTTTTCCACACTTGTATTGTCTTGATTTTATAAATTTTATTAATTCTCATCCTATTTTCTTTTCTTTGTTGCACATAAACCTTGGACTATATCAATTTTTCTTTCAATATTCTGATGATGCTCCGTTTGTTGACGATGATGTGTTTCTATGGGTCTTGCTGATTGAGAGAGAGAGTGATGCTAACGGCAAATCGGTATTTAGAAGAAGTTTTCATCTTTAGACGTCACCCTCATGATTGACAAAAACTAGCACTCAAGAGATCAAAAGTAGTGCTGAAATTGGTGCGAAGTTGGGTAGCTCACCATTCCTACCCGAATTTACGTACGGTGACACACACTCTAACAAACTTTTCTAGAAAGTTGCAAAAATTGAAGGTTGGTGCCTCACTTGATGTAAATTGGGTAGTCTCCACTATGGGTGATCACAATTCTACTACCGAATATCTAACAAAGACCTAATTCGCCCTCCGGTATGGTTAAATCCAACTTTAACGCTCTAATCAACTAAGAAACCCGATTGTGTTCTCCGGTACTTCCAAGTTCTGTTATTTCGGTCAGATTCTCTATGTAAACATAGCTAGAAGCATGCTAGTGACTCTAAAATCTCTAAAAGTTGGAGGTTTTTACAAAAAGAGTTTTTTTTTTTTTTTTTTTTTTTTTTTTTTTTTTTTGAAAAATAAAAGATTAAAAAGACTAAAATTAAAAAAACTAAAAACTCTATATGCAAATGCACCCCCAAACCTAAATCAAACATTGTCCTCAATGTGTCTACATATAGAAAAAAATTTAAACAGTCACATACCATGAGAACTATGTTGAGAAGAGAAAAGGGAAGAGATTACCGGATGTCGGCAGGAGCAAGGTTGAGCTTCATTAATCAAGGCAAAAATCCAACATTCTCAACGGAGATCATATCGGATTAGCATAATATATGCGCATGAAGACTCAACCGATTCAAGAAAAGAAAATTTAACAAGTCCTACTGGATATATACAATGAAAATTCACCATAAACCAACAGTTTAAAGAGTTGAGGGTCAACCCAATAGAAAATATGTACAAACATCAACAGCCTTACACAAATATAACATGAGAGTGCAAGTAAGACTGCATATGGGAATGAGTTTCCCCCAAACCTAAACTTGTGAACAGGTGTGTTTGTGAGAACAAAATCTTGCAATTTTAAAGGTACATCATGCAAAAGGTCTAACTCGAAATGAGTTTTGCTAATTACAAAGTGACATACACATTCCAACTGTGGCTCCTTAAGAGTGTTATACTTTGATGCAAAATAGTCCAAGAGGACTTGGGAAGCACAAAGCTCTAGGCCTAAGTTAGGCATTTTTAGAAAAGTTGGTTTTGCAATTTTGTGACAAACTACACCTAGGTTGGGTAAAGGAGTTTCAATTTGTGACTCAAGAGAGAGGTTAGGTACATCCAAGTTATTTTCATGTATAAAATCATTTGCACCATCACACACTTTCCTAAAGTCAGAAAAGGGTAAATCATGTTCATTTTCACAGACAATTCATCAATTTCCATGTCAAATTCATCGAGAGGAGGCAACATATTGTGACATGGGAAGGGAATCGACACAACAATAATATCATGATCCAAAAGAACATTAGTGTCAACAGAAGATTCATCCTTTCCTAAGTCACAAACAAGTTGTGTAGCATGCTCACATTCACTGAAGAATTTCACAAAACTAAGCTCATAGTTAAGATCACATGTATGAATGTTAGAAGAAGTATCATTCATAGGGTTCACAGAAGAGACACTTAATGTCTCTGAACCTAAAGATTCTACTATATTTTCAAAATACACATGCTCTTCTAAAATATCATATTCATCATCATCATCATCATAGCACAAATGCATTTCCCTATTCAAAATTGTAGTATTTCTAGTCCACTCATTTATTTCTAGGTGAGGCTCATATTCAATATTAGTTACATGAGTAGGACTTTCAACATGCAATTCATTAGGACTAACATTCATTTCACCCTGAAATTCCTCCCTCTCCTCATTTAGTGCATCACAGATTTGACTTAATTTGAGTTCTAAACTCGCAAACCTTTGGTCAGTTGACTTTTGATATTGCTCAAGGTTTTGAATCAATTCTAGAATTTCATTATGTTGTTCAATGAAAGGAGAGTTTTCAACAGTAGGAATTTCATAATCAATGCTATATGGTTTATCATGCAATACACTCCTAGCATTATTTTGTTCGATGAGTCTGAGATTTTCCTCCACAGATTGAGAAGTACAAAATTGTTCAACCTCCCACTGTGGTGGATGATGTATGTGATCATAATAATTAGGGTATGTGAGATCCGGGCCCTGAGAAGGCTCATAAAATTCCCTAAAATCACTATGGCATGTGGGGGGTTCATATTGTGAAGCATGCCCGTAAGCAAGCTCTCTAATAGATTTCTGGCCATCCCCAGATGCAGACCAAAATCCTGACATGATTTATCAACTCAAATTGAACTCAAAGTCTAGTTTGGTTTATGTGGGTTTTGTTTGGTTTAAATGGGTTTCATTTGGTTTTGTTGGGAGCTTTGGTTTATGTGGGAAGGCCAGTGGTTGTTGGCTCAATTTGGTTTTGAGCCCAGGTTGTGTGAAACTTGCACAGCCCATTGTGTACACACCCAACAGTACAGTATATGCAGGTTTAAAGTGATCAACACTGGGTTATGTGCACCAGTTTATGTGGCTTCAGTGTCAGTGCAGCTGAGGCTCAACATCTTCAGGGGCTGGAGCTCAGGGCAGATTGAAGTTACGCAAGGTAAGGCTTGTCAGCACAGAACCACATCAGGGGGGGTATCACAGATCATTCACAGCTCATTCACAGGCTAGTTTCAGGTTTCATATGAGCACAGCAAAAAAAAAAAATCACAGGGCAATACACGACTAACCTCAAATCCTGAGCTTTCCTTGTCTTTCTCCCTTTGGCTTGCACAAAGACAGCACTCCGCTTGTCTCAACAAAGAAACCTCGATTCTCAATATTACAAAGATCAAGACACAATAAGATGCAGAAAAAAAAACCAAACTTCAGTTGATTTATACTAATGCAGGGTTAAGTTACAATAATTAAAGGCTAAAATGCAATGATATACTAACAGTTAAAGGCTAAAATGCAATGATATACTAAAATTCAGTGATATACTAAGTTACAATATTTCAAGGCTAATATGCTAACAGTTAAGAGAAGGAAACTAACAGATAGGACTAACAGCTAATATGCTAAAACAATGAAGATGCAACAAAAGAGAGCAGTTAAGTTATACTAAGACAGGGCTACAAGAAAAAATAAACAATGATTATGTACAGGGTGAACTGGATTTCAGTGAAGCAAGAACAAAAATCAACAGGGCACGCACCAAGTCCCCGGCAGCGGCGCCAAAAACTTGGTAGGCCTGAGAATGTGTATAAATTATGGCCTACATGTAATAAACCGCAAGTGCACGGCGTCTATCGGAGACGCGACAAGTACGGGTCGAACCACAGAGACTTGTGGTGCTCTTGTATGATCTAAGGCTTGGCTAACTGAATTTCAGGTGAGTATGAGTGACAACAGGTGATAATGTGCCGATACGGCTAAGGTTGAGCTAAGTAGTGACTCTAAACTAAAAATGAAATATAAACAGTGAGATTAAAGGGATGCTAGGGTTATCAAATTTACCTCTAATTCTTAGTATGTGTTCAACCAAGTTGAGCTCCTTGTTTCTATGGCAGTTAAGGATAGGGTGTCAATTCCACCACTTAACTAAGAAGTTTCACCTTGTAATACTTCAATGTTCAGCTAAGGTACTAACCCGGAGAATTAGTTGTCTAATCAAGCACAACTAATCAAGGGAATTAGTTTTTGGTTCTAAAGATTAAGCTGCAGCACACACAACATCTTTATACCCTGACTACAATGCATACTTGGCATGCATTGTGAAAGAAAGGCATTGGGTGCTAAAATTGAAAGTATAATTATAGTTTAAGCATGCAAGGATAATTCAACAAAATTGAAATCATAACTGGGAATTAGGGTTTCAATGAAACCCTAACAAATTAATTAGAACATGAAAATAACAAAAATACACAAATTAAATCTAAATTGAAGCACTGGCTAGCCCAGGCATGAACTTCTACACACCCACAGTTCTGCTATTTATACATGCAAGAACCTCCAAAATATCCAACCCTAATTTAATTCAAAAAACAGAAATTAATTGCAATATCTTCTCACCCATACTCTCTGCATCGGTTGTTGGCTCTACTCATGCTTCTCTGACTCCCTTGATTGATTTATGAGAAAACCCTAGTCTTGTTTATCTTTAACTTAGCTTCTAGGGTTATGAGAAGCTATTTTAGAGATAAACACAACTTGGGTGTGGCGGAATAGGGGTGGTTGTTGGCTCTGGTGTCAGTGGTGGTGATGGTGACAGAAGAGTAGATGGTGGTGATGGTGCGGCTCTGCAACTGGGTTGTCGGGGAAAGGGAGAAGGTAAGGTTGCAGAGGTATGGGGGAGAAGAAAGAGAAAGATGGAGAGAAAATGGGTAGGTCGATTAGGGTATAGGGTGTTGGGTGATTCAGTGTATATCGGATGCATCGAAGTTTGATGAGAAGGCTTCAAAGGAGCGTAGGATCTAGCTGGAGAAGATCTGAACGGTCGAGGGAGAACGAGGCGATTTGGTGTGGAGCGGGAGTATCAAGACATGATGTGAACGATGGAGCGACCGTAGGATGTATCTAGACGCGATCTGAACGGCTCGGGATGAACGGGTTCGGATCCGGGTCATGGGTAGCTCTAGCCCAAGTCTTCCTTGTTGGGTTGCAACTAATTCGCGCGCGGGCTTTGGCTCTCTGCTCCTTGGGCACTTGACTCCAATTCTTCGCTCTTTGGCTCCTCAGTTTCTCCGGACTTTATTTAGTACCTAAAAACACAAAATTAATTAATACAAATATTTATTCTTGAAAACAAAGAAAACACAGAATCTGGGATAATATCTGATTTCTAAGCGCAAAAGATGAGTAAAATGCCAATAAAAAGGTGTATAAAAATGCACTATTTGGCACTCATCACGTACACCTTAGTTCGCGAATGATATTTCGCAAGAGGCAAATGTAAGACCTAAAGTGCGTCATATAAGGTGGTATCTCTTGACATGGCTCAGTGAAAAGGTTACACCGCTCCTGGAACCTGAGTCATGAATATTTGGGGCCCATGAAAGCCTATCCGGGAGAGATACCTTGGATTTCCAACTATATATATAAGGTTATACCCTCGGTTGGACGCCCGAGGATCTCTTCTTAGAGTCGATATATGTTCAAGGCGCCGGGTACACGGTTGAGCCAAGAGTGCCTGGGGAATTTGAAGTGTCTCGGCCATTCTTGGAAAGTCTCGGCGCGAAGAAAACTCCACTTAGGGTGCAATCTCGTAACCATAAGCCATATAGGTATAAGGGATAAGAGGCTGTGAAAACAACTGGTTGTTGTTAAGACCGGATGGGAGGAGCTAGTCTTGTATGGCCGATGTACGCCTCCTTGAAGGGGCAACCAGGGAGAAGATAAGTGCGGCACCCTCCATTAGGGAGCTGATAAGTGTCAAAAGACGCAAATGTCATGAGACTTTATTTTCGCAAGGAAATTTAGGCTTGTCATATTTGTGCAATGATCCTGTAGAGGCAATAATACTGACGCAAGGATAAGGCGAGATCAATGGGTTATTGCATGAAAATGCAAAAACGTCCTGCGATTTCGTCGCAAAGACGGCAATGTCATGGGATTTTACACTCGCAAGAGTATTTAAACCCATCATATTGTCGCAGATAAAATATCCTGCAGAGGCAAAAATACTTAACAAATGATAAGACAAGGTCAATGATTAAATGAAAATGTAAAGACGTCCTGCGATTTTGTCGCAACGAGAGGTGGCGAAATAAGACCTTTAATTAGTGTAGTAGCAGGATTTCCCACACTACACCCCTCACTATATTTTGTAGATCTAAATCTTATTAATTATCTAAATTCCAAATATAAATGCTAGAAATTTAAATAGACACATAAGATTTTTTACGTGGTTCGATCAATGTGATCTACATCCACGATTCTCCACTATGATTGTTGAGGTTACACAAGAATTACATTTACAATCTCCATTGATGGATAATTTGTAGAGCTCTAGATCTAGTTTTAGGTGAAGAAGATGATAAAGAAAATAAAGTCTCTCTCCAAAAATATCTCTCTCAAAATTATTCTTCCCCCCTTTCTCTCTCCCGCTCTCCTCTTTATATAGTGTTTACATAGTGGATGACTCACATACAGCTCATACTCTCGAGAGCTCTTTGATAATTTCTCTCAGCTCTCGCTACCTCCTCTCGAGACGTTCTCTCGAGCCCTTTAATGATTTCGCAGCTCTCGCTACCTCCTCTCGAGATATTCTCTCGAGTCTTGCTACCTCCTCTCGAGACATTCTCGCGAGTCTTGCTACATTCTCGCGAGTTATGAAAAATAATGAATCTCGCAAGCTCTTCTCGCGAGTTAAGGAAATAATTGAATCTCGCATGCTAAGAAAATATGTTGTGCGATATTTGAATCCTACATCTTGCCTCTTTTTCCTTGAATATTGCTTGAAGAGCGATCTTTAAGGAAAAATCTGTTGTTGTAGTAATCTTTGGTCTTTGTTGATGAAGGAACGAGCGGAAGAATACTGGACTTGAAAAGTACGTACTTGCCTCTATTCTTTCGTGAAGTTCCGAAACTTTGCGAAGTGGATAAGAAATATTAATCCTTGAAGTATAAGAAGTATTGCCTCTGTTCATGCGAAGTCATTATTCCATTTTTGGTGAGGATTCTTGTAGTTCATTGGTAAACATCTTCCTTGGAAATGATTCTTGCCGAGAAAATAAAGAACATTGCGAGAAAATAAAGAACATAAAATGTTTTTTTCTAATCCATTGTTGCCTCTGTTCTTTATCTACGAAGGTAGAATCATTGAAAAAGTGTTGAATGAGTGAGTTATTTCTTCATTCTTATCTTTCCTCTATCTCTGCGCTGTGCTCATGCGATAGTATAATCTCTTCATTGCTTTATGTTGAATTTTATCATTGCGACAAGATCGCAGGACGTCTTTACATTTTCATGCAATGACCCATTGACCTTGCCTTATCATTTTTGTGTGGACTTCCAAGTTAGACCTCCCTAATTAGAGGTCCTCCCACCACCTTTCATCGCGACAAAATCGCGGGACGTCTTTACACTTGTATGTAAAGACCCATTGATCTTGCCTTATCATTTTTCAAGTATTTTTGCCTCTGCAGATGTTTTGTTTGCGACAATATGACAGCCTAAATATCCTTGCGAACATGGAGCCCCATGACATTGCCGTCTTGCGACGAAATCGCAGACGTCCGTACACTTTCGTGTAAAGACCCATTGATCTCGTCTTACCCTCGCGTTAGTATTATTGCCTCTTCAGGATCATTGCACAAATATGACAAGCCTAAGTCTCCTTGCGAAAACAAAGCCTCATGACATTTGCGTCTGTTTTGACACCCCCCTAATGGAGAGCGTCGCCCTTATCATCTCCCCGGTTGCCCCTTCAAGGAGGCGAAACATCGGCCATACAAGACTAGCTCCTCCCATCCGGTCTTAACAACAACTGCTTGTTTTCGCACCTCTTATCCCTTATACCTATAGGGTTTATGGTTACGAGACTGCACCCTAAGTGGAGTTTTCTTCGGGCGAGTGCAACATATGCCAAGACTTGCCAAGAATGGCCAGGGTAGGTTCATCCATCCCGGCACTCGCTCAACCGTGTACCTCGGCGCCTTGAGCATACACTGACTCCTTAAAAGAGACCCTCGGTCGCCCAACCAGGGTATAACCTACATATATAGTTGGGAATCCAAGGTACCTCTTCCGGATAGGCTTTCATGGGCCCCAAATTTCCATGACTCAGGCTTCAGGAGCGGTGTAACCTTCCCCCTGAGCCATGTCGAGAGATACCCCCTTATATGACGCACTTTAGGTCTTACATTTGCCTCTTACGAAATGTTATTCGCGAACTAGGGTGTACGCCATAAAGGTTCGTCCCATTCTGGTTATTTTATTGATTCTTCTTCATATGCAATAGGTACCCCCTACTACGACGCACTTTAGGTACTTTTGCCTCTTGCGAAATTCTGATTTCGTCATAGTAGGTTTGCCTCTATCTGATTATTTTGTTGATTCTTCTGCATATAAGCTCTTTTGTAATTTCGCTGATATTTGATAATCTCTTGTCATTTTCTGTGCAAAATTTTTGCATGTCTTCATTCTTTCATTCATTCTTCTATTCTTTTCTTCATTTCAGTCATCTTTGTCATTCATTCTATCATTCTCATATAAAGATAAACGTGCGAGAGCGAAAATTGATCCTGCGATCTCCTGCTTGCGCTCATGTCTCCTGACCAACTTTGCTAAACCCTCTCTTGCAAAAGAATTAAAGACTTTGCGAACTTAACATTTGTATAAAGTAAACGGACACCCCCTGCGAAGAGCATTTTTGTTTTTTTTTTTTTTTTTTTTTTTTTTTTTTTTTTAAGTGCTGGGGAGATTCGAACCCGCGTCTTCAGACCCATTCTCTGTGTTGGCGACCCACTGTGCTAGTTCACTGTGTGCGAAATGACCGCAAAAATATAACTTGCATAACTTATTCCTCTTCATACCAATATATGATTGTGTTTCTGCGAAGACTTCGCTTCCATGCAATTTAGGATTCCCTTCGTCCCTGTTGTTTGTGTTTACTTAAACTTTGTCATTCCTTATCTTCACTCTGCTTGCCGTAACCTATGAACTTCCCTTAATAGTTCCTGCAACTTTCGAGACGTCATCGTTTCCATTAATAGTACTTGTAACTTAGGTTTTAAGATTTAACCTTTTCAGCAACTCTTCCTTTCAATTCCCCTTTATCTTCTGTTGTTTCTTGCGAATTTCTCCATGTTGGTAAGTTGAGTTCTCCCTGCTGTAGTGTTTGCGAAGTGAACATATTTGAAGGAAATATCTCTGCATTCTGTGAAGTTGAGAATCTCGCATACACTTCTTCGCAGGTTGACTTAACTGCTTGTCACGTTGGATAATTCTTCATGCTGCTGGTTAACATCAATCCTACTTTGTTGAGTCTGTTGGTGTATTCTTTCACTTCCTGATTCATATTAATTCTTTCGTGCTATTTGGGATGCTTGACTGAGTTTTATCTTCGCCTGCTACTACTGCTGGATGAGATTGGATGACCTCGCCGGTTTCTTGGCCTCGTCTTTTGTGATGTACGACTGGAAGTTTGCCTCCGCGTGATAACTCCTTTTATTAAACTTCACAAAGCTTCTTCGCAAGTTGGCTTAACTTCTTCTTCTTTTATTTTGAACTTGTGTTGCTCTGTCTTAGTCCCTTTCGTTGATGCCTCAGCTGTATTTATTTTGGTAATTCATTGATATCATGTCACTGCGAGAGCCTCATTGGCCGATCATAAAATAGATTCTCGGAGTTTAATGACGAGATATTTGTCTCCATTGTATCTTTTCTTTGCTAATGTTTCTTTTACTTTTGTTTGTCTTTCTTTTGTTTGCTAATTTGAGAAAATTATCGAGTTTGAAACTGATCAACAAGCCCGAGTATTTGATTTGTTGATAGGTGGATGGATTAGGTCTTTGCGAAGCTACATATTTAAACTTGTCTGGTGGAGTATCAAGTTGACGAGCTTGATATGTCTTATTAGGTCTTTGCAAGTTAAATTCAATGGCTCTTCATCATATGGTAAAGTGGATTGCTCTTGTTGAGTGTAGATGGGTGGAGTTGAAATTTGTCGCCATATATTTCCCATAACCGTATCTCCACGTACTTTCATTGTCGGCATGGACGATTGCGATTTCTTCGCTGCAAGAAATCAGTTAAGTCAGTAAATGGTTTAGAAAATCTAAGATAATTTCAGGAAGTATTTTATTCGTTCCCTTTTTGATTGTGCTGTTTGTGGTTTCTTTGTTTGCTTCCACGAAGTTGTTGACAAAGTTTAACTATTCTTTGCATCTTCTTTGTTTGTTATGAATATGGCTCTTTCATGAACTCGGCTCTGTCATATCACTTTATATATGTATAGAATCTCTTCACGGGTTACGTATTGCTCTACTTTGCCTTTGAAGTCTATTTATCCGCAGATAACTGCTCAAGAATGTGTTATTGAAGAGAAGAGTCTTATTCTGATGTTTCATTCTTGCATCTGTTCATCATCTCCATTCATCTTAGCATGATGTCTCCATGAACTGAATTCTCTGTTACTTGCAAAAAATTGCATCCTCGCCAACTTGAGAACTGCAAATGGCGAATTCCATAGGTTTTTTCTTCATGGGATATAATCTTCCATGATTGGTATTTTGAGCTTGATGTTGGCTGCGGCTGGATTAATGCTGGCACTCTTCTCGGCTGGAACAACTGATGGAGTATCCTGTTTTACTTACTTGCTGCCGAGAAGAGTCCACTTTGGGCTGCAATGATATATCCTGCTCTTGCGAAACATCGCTGCGAGCTTACGTCGACTCCGTGGACTTCTAATTTTATTTTTCAACATTCAGTATTGCTTCTTTTCTTTTCCTGGTTGCTTGTGTGCTGATTCATTTGAAGTGATGTGGTACTCTTGATGGTAGTCTTCAAGTTTGATTGGCGAAGGTCTCCAAAGTGAGATATTTGGCTATAAGTTCGTAGATTTCTTACGGTACTTCATCATTTTCTTGCTGCGAAGTGAAATATTTGAACTCGCAACATTCATGTTATTCTCTTCTTCCTCGACCATCCTGGCTAGCTTCTTTTTGTTTTTGTGTGGCGAGCTTCGCAAAGCTTCTTTTGTTTCTTCTATCTTGCTAATCATCTCTTGCCTGTTCATGTATTGCTGGTCTTGAAGCAATTCTTTGTATGCTGGTCTAGCTTTATGTCTTCGTTTTGCGAGATCCTTCAATTAATGCTCCTATATGGTTCGATACTTTCTCCTTTGTAGTTTATTTCTTATGCGGGTTGAATTGTTGGGTTGCTTTGTTTTCGTTCTTCAAACTTTAACTTTCTTCTTGGTCATGATGAAAATATGGCACTTAATCTGTCTTGGCTTCGCTATTTTGCTACTCTTTTTGAGCTAATTGTTCTGTTTTGACAACGAATGCCTGCTCACTGTTCTCTGGATATCTTTCTTCTCCTGGTTCTTATACCTCCGCGACGTTATAGCTCTAAATTCGTATGGTTTCTCCTCAGCCTTTTCTTCTCAGCTTATTTTTCCTTCGGAATCTGAAGCACTAAAAAATTTTACTTATGTTAACATCCGCCCTCAGCAACATTCGTAGTGGTCATGGTGTTCTCCTTCATTTAACATTATATTTCCTTCTAATGATGAGTTTCCAGATTTTTAACACGGGCTACATTCTTCTAGATCTTCGTCATTTTTTCTCCTGTATGTCACAGATCTCATCGAATTCATCACCAACAATAGCCGTTTTTTCTAAATTTTCTTGAACCAACAAGATTAGGTCCCTGTTTCTAGCGCATATGTAGTAGCAGGATTTCCCACACTACACCCCTCACTATATTTTGTAGATCTAAATCTTATTAATTATCTAAATTCCAAATATAAATGCTAGAAATTTAAATAGACACATAAGATTTTTTACGTGGTTCGATCAATGTGATCTACATCCACGATTCTCCACTATGATTGTTGAGGTTACACAAGAATTACATTTACAATCTCCATTGATGGATAATTTGTAGAGCTCTAGATCTAGTTTTAGGTGAAGAAGATGATAAAGAAAATAAAGTCTCTCTCCAAAAATATCTCTCTCAAAAATTATTCTTCCCCCCTTTTCTCTCTCCTGCTCTCCTCTTTATATAGTGTTTACATAGTGGATGACAGCTCACATACAGCTCATACTCTCGAGAGCTCTTTGATAATTTCGCAGGCTCTCGCTACCTCCTCTCGAGACGTTCTCTCGAGCCCTTTAATGATTTCGCAGGCTCTCGCTACCTCCTCTCGAGATATTCTCTCGAGTCTTGCTACCTCCTCTCGAGACATTCTCGCGAGTCTTGCTACATTCTCGCGAGTTATGAAAAATAATGAATCTCGCAAGCTCTTCTCGCGAGTTAAGGAAATAATTGAATCTCGCATGCTAAGAAAATATGTTTTGCGATATTTGAATCCTACAATTAGGAAGGCAAAATAAGACCACACAATCAATGATAAGACAAGATCAATAGATTTCTTCATTTGTGAGGATATCTCGCGATCTTGTCGCAATGATGAACTTCAACATAACTAAAGGTGTTTATAAGCTTAAGAGATTAAAATTGCAAATCTAAAATGAGATAGAAAGAGAAGATAAGAAATTGTTCATCAAAGGATTTGGTCTTTCCAAAAAGTCAACAAAAATTGAACCTGCGAGAGTAAGAGCTCATAGCATGAGGCAAAGAACATGGAATGAAGGTTTCGCATGATGGATTTGCAATACTTCTTACATTTGGAGGACTAAATGTTTCTTATATTTCTTTAAGAATACTTCATATTTCGTATACTACGGGATGATACTTTTAAAATCGCTTTCCAAAGCTTCGGAATCTCGCAAAAGAATAGAGGCAAGTACGTACTTTTCAAATCCAATATTCTTTTGCTCGTTCCTTCATCAACAAAAATCAAAGACTATTGCAACAACGGATTTTTTCTTAAAAATCGCTCTTTAAGCAATATTCAAGAAAAAAGAGGCAAGATGTAGGATCAGAATATCGCAACATCAGTACCCTGCGAGATCAATAAACGACAGTATTGCGGAGGTATCGCAGGGAAGTGATTTAAATGACGCATTAGATGACGAAAGCCAGAACGTGAGAAAAATATGAAGACTTGGCGAGATTTAGGAGTGTCGCAAGGAAAAATGTTTATAACACTCGCGACACTTCGCGAGTTATTCCCGAAAATAAAGGACAGCTTAGCTGTCATCTACTGTGTATTACCCTATATATAGGGTTGAATTAGTCTGTTGTAAGGGGGGTTCTTTTTGAATTATTAAGCAAGTCATAAGGAGAGAGAAAATTTAGTGTGATTGTAATTTCTTTAGATCTGATATATCTATCCTTGTAAACATTTCAAGAAGATTATCAATGAAAGTATATAATTAATCATCTTCCAATGTGTTAATTAAGCAAATTCTAGTGAGGGGTGTAGTGTGGGATTTCCTGCAACTACAACTCCGAACCCGAATTTCTTTCGATAAGGGATGGTTATTTCTCTCTCAACTTTTAAGGATGAGATTGTGTTCATATATGTGTCTAACTTCTTATGACTAGTGTGCAGAATCTCTATGTCTTCTTAGCGCGTTGGATGCTGTCATTTCGGAGAACTAGTAAGTTGGAAAAGTAGGTTTTGTGGGTATATCTCTAGTAAACCCTTACGAGACTAAAACTCATCCACTAGGGACACCTAAGGGTTTAAAGGCTTGTTATACATGCTAAGTGTGACCGTAGCCTCGACTACACAGAGTTGTATGTATTTTTAGAATTCATTTAATTTGATTTGCTCGAGGACTAGCAAAGTCTAAGTGTGGGGGGAATTTGATAGGTGTTGTAAACACCATGATATTTATCTATTGTTTATCCTTTCTTTGCTACTTTTCTTGTAAATTATGTATCTTATGTTTGCTTTTGAGCTTATTAGGTGCAATGGAGTCATTGGGAGCAAAAGAAGGAGAAAGCGTTCATTTGGAACGAAAAGAGCAAAAAGATCAATTCACGGGCGACTGATATTTGGAGCCAGCCACGGTTAAGGAAGAAGGATGTTAGGTAGTCAGTTCCCTGAAGTTGACAGGCTTACCATTTTAGACAACCCTTATCCATTTAACGGGTGTCAATACAATTTCCACTCATTACCAAAACCCTAAGAATACTGAGACAAATGATTTCTCAATCATTTTCCCATCTGGGATTTAGAGAAGAGAGAAAAGAGAGGCGCAATGTCTGAGACGATTTCCTTCTGAAATCGAGTGATGAACAAGATGGAAAAGGGGATGAATCAGGTGAAGCTGTTATCAGATAGACATAATAAAGAAGGTGAAGAAATTTAAGGAAGAGGAACTGGTGATGAACAGATTGGAGGAGAATTTGAGAGAGTTACCAGGGGCTGAGATTGATGATTCTGCAATCGGTAATGGAGTTTGAGATGTTGAAATTAGGGTTTCAAGGTTAGATACAGAAAAATAGGGGCAAGAATTGAAATGGGTTCTCTTTGAATTCGATCTTAAGGAGATTCTGCGACCATCGATTTGACGAGGTGATGATTAGAGAAATTCTGTTGAAATGACTGAAGCTCTGATGAAGCTGGAGGATGACCAGTTGCTTATGTTGTGATGAATTGGTAAATATACATCTTGCTGTGATGATTAAAGGTTGAATTCGAAAAGGACTGTGTGGTTGAAGTGAACTGATGCTCTTAAAGAGTGGGTTTGTGATGATGCAGCTGAAACAATGTGTAGAGTTAGGTTAGATGTATGTTAGGACCACAGATGGGGAATTGCACATGGCCTGGGTTGTTGTTGCTGGGGCATTAGAATGATGAAGGTGGTGCTACTGCCACTGAAATTAAAGAGAAGATTGCAGTGAAAAATTCAGATTTGTAGTGAATCTGCGTTTGAGATTTGATTGAGAAGCTGAGCAGGGAATGAAGATCTGGGTACTGTTGATTTGGTGGAAGTGGAGATTCAGAAATAAAATTGGTTGAATCTGTGTAGTTGAATGTCTAGGTCTCTGAAGTTGAGCTGATGTTGGTGTTGTTTCTGGAATGGAGTTGCTGGTCTGTGAGTTGATGCCATGGAAGATTGCAAGGCTGAGATGATGATTTGAGGTTCGGGTTTGCCTTGGAATTTTGTATGACAGGATGGGTTTGTTCTGAGAATTACAGGGAATGTGTTGCAATGCATTGAAGGCTTGAATTAGAGAGTATGTTGCAGTTGGTCCTGCAATGATGTGCTGATGGAATTGGTGGTACTGGTAGCAGCTAATGGCCTTGAATGGCTTTTATTGTGTTGAATGAACGATATACAATATTGCTGGTGGATGTGGTTACGAAGAAGATGATTCCGGTGCCATTTCAGAGGAGAAGTTGTTGGTGATAATATTGTGTTGATCTGAAGGGGAATGACTCAGGTTGTGGAGCTGTGAAAGCTACACAATGGGTATGAACTGCGGGTACAGGTCAGATTGAAGCAATGGAAGCTGTGCCTGAAATGAAGTTGGATAGTATAGGAAATACATGGGAGTTGCAGTGTGTTTGAAGCAGCTGGGACTTAAGAAGTTTGCAAGGGAAGCTGCAATGGAATGGTTGTGGTTGTAGATTAAAATGGGGTTGCAGTTGTGTGAAAACATGAAATGGTGGATCTGTGCTTGAGCTAAATCAGTTGCAGGTGTTGGTAGTGGTTGTGATGCTGAGTTGGGTCATGTGGTTATGCTCTACAGTGAATGGATGTTGTTTAGATGAATTAGGACAGGGTTCCTGAGATTGCAGCCGCTGTGTTGTTGTTTGAAACAATGAAGATGGAATGAATATGGCCTTTTCAATGAGGTATTGCACGGAACTAGGTGCAGGTTGAACTGAAGTCTGTGTTGGGGTGGTGTGGCTGTGTTGCAAAGCTACAACAAAGGATGATTTGAGCCCCAGAAGTTAAGCTGAAGCTATATAAGGATATTGTGTTGATTGCGGTGACTGAATAGGTAAGAAGCAGCTAAGATTACAGTTGTTGAGCAGCGGCTGCGATTTATGCCATGGTTGGAGGATGAGAAGACCTAGAAGATAATGTGCACTTCTATTGTAATTCCTTTGGAAGCTGCAGTTGTGGTTAAATGCAAAATGATGCAGTTGCTGGTGGTTTGAAGCAGTTTTGATGTATGGAAGAGCTTGAGCTGAGATAGCAGGCCAGAGTTATAAGATGAATAGCCATCATGGCTGTATATGCACTAGTGAAGTGCAATGAGGCAGTGCAAATGGCTTATGCCATGGCAAC
This sequence comes from Papaver armeniacum, assembly GCA_023531295.1. Lineage (NCBI taxonomy): Eukaryota > Viridiplantae > Streptophyta > Magnoliopsida > Ranunculales > Papaveraceae > Papaver > Papaver armeniacum. The sequence continues at coordinate 88,096 of JAJJWW010001987.1, read as the reverse complement.
TCAAACAAGTCAACCCAGTTAGCTCACATGAATAGCTGACTCGGTTCTGACTCATGATCATGACTCACCTGATGACATCACTGAGTTGAGTCATCTGACTCTGTGTCTTTGACCGAGTCGACTCATTCGATCTGACCAAGTTGACTAACTGTGGACGGTGACCGGGTGGACTTTGCCGGTCACATGAGATACTTATACGACCATTCTCCGGCCAATTTCCGGCCATAATACCAGTTTTCCGGCGACATCTTTTGGGACATATTTTCTACATGGGTTTTTTCTCACACATGGGTTTGGTGGACCACTTGGACTTTGGGCTTTGAAGACTTAATTTTAGAAGTTGGAGAAAAGCTACAAAAGGAGAAAGTTTCTACTTCTTTTGGGTTATCACGTATTTTTCTACTTGGAGTTTTGGAGCGGCGACTAGGGTTTGCTTTTCATTTGTTTTTCATCTTCTTCACTATTTTATTATTGATTATGATTATGATGAACTCAAAAGATATGAGTAGCTAAACACATATTATTGGTTATGGGATAAAGTGGATTTCACAACATGATATATGATTCAATGAATTAGTTTTGTCTCAATAATTTATTGTTTATGATTTATTGTGAATATTGTCATATGATTTGAATACTTGTTAGGTTGAGTCCGGAATCAATCCGATTTGCATTCATTTGTAAAGCTATATTAGGCTTGATTAGTCTTATTCCATAGAACTTAGTGCTTTGAGGGAGTTAAACTTAATTGTGCTTTTACACTTTAGGTTGCTTTCTAGGAAGAATTCACACATGCATCTTTTAATGTGGTTGTGATGAAATCAGGGAATTAGCGGGATATACTTGCGATCAAGGTATCCTAGGACTTTTAGTAAATGAGAGATTAAATTATCAATTCTAGTCATTGATGAAAATACATGTTTGTGAATGATACTATCCCGTGACCAATATCTTCTCCTTATTGATTATTCAAATTATTTTATTGCTTTCAATTACTTTTATTGCTTTGCTAAATCAAAATTCCCCCCTTGGTTACCAAGAAACTGAAATTTTATAACAACAAAAGCCTCTCTGTGGGAACGAACTCTTTCTTACCACATACTTCATTTATATTTAGTAGAGTGAGAAAGTGAAATTATTTTTTGCTCGGCTGACAACCGATCAAATATATTAGTAAAATATACTTGCATGCTAGATAATATTGAGTTGTCATGCATGAGGGATTTCGGTATAACAATTGGATATTAGTTGGAATTAGAAAAAAAGCGAATATTGGTGATTATCGCATATCTTGAGAATATCTTAGGTTATGAAAATTCCTTAGTGTCCAATCTACCTTAGTCTATAAATAGTGAAGTTTGTTTTTCTTACAAACTTATCCTGACGTAGGCACTTCATTTTGTAGTCACTGCGGTAGCCGACTAATAGTATAACTTGTAATACTATCTTGCACAGGATAGTAACCTAATTAGGCAAAATCTCTTATGTTTGCTAATTTAAAGACTTCTGTGGGATCAAGAAGCGTCTAGATAGTATCATTGGTGGGAAAGTTGAATTTACATTGTTATTTTAATTTTTGATTATTGATTTGATTGACTAACAGTGTGAGACCTCGTGTCTTCGGATATTGGTTCTCAAATTTAAAATCGGTAAAACCCAACCCATGTAATGTTGGATGCGTATTGTTTAATTTGTTTTTTTTTTGGTAAGTCCAAAATTGTATTGATGAATAGCAAATATTTACAAAAGTTTACAAGAAAAGAGGTCAATAGACCCCAAAAAACTTATAAACTATTTAAATCTAAAATAAGAGACATTTGGATATTCTAAATTTCTTAGAAAATTAGGTCTCTCATCATAATTCATCCCTTCACCATTCTTTAGCAGACAACCTCTTTTTGCCATGGAATCTGCTGAAAAATTTGCCTCACGATAAGTGTGGATAAAACGAATCGAATCATAGCTATCTTGAATCTTACGCCATCTTTGCCTAGCAAACCAAGGTACATTAGAGTTCTCAAAAGCCAAAATTGCACTAATAAAATCTGATCGCACCAGAACCTTACGGACTTCCCATTTCCTTGCCCATTCTAAACCAACTATTACACCATATAATTCTGCCAAAAAGTTATTTGTTGTCCCCAATCCAATGCTCATGGCTCCAACAAAATTACAATCATGATCCCGTACTACAACACCCGCACCAGCAATACCAGGGTTCCCCTTGGCAGCTCCATCACAACAAAAAAGAAGTTCATCACTGTTTGGGTGTCCATAACTATTAAAGTTAAAGATAATAGCTAAAAGGTTAGCCCTTTTTGAAATTTGGGACAAATTCCTTTTTAAGGGGTTAATAGTGTGAGACCCCGTGTTTTCAAATCTTGGTTCTCGAAACTAAAACCGGTAAAACCCAACTCATGTAGTGTTGGGTGCGTATTTTTGAATTTGGGTATCCATAGCTATCAAAGTTAAGATTAATAAATAAAATAGGTTAGCTCTTATCTTTGTGGTGGTTGGGAATACGATTCTCTTTTTGAGTTGCCCCTTATCAAAACTTGAGTGCTAAAGAGTTATGAGTTAGGGTTTTGATTTATACAATCACATGTTTAGGTAAAAAAGAACAAAACAAAAGATACTAGCCGTTGCTTTCATCTTCTCCAACTTCTCTTCTCTTTTGTCTCCTAGCACAAAAACCGAAACAATGTTATAGCCATCATTTTCATCCTCTCTCTCATTTAGTTTCATAAAAAACAATAATTGAAAAAAAGAAGATTATTATTGATTCTGATTGGGAAGCGTGTTGGTTGCATCAAAGTTTTGGATTTGCTATTTTGAGGTAGGGGGTTTCTACCTAACAACAATACCTATTTTAACATTAATTCATGTTATTTTATTTAAAATATCTTTGTGGTGTTAATTCAAAGTCTTAACATTAGTTCTTGTTATTTTATTTAAAATATCTTTGTGATGTTAATTCAAAGTCAGTATCGTGTTAGTGTCCATATTTAAATCATAGTGTTAGAGCATTGCTCGGTCGAACTCGCATGTGTTGCTATCTCAAGCATGTTTGTCAATGTTAGTGATCAAAACTATAAGTCTTGATTTCTAGTCTACTATAGCTAAGTCTCGGACTAGGATAAAAAGTGTAGTTGAGCTCAAGAACTCCATGTCAATCATCATACAAGACGAAGGACTACTCAAGGAACTGGTGGATCTTCATCGACTAAAAGGTATGTGGAGACTTGAACTTATCTGTCACTCAAAAGTCTATCTACTCTATCTCCTATTTTGAGACAAAAGTCGTTTTGATATATAGACTTTGATTATACACATTTGCTATTTCGAGCCGAGTTTAACTTTCCTAACTATTTCTCGAAATGTGTGTTGGTAAGCTTTTGCTTTGGCCAAGTTCATCTTTAACTAGTGACGAAAGTCATGACATGTTTCAATCACTTTGAAAATTGCTTACTTTGACGAAATGTCCTCTAAGAATGTTTCAATGATTGAAATGAGAGTTTAGATCATATAACCAATGATGGATATAAGCATTGTGTGGCAATACATACATGTATAAGTCCTTTTTCCTTGAACCGAAGTTTGCGAACTTTGTTGATAAAGAGAACCGGAACAAGAGCTGTGAACTCAGTGCGCGAACTCAGTCCGCGAACTGGCGGAAGTTCTCGACCCGAGAAAATCTGCTGGAGTTTGAGAACTCGTTCCGGGAACTTAAGCCCGCGAACTAAGTCTGCGAACTTAAGTTGGTTATATCTAAAACGATTGTTTGTGAACTTATTTATATTAACTAAGGAATGCAAAATGCAAACCGTGGCTATATAGTTCATAAACCGATTCGAGTAAATCAAATCGTTTTTGCTTCGATTGTATCTTGTGTAGTTACAAAAGATTTCCTTGCAATTGGACAACTCTCTAACTAGTTCATTTGAGTCATTTGAACTAGTTATGGTGAAGAAGAATATGGTTGATATGAAAGTGCTCATATGGCTAACCATTTGGTTAACTATTGTTGAACCAACAAATGTTCATGTTTGGGTACGGTTACATAAACCCAAAATAGTACATTTCATTTGTGTGTAACAAGCTAAGTTTCTGATCCAACGGTTGAAAGATATTAGCTTGAATCTAATCAAGTTTTCATCTAACCTTGAATATTGAATGCTTTGTTACCAAGCTAACATTGATGGCAAACCCTGATTTGAAAGACTATATAAGGGAGACTCTAGCAACTGGGAAACCTAATCCCCACACCTTCCGTGTGATACTAGTTGTATTAGCTAGAGTCGATTCTCCTTTAACCTTAGGTTTCTTCTTGAAAACCAGGTTAACGACTTAAAGACTTCATTGGGACTGTGAAGCCAGACCGATACTACTTTCTCGTAGTTGTGTGATCTGATCTTGCTGATTCTATCATTTTTAGTACAATGTAACGATTGGCTTGAGATCTATATCTTCGATAGGCAAGATAGAAAAGTAGTCACAAACATCTTCGTCTCATCGTTTGTGATTCCACAATATCTTCTTTCGCCGCGTCGATTAAGATTATTGTGAGGTGATTGATAATACTATGCTGTTCTTCGGGAATATAAGTCTGGGTTATCAATTGGTTCCTGTTCACCTTGATTTATCAAAAGACGAAATAAAACTTGTAGGTATTTCTGTGGGAGACAGATTTATCTATGACTTTTCTGTGTGATACAGATTTGTTTATTAAAGTTTTCGACTTTGGGTCGTAGCAACTCTTAGTTGTGGGTGAGATCAACTAAGGGAATCAAGTGCGTAGTATCCTGCTGGGATCAGAGACGTAAGGAGCGCAACTGTACCTTGAATCAGTGTGAGATTGATTGGGGTTCCACTACAGTCCAGACCAAAGTTAGTTTGTAGTAGGCTAGTGTCTGTAACGGCTTAATACAAATGTGGTGTTCAATCTGGACTAGGTCCGAGGGTTTTCTGCATTTTCGGTTTCCTCGTTAACAAAATTCAGGTGTCTATGTTATTTCTATTCCGCATTATATTTTGTTATATAATTGAAATATCACAGGTTGTGCGTTTGAATCAATCAATTTAAAATCCGACCTTTGGTTGTTGATTGAAATCGATTGATCCTTGAACATTGGTCTTTGGTACCGTTCAAGTGATTTCTCTTGTATTCAATTAGACTCGCAGATTTATATTTGCTTGAGAAATAATTGAATCAATAAAGAGAGATAAAACTCTTTGATATACTTTATTAAGATTGAGTCTAGTTGATTCTCTTGAAAGTATATTGGAGTTTGTACATACAGATTGCTAAGCGAAATTTTGGGTGTGGTTGTTGTACCCCCGCTTTTTCAATTGGTATCAGAGCAGACAAACACGTTCAAGACCTTATAAGTCTGTGTTTGTAGCGATCTGACTCTATGGACAAGAGTACTATCTCTGATAAACGTGTCATCGGAGATAAAAGACTTGTCTCGTCCATGTCTATTAAAGAGAAAGATTCTTCAATCTCAAATATAGATGAACCTTGTGTTCAAACCAGACAGACAGACTCTGATATGTGTTATCCCGATTACCCTTCAAAAGAGTCTATCGCTCTAAATGAACGGGAAACAGTTGAAGACAGTGAACTGATATTAAATTATGTTAAAGTTCAAGCTGATCGGTTGAAACAATATGTCAAAATTCTTCTTGGGGAAATAAGAGACTACAATTCCAAAAACTCTGAAGCTTTGCCTTTATCTCTTCTTAAGGAAAGTCTTGAAAGGCATATCTTGGAAATTAAACATCGCTTGAACAAGCTCTCAATTCAAGGATGTTTCAGAAAGATCTCTAGACCATCTTCATCAACTACTACTGTGACTGAGGAAGATCTAGAAGAAAAATCAGTATCCCCTTCTTGTGGAAAAGACGTACCCATACCCTCTTGTCAAAAATGGTGCACATCACATGAAAGGAGGAAATCTCCACAAAGTGTTAAGATAGTACTTTATAACGTTCAGAAAGTATATCCTTTTTATGATTCAAAAGGACTGGTGAGGCAAATGAGAAACTCTAGGTTGAGTAACAATTCCCTTGTTCATCTTCAACCCACCTTTGACGTAATATTCAAAGGAATAACTAACTTTCACATGTCTAAACCAATTGGTTTCAGTACTCACCCTGTGTATCATACCAGGAAAGTCAGTTCTATGAGTTCCTTAAATGTTCTGACTCAGAACAAATGTCTTAATAATCTAAGAGAAGATCAGAAACTTTCCATCTTCAAAAGGAGAGTTAATAATACTTTTGATGTGAACAAGGTATCAGGAAGAAGCCGATTTCCTTCAGGTAAGAATCAATTCTCTGAGTCATATTTTTGTATGGATAAATTTTATGATTACCTTTCACATCATAATGGTTTTCCTCCAACATTTCGTAAGGAAAAGGATAACCAAAAGCAATGTCCATTTAATGAGCCAATGGCTCATACTTGTGTTAAATAATCACAAGGTTGAAATCTCACTTGTGAAATCCTAACTCAGTGAGAAATGTTTAGGTATACTTATTTGTAAAGTGTCTCTGATTATCTAGCTAGTCTCTTATCGTTCTTAGATGGATCATCAGGTAGCACCTTTACATAAGTATTTTTGTAAGTATGCCCTTGTTTATTGTTTTTCTCTTGACTCTATGCCTTCAAATTGTTTTTGAAAAATAAAAGCATGGACTTTTTCAATCAACAAATTGATGTTTCCAAACAATCTTTTTGGAAGAAGTTTTATGGACCCGTTTCTTACGGGTACACGTACGGTTTTTGGGTTCTCTCACAAACCAATCCTGTAAACTTCTAAGTCTCTCGAAACTTGTTTATATACCTATCATATTGATTTGAATATGCTCACTCTAGGCTTTCCGTTATCAGTGGCTTCTCCCTCCTGCTCTTGGGATTTAGCTAAAGACTTCGTTGATAATGCGGTATATTTCGAATTCGATAAAGAGAAGGGAACCTTTGTTGAAGTTGAAGGATCTTTTCCTCAATCTCCTGATTCCTATTCGGATATTAAGGAGGTTGAAGAGATTTCGTCTGGAGTAGTTCTTGACTTCCTCAAAAACTTTGAGGATGCAAAGCAACATCTTGTTGATACAATGAAGTGTCTTGATGTGGTAAGAACTGAGTTGAAAAAGGTTAACTCTGACCTTGTTCTCATGAAGACTCGTGTTAAAGAACTTCCCAATAAGGATATTCTCTCCAAAGTTGCAAAGGATGCTGTCGTTCACAAGCTCAAAGACCTCAATACTCATGAGGATCCTGAACCGTCTATTTGACTTCAATTCGTGTTCGGATTTGGCATAGGAGTGTGTTTTTGGTCCAGCTTGTTTATTTTATTTGTCTAGTAAATCTTCTATTTTCTTGTTTTGTTTAGAAGAATAACTAGAGTTTGGAATAGCCATTATTGTGATTACACATAGCTATGTCCAATGTTTTCATCTTCATGTTTTTAGATTTATTGGTTTAAATTCTAAAATTGTTTGGAAGATGATTTTTGCAGTATTAATCTTTATGGTTTTATATATTGCAATTTGTTATGGGATATGTGTGTTTGGGTCCGTGAACTGTGATTATCACATACCTTATCGAAAGTTAAGTCCTTTATATGTCGATATGCATGTGTTTTTTTTTTGGTAAGTCCAAAATGTATTTATGAATAGCAAAATTACAAAACAAAATAAGTAGCAAGAAAAGAGGTCAAAGAAACCCCAAAAACTTACTACTTACTTAAAACGAAAATAAGATATATTTGGTAATTCAATAGACAAGATAAAATCAGGCATATTATCGTAACTAAAACCTACACCTTCTTCTAATAAGCAACCCCTTTTAGCCAAACAATCTGCCGCAAAGTTTACCTCTCTATAAGAATGAATAAAGCGAATGTTGTTATATCTTGCCTTTACCGCCACCCATCTCGGTCTAAGAAACCAAGGCACGCTAGAAACATCACCAGAGAAGACCAAAACAGCACTCATGGAGTCTGTTCTTATACAAATATTGTGAACTTCAAACTTCGTTGCCCACTCCAGACCAACTATAACACAAAAAAGTTCAGCCAAAAAATTGGTTTGCACACCAAATCCAACACTCATAGATCCGACCATCTGAGCATTGTCATCACGAACAACCACACCCCCACATGCTCTACCTGGATTACCTCTAGCCGCTCCATCGCAACATAACATCGGTTCATTAGCATGAGGAGGCTCCCAAAAACATTCAATGGGAACGACTTGTTTAAGCTGCCTATGCCGAACTCTAAAGAAAGAAATAATCCGAAGGTCTTCTTGAGTATTAAACATACAACCCTTAAGTCTTGTAGAAAAATCTTGGATTGATTAAACACCTTCTTTTAGATGAACAACCAATTAACCCTTTGGTTACCATAAACAAACCCATTTCTAGTCATCCAAAGATCTGAACGGATAACTAAAATTGCAAGAAGCCATAAATCCTTGACCATCCTACTTTTACCTTTAGCCGCCTTGTAAGAAGTAGTGAAAACTGGATGCGGAAGAATCTCAAACACATCTGAAATCCAATCCCAAGCTTTAGCCACGAAAGAACAAGACCATAAAATATGCTCCAGCGATTCTTCTTGGCTGTTACAAAGACAACATTTGTTAACAACATGATACTTAAACCTGCTCTTCACCTTGTCCAAAGTAGCACACGCCCCACACAAAAGCTTCCAATTTCTGGCCGCTAGAGCAAGATGAACTGAAGGCCTCCATAATAGATTAGTTCCTTCCATCATAGGCTATCTTGTGCGAACCAACTCTCTTGCAGAACGAACTGAAAATCTCCCTTTGTAATCAGGTCTCCACACCCTGAAATCATCACCTCCCATCGGCTTTGGAAGATTGTTTAAGTCCACACCATCCTTCAACAGCTGCAAACGCACTTCTTCAGTGAAAACCCACGCCCCATCATGAATGAAATCACTTACCAAAATGTTGCGCTCCAAATTTTGCTGCCCAAGAGAAGCAGCAATGCTTTCATCAGCACACCAAGCATCGAAATATAAGGATGTACTCCTGCCATCACCAATAAGCATTCTCGAATTGGCCTGGACTTCATTATCCACCCATTTAAAACCAGGCAGAATCGAAGATTTCATGTCTTGTGCGAACTAACTTTCTTGTCGATATGCATGTGTTGATAAAAGAAGGAATGAACTTTTGACAAATACAAAAGTTAAGCCTATTATGTCAATTATTGATGGAAGATAGGTTAAAATCTTTTGTTTACAAGGATTGTGTCTATTGTATGTCATTGTGCAAATGGTGATGGAAAATAGAATGAATCCTTGCTTATTCCACGGTATAAGGTCAATCTCCGATCCACAATTTTTTGTGTACATACTGTGTTCTTCCATAAGGTGTCTTATGTTGAGCACAATCGACTGAGTTATTCTTTGGCTTAGTTGTTGCTCCGTGAGATACTTTGTGTTGAGCATGTACAACTAAATTAATCATCCTTGTTTGGTTATTTAGTTGTTGCTCCGTAAGTTCTCTTATGTCGAGCATGACCAATTAAATTGATTACTTTTGTGGTTAATTTGGTTGTGTATTTCGATTAGATTAATTATGTGTTCTCTTGTAATTAATCTAATTGAGTATTTTTGAGTCTCCATAAGTTCACTTATGTTGAGCATTTCCGATTAAATTAATCATAGGTTCTCTTGTGGTTAATTTAATTAAGTCTTTTAGATTCAAATTCATACTTGTATGTGATTTGTTATGTCCAAATAAATCCTTCTTTTTTTTTTTGAAATTAAGGTCGCTCTTGTTGTTCTTTCGGGAATGACGTATTATGGGGGAGAGTTCTTATTGAACTTGTGCTTAATTGCCAAATCTTTGTGGGGCGGTGTGGAATATTGTAGGGGTTATCTTGTATATTTATAGACTCCTTGATGAATGCATTTAGCTTCGGATATATGATTGCATCTAAATAAGATGATATGTGCTTTCTTTTGGTCATAAAATGTCTCTTTCGGAAATTTCATTAGGATCCCGTTTTCTTACCTTTGCCAATTTTATTGACAAAAAGGGGGAAAATTAATATGTAGTTCACACTACAAATACATATGGTTTTCAGATCATTATGTAAGGGGGAGTGGTTTCCATGTGAGATGGAGTATTGACTAAGGGGGTGTGATACATATCACCATAGTATTGTTGTCAAAGTTGTGATACAATTGAACTTTGATACTATATAATGATACTATGACATTGTATAACAATGATTGAGAACTCTTGTTTTCTCGTTGTTATAGCTACGGATTTTCAACAACGATGATGCTGAACTTACAACCTTTGGGATCATTGGAGTACTTGGAAGTGACGAAGATTTCGAATATTGTTGAAAATTAGGCATGTGGAATAGGAGCTACAAAAGTTAATTCATTTATTTTTTGTATTCCATATGTATTGATAGTTTTGTCACTAAAATTGACAAAGGGGGAGATTGTAAGAGCATTGCTCGGTCGAACTCGCATGCGTTGCTATTTCAAGCATGTTTGTCAATGTTAGTGATCAAAACTATAAGTCTTGATTTCTAGTCTACCATAGCTAAGTCTCGGACTAGGATAGAAAGTGTAAGTGAGCTCAAGAACTCCATGGAAATCGTCATACAAGACGAAGGACTACTCAAGGAACTGGTGGATCTTCATCGACTAAAAGGTATGTGGAGACTTGAACTTATCTATCACTCAAAAGTCTATCTACTATATCTCTTATTTTGAGACAAAATTCGTTTTGCTATATAGACTTTGATTATACACATTTGCTATTTCGAGCCGAGTTTAACTCGCCTATCTATTTCTCGAAATATGTGTTGGTAAGCTTTTGCTTTGGCCAAGTTCATCTTTACCTAGTGACGAAAGTCATGACACGTTTCAATCACTTTGAAAATTGCTTACTTTGACGAAATGTCCTTTAAGAATGTTTCAATGATTGAAATGAGAGTTTAGATCATATAACCAATGATGGATATAAGCATTGAGTGGCAAAAAATACATGTATAAGTCCTTTTTCCTTGAACCGAAGTTTGCGAACTTTGTTGATCAAGAGAACCGGAACAAGAGCCGTAAAATCAGTCCGCGAACCCAGTCCGCGAACTTGCGGAAGTTCTCGACCCGAGAAAATCTGCCGGAGTTTGAGAACTTGTTCCGGGAACCGCGAACTAAGTCTGCGAACTTAAGTTGGTTATATCTAAAGACGATTGTTTGTAAACTTATTTATATTAACTAAGGGTAATATTCAAAGGAATAACTAACTTTCATATGTCTAAACCAATTGGTTTCAGTACTCACCCTGTGTATCATACCAGGAAAGTCAGTTCTATGAGTTCCTTAAATGTTCTGACTCAGAACAAATGTCTTAACAATCTAAGAGAATATCAGAAACTTTCCATCTTCAAAAGGAGAGTTAATAATACTTTTGATGTGAACAAGTTATCAGGAAGAAACCGATTTCCTTCAGGTAAGAATCAATTCTCTGAGTCATATTTTTGTACGGATAAATTTTATGATTACCTTTCACATCATATGGTTTTCCTCTAACATTTTGTAAGGAAAAGGATAACCAAAAGCAATGTCCATTTAATGAGCCAATGGCTCATACTTATGTTAAATAATCACAAGGTTGAAATCTCACTTGTAAAATTGCAACTGAGTGAGGAATGTTTAGGTATACTTATTTGTAAAGTGTCTCTGATTATCTAGCTACTCTCTTATCGTTCTTAGATGGATCATCAGGTAGCACCTTTACATAAGTATTTGTTGTAAGTCTGCCCTTGTTTATTGTTTTTCTCTTGACTCTATGCCTTCAAATTGTTTTTGAAAAATAAAAGCATGGACTTTTTCAATCAACAAAGTGATGTTTCCAAACAATCTTTTTGGAAGAAGTTTTATGGACCCCCATCTTACGGGAACACGTACGGTTTTTGGGTTCTCTCACAAACCAATCATGTAAACCCTAAGTCTCTCGAAACTTGTTTATATACCTATCCTATTGATTTGATTATGCTCACTCTAGGATTTCTGTTATCAATGGCTTCTCCCTCCTGCTCTTGGGATTTAGCTAAAGACTTCGTTGATAATGCGGTATATTTCGAATTCGATAAAGAGAAGGGAACCTTTGTTGAAGTTGAAGGATCTTTTCCTCAATCTCCTGATTCCTATTCGGATATTAAGGAGGTTGAAGAGATTTCGTCTGAAGTAGTTCTTGACTTCCTCAAAAACTTTGAGGATGCAAAGAAACATCTTGTTGATACAATGAAGTGTCTTGATGTGGTAAGAACTGAGTTGAAAAAGGTTAACTCTGACCTTGTTCTCATGAAGACTCATGTCAAAGAACTTCTCAATAAGGATATTCTCTCCAAAGTTGCAGAGGATGTTGTCGTTCACAAGCTCAAAGACCTCAAGACTCATGAGGATCCTGAACCATCTATTTGACTTCAATTCGTGTTCGGATTTGGCATAGGAGTCTGTTTTTGGTCCAGCTTGTTTATTTTATCTGTCTAGTAAATCTTCTATTTTCTTATTTTGTTTAGAAGAATAACTAGAGTTTGGAATAGCCATTATTGTGATTACACATAGATATGTCCAACGTTTTCATCTTCATGTTTTTAGATTTATTGGTTTAATTCTATAATTGTTTGGAAGATGATTTTTGCAGTATTAATCTTTATGGGTTTATATATTGCAATTTTTTATGGGATATGTGTGTTTGCGTCCGTGAACTATGATTATCACATACCTTGTCGAAAGTTAAGTCCTTTATATGTCGATATGCATGTGTTGATAAAAGAAGGAATGAACTTTTGACAAATACAAAAGTTAAGCCTATTATGTCAATTATTGATGGAAGATAAGTTAAAATCTTTTGTTTACAAGGATTGTGTCTATTGTATGTCATTGTGCAAATGGTGATGGAAAATAGAATGAATCCTTGCTTATTCCACGGTATAAGGTCAATCTCCGATCCACAATTTTTGTGTACATATTGTGTTGTTCCATAAGGTGTCTTATGTTGAGCACAATCGACTGAGTTATTCTTTGGCTTAGTTGTTGCTCCCTGAGATACTTTGTGTCGAGCATGTACAACTAAATTAATCATCCTTGTTTGGTTATTTAGTTGTTGCTTCGTAAGTTCTCTTATGTCGAGCATGACCAATTAAATTGATTACTTTTGTGGTTAATTTGGTTGTGTATTTCGATTAGATTAATTATGGGTTCTCTTGTAATTAATCTAATTGAGTATTTTTGAGTCTCCATAAGTTCACTTATGTTGAGCATTTCCGATTAAATTAATCATAGGTTCTCTTATGGTTAATTTAATTAAGTCTTTTAGATTCAAATTCATACTTGTATGTGATTTGTTATGTCCAAAGAAATCCTTCTTTTCTTTTGAAATTAAGGTCGCTCTTGTTGTTCTTTCGGGAATAACGTATTATGGGGGAGAGTTCTTATTGAACTTGTGCTTAATTGCCAAATCTTTGTGGGGCGGTGTGGAATATTATAGGGGTTATCTTGTATCTTTATAAACTCCTTGATGAATGCATTTAGCTTCGGATATATGATTGCATCTAAATGGGATGATATGTGCTTTCTTTTGGTCATGAAATGTCTCTTTCGGAAATTTCATTAGGATCCCGTTTTCCTACCTTTGCTAATTTTATTGACAAAAAGGGGGAGAATTAATATGTAGTTCACACTACAAATACATATGGTTTTCAGATCATTATGTAAGGGGGAGTGGTTTCCATGTGAGATGGAGTATTGACTAAGGGGGAGTGATACATATCACCATAGTATTGTTGTCAAAGTTGTGATACAATTGAACTTTGATACTATATAATGATACTATGACATTGTATAACAATGATTGAGAACTTTTGTTTTCTCGTTGTTATAGCTACGGATTTTCAACAACGATGATGCTGAACTTACAACCTTTGGGATCATTGGAGTACTTGGAAGTGACGGAGATTTCGAGTAATTTTGAAAATTAGGCATGTGGAATAGGAGCTACAAAAGTTAATTCATTTATTTTTTGTATTCCATATGTATTGATAGTTTTGTCACTAAAATTGACAAAGGGGGAGATTGTTTCGGAAACTTAAGTCCGCGAACTAAGTCTGCGAACTTAAGTTGGTTATATCTAAAGACGATTATTTTTGAACTTATTTATATTAACTAAGGAATGCAAAATGCAAACCGTGTCTATATAGTTCATGAACTGATTTGAGTGAATCAAATCGTTTTTGCTTCGATTGTGTCTTGTGTAGTTACATAAGATTTCCTTGCAATTGAACAACTCTCTAACTAGTTCATTTGAGTCATTTGAACTAGTTATGGTGAAGAAGAATATGGTTGATATGAAAGTGCTCATATGGCTAACCATTTGGTTAACTATTGTTGAACCAACAAATGTTCATGTTTGGGTAAGGTTACATAAACCCAAAATAGTACATTTCATTTGTGTGTAACAATCTAAGTTTTCGATCCAACGGTTGAAAGATATTAGCTTGAATCTAATCAGGTTTTCATCTAACGGTGAATATTGAATGCTTTGTTACCAAGCTAACATTGATTGCAAACCCTGATTTGAAAGACTATATAAGGGAGAACTCTAGCAACTAGGAAACCTAATCCCCACACCTTCCGTGTGATACTAGTTGTATTAGCAAGAGTCGATTCTCCTTTAACCTTAGGTTTCTTATTGAAAACCAGGTTAACGACTTAAAGACTTCATTGGGATTGTGAAGCCAGACCGATACTACTTTCTCGTAGTTGTGTGATCTGATCTTGCTGATTCTATCGTTTTGAGTACAATCATAACGATTGGCTTGAGATCTATATCTCCGATAGGCAAGATAGAAAAGTAGTAACAAACATCTTCGTCTCATCGTTTGTGATTCCAGATTATTGTGAGGTGATTGATAATACTAGGTTGTTCTTCGGGAATATAAGTCCGGGTTATCAATTGGTTCCTGTTCACCTTGATTTATCAGAAGACGGAACAAAACTTGTAGGTATTTCTGTGGGGACAGATTTATCTATTCTCAGACTTTTCCGTGTGATATCTGATTTGTTTATTAAAGTCTTCGACTTTGGGTCGTAGCAACTCTTAGTTGTGGGTGAGATCAGCTAAGGGAATCAAGTGCGTAGTATCCTGCTGGGATCAGAGACGTAAGGAGCGCAACTGTACCTTGAATCAGTGTGAGATTAATTGGGGTTCAACTACATCCCAGACCGAAGTTAGTTTGTAGTAGGCTAGTGTTTGTAGCGGCTTAATACAGTGTGGTGTTAAATCTGGACTAGGTCCCGGGGTTTTTCTGCATTTGCGGTTTCCTCGTTAACAAAATTCTGGTGTCTGTGTTAGATTCCGCATTATATTTTGTTATATAATTTAAATATCACAGGTTGTGCGTTTGAATCAATCAATTAGAAATCCGACCTTTGGTTGTTGATTGAAATTGATTGATCCTTGAACATTGGTCTTTGGTACCGTTCAAGTGATTTCTCTTGTATTCAATTAGACTCGCGGATTTCTATTTGCTTGAGAAAGAATTGAATCAAGAAAGAGAGACAAAACTCTTTGATATACTTTACTAAGATTGAGTCTAGTTGATTCTCTTGAAAGTATATTGGAGTTTTTCCATACAGATTGCTAAGCGAAATATTGGGTGTGGTTGTTGTACCCCCGCTTTTTCACATACCCCAATCCAGTATAAATTTTAATCGTACAGTTTTATTATGATTTTGGTCCATATTTTATCTAAAGTATGTAGAAATTATGTCAGTGTTCATCATCCACTTTTTATTCTTTAATTTGCTTTCTCACGACCTGTTAGAGTCCATCACGAAAAGGATTTTGTTTCCTTTCATTTTTAACGACACTCTTTCGGCACAAAATGTAACATATTGTGTTTCCACTTTCGATTCAACTGAAAACGTTTACGTCCACTTTGGTTTATTATTTCCTTATACACATTTACCCTTTTTATTGCAAAAGTACTATTTCATTATGCTATTTTGAATTCTAGTGATTTTTTATTCCAATTCTTTTATTGTTTTCTAAAAGAAATGAAACAAGGATCAACGGTAAAAGTGGTATTGACTAGCACATGAGCCCTCTTATTTTATTATCATCAAATGTTTTTAAGAACATCAAAAAGACTTTTAATCTTCATGCATTTTTTTTTTGTATGTTACAAAAAGAAAAATTTCTCTCCATTACCACTATTTGAACCAGACTCTAGAATTTTTCTCTTACCTTGTGATGTCCAATTTCCATGTATGTTACTATTTTTGGTGTTCTGATTTTCACTCCAAGGCAAATCCTTTTATTTTATATGATGTATATTTAATCTTCAAAATCAACCATATGGAATTATGTCTCCTTTACCGTACTTTTGATCCCCCTCTTGCAAATTGCAACCAAACTTAAATTTCATAATCAATAATGTTCTTGTTAGACGAAATGAACCAAAAGACTTATTCCAAAAACATTCAATATTGTTTAATTTTTGTAGTGTAACATGGTTTGACCAGTTTTAGAGATATTAGTATTGCCACATTTAGTTCTGACTATCTCCCACCAAAGTCCTCCTCTTAAACTCAGGCTGTGAGTTTGATTATTGAATAAACACTTGGTGAACTGAAATTCCTCCTCTTAAGCTTTCTCTGTGGGCTAGAACAGCAACAGGCAGGACAATGAAAGCTCCAGAAGTATCCACCAAAGGAACATAAGTAGAAGGAATCATGTGTTGACCAATCTTCTTGTTTAGTTGAGATACATGAAACACATGATGTATTCTGGATCCGATTGGTAGCTTTAACTTGTAGGCAACAATACCAAACTTTTGTAAGACTTAAAAGGGGCCATAATATCTTGCTGAGAGTTTAAGGTTTTGTCTGAGAGCCACAGATGACTGCCTGTATGGTTGTAATTTCAAAAACAACCAGTCCCCAACATTAAAAGATCTGTCACATCTGGAGTTATCAGCATAAAACTTCATCCTGTCTTGACCCTTGAATATGTCTTCTTTTAGTAGCTGCAACATGTGGTCTCTCTCTCGCAAGTACTCTTGAACAGAAGCAACTGATGTAGTAGAGTGGACAGGGAAAGCAAGATGTGGAGGAAGATAACCATAGAAGGCCTGAAATGGTGTCATCTTAAGACTGGTGTGAAAATTGGTATTGAACCACCATTCAGCTAAAGATAGCCAATTGGCCCAAAGTTTGGGATTATTACCAGTCATGCACCTCAATTAATGCTCCAGGCATGCATTGGTTCTTTCTGTTTGTCCATATGAAGGATGGTAAGTAGTACTTAGATGTAAAGAGGTGCCTAGAGATTTGAACAGCTCCTGCTAGAATTGACTAATGAAAATCTTGTCCCTATCTGACACTATAGAAGATGGTAGTCCATGTAGCTTAAAGACATGATGCATAAGTTCTTTATCTACAGAAGCAGCTGTGAATGGATGGCTAAGAGCAATAAAGTGGCTATACCTTTTTAGCCTATCAACAACTACCAGTATAACAGACTTCCTATTTGAGATGAGAAAACCTTCAATGAAATCCATAGAGATATGTTGCCAAGCAGCATATAGTATAGGTAATGGATGTAGGAGGCCAGCAGGAGCAGAGTGTTCAGATTTGTTACATTGGCAGTCCTCACAATTGGCTACAAACTGGAGAATGTCTTGTTTCATCTTTGGCCAGAAGAAATAGGATTTGGCCCTATTATAGGTACCTAGCATCCCTGAGTGGCCACCAACAACTAAGGCATGTACTGACTGCATGATAGAGGTTCTCATATTATTACCAGCACCAACATATAGTCTCTTTTTGTACCTGAGAATGCCTCCTTGTAAGGAGAAGGATTGATATGTAGGGCTGATGAGTAGTTGACCCAACAAATGCTGAACAACTGTGTCATTTGTGTAGATGCTGGGGATATCTTGAGACCACTGAGGTTGAGACAAGGAGATGGCAGAGCATTCAGAAGATTGAAGAAGTCTTGACAAGGCATCTTCTATAGTGTTATCCTTACCCTTTTTATATTGGACCACATAGTCTAACCCCAAGAGTTTCATAAGCCATTTTTGTTGCAGAATAGATGTCATTCTTTGCTCCATGAAGAATCTTAAGCTCTGGTGATCAGTGTTGATAATGAACTGAGTGTGAGAGAGATAATGTCTCTATTTTTGCACAGCCATAACAATGGCTAGAAGTTATTTTTTATTAGTAGATAAATCTAAAGCCTTGGAACCAAGAGGCTTGCTGAAAAATGCAATAGGTCTGCCATGTTGCATCAAGGCAACACCAACCCCCCTAGTGCATGCATCAGTTTCCAAGACAAATGGAGAAGAGAAATCATGCAATGCTAGGACTGGAGTAGTTGTCATAGCCTTTTTGAGGTCTTGTAAAGCTTGTAGTGCAGTGGGAGACCAAACAAAGGAGTTCTTCTTAAGCCAGTCAGTAAGTGGCTTGCTAATATTGCCATATCCTTGGTTGAATCTTCTATAATAACCAGTGAGTCCCAAAAAAACCCCTCAATTATTTCAAAATTTTGGGTTGAGGCCAAGTTTGCATGGCTGCCAGCTTCTCAGGATCACCAACAACTCCACTAGAAGATATAAGATGACCCAAGTAATTCAACTGAGGTTGAGCAAAACAACATTTCTTGAAATTAGCAAAAAGACTGTGTTGTCTTAATAAGTCCAATACTTGGGAGAGATGTAACAAGTGTTCTTCAAGGGACTTGCTGTAAATAAGAATGTCATCAAAAAATACTAACACAAACTTTCTGAGGAATAGTTGAAACACCTTATTCATGAGAGACTGAAATGTAGCAGGTGCATTTGTAAGGCCAAATGGCATCACCTTGAACTCATAATGTCCATGATGAGTTCTTAAAGCAGTTTTTTAGATGTCCTCAATATGCATTCTAATTTGATGATAGCCTGCTTTAAGATCCAATTTGGTGAAAATGGTAGCTCCATTTAATTCATCAAGTAGTTCTTCAATGAGAGGAATGGGAAACTTATCCTTAACTGTCATATCATTCAGTTTTCTGTAGTCTACACAGAATCTCCAGGAGCCATCCTTTTTCTTGACCAATAAAATGGGTGCAACAAATGAACTGGTACTGTCTTGAATAAGGCCAGCATCTAACATCCTTGAACTAATTGTTCTACCACTGCCTTCTGAATGTAGGGACATCTATAAGGCCTTTGAGAGGTAGGTGTTAAATTAGGTTTTAAAGGAATTTTGTGGTCAATAACTCTGGTAGGAGGAAGTGTGGATGGTGAGTTAAAGACATCATCATAGCTGTGTAAAATAGATGTAACCTTATGAGGTGTAGCTGAAATGGAGAAAAATTGGCCAATAATGGTAGGTGTGTGGTTTTTAACAAATTTGAGAAAAGATTCACCACTGAGTAAGTTGCAAGAAGGCTTATCAGTGTGTCCTTGCAATGTAATCTGTGCACCTTGATGCTGAAAAGAGACTTTAAGGTCAGCTAGATTAAAAACAATATCACCCAACCTCTTGAGCCAGTCAACACCCAATACCATGTCACAACCCCCTAAAGGAAGCACTCTCAAATTACTAGCAAATTTGTAGCCCTGCATAGACCATTGTAAAGCTTGATAGATACCATGGCTGACAGTAGTGTCACCATTTGCAACAGTAACCAACTGTTTGAGTGTGAAAACGATTTCTGCTGATTTCGGTAATTTCGCGTGAGTGGGTGAGAAACTAAGTCTAAACCCTAAACAATGTACTACAAGGGAGTACTTTAGATTCGAGAGATCAATCTGTACACATCCAGCTTAAACCAAGAAATGGCCATTCCAGACTTGCTTCGGTCACAAAGTGAAGGATAAGGGTTGGTTTTAGGGAGGGAAGCAAAGAAAGTGTTGAGACCGAGAATAGTTGATTACGGAAGAGTAGTTCTTTGACTTGTATCGAGAAGTGAAAGCTAATGATGGGAAAGCTAGCAAGTGATTTCGAGTGTTGTTTGCTCCTGACTAAAACTTGTTGTTTGGTGGAAATAGGTAAGACCTATTTATACAAGTCGTAACAGAACGTACTCTGGTCTCGTAGAAAATGGAAACGGCTGAGTAAAGTGGAAGGAGGTGATAAATGGGTAACGCATGGAATTGATGTTCCATAATGAAAGGAGCATTTCACCATTATTCCTTGTATTTACTAACCGACTCATTCTTATGACACTTTCACGTAACGGGCGTAGTGTGCGTCGCATGTTGTAAACCGCCAAACCAATACCCTTTATGAGCATCCCCCAGTTTGTGACATGTGTTAGATGTCTCGAGTGTTTTTATGGGAAAACATGTAGCAAGGTGTTACGTGTGGCATGGTGGCATGCCAGTGGCCATGGTAGAGTCGATATGGCTTTGCCAAAGAATAGGCGTGGCCAAATTTGGGGTTTACATGCAAACCGTGATGTTTTGGCTTGGGGTCGTAAGTTAGGTGGCGAACTTGAACGGTCGAGATCCGCATATTAGAGGGAAGGATAGCCGTTGATTATTACAACCCTCCGTTTTAGCATCCAACGTTGAGCATGGCTTTGCCATAGAGTGGGCACGGCCAAATTAGGGTTTAGGTGCAAACCGTGTGTTTTGGCTTTGGGCCGCAAGTTGCCATGCGTCAGGTGGAGAACTTGTGTGGTCGAGATCTGCATCTCAAAGAGAAGGGTAGCCGTTGATTATTGCAACCTTTCTTTTTAGCAGCCAACATTGAGTATGGCTTTGTCAAAGAGTAGGCGCGGCCAAATTAGGGTTTAGGTGCAAACCGTGTGTTTTGGCTTTGGGCCGCAAGTTGCCATGCGTTAGGTGGCGAACTTGTATGGTCGAGATCTGCATCTCAAAGAGAAGGGTAGCCGTTGATTATTGCAACCCTTCGTTTGTAGCAGCCAGCGTTGAGTCATGGCCTTGTCAAAGAGTAGGCGCGGCCAAATTAGGGTTTAGGTGCAAACCATGTGTTTTGGCTTTGGGCCGCAGGTTGCCATGCGTCAGCTGGTGACTTTGGACGGCTAAGATCTGCATATTAGATGGAATGGTGGTCGTTGATCATTGAAACCCTTCGTTTTGGCAGCCAATGACGTGAAGGAGAGGCTGGCATGGTATAGGCACGGCCAAAACTAGGGTTTGGTGCAAACCATGGTGTTTGGCCTTGGGCCGCAAGTTGCCGTGCGTTAGGTGGCGAACTTGGATGGTTGAGATCTGTATCTCTAAGAGAAGGGTAGCCGTTGATTATTGCAACCCTTCGTTTTGGCATGGAGAAGTAGGTGGCATGGTTTTCCATTGGCACAGTGGAGCGGTGGGCATGGTTGGCATGCCTTGGCACAGAGACCTGGCTGTCATGGTTTGCCATTGGCACGGTGGTGCGGCTGGCATGGTTGGCATGCCTTGGCGCAGAGACGTGGCTGGCATGGTTTGCCATTGGCACGGTGGTGCGGTTGGCATGGTTGGCATGCCTTGGCGCAGAGACGTGGCTGGAATGGTTTGCCATTGGCACGGTGGTGCGGCTGGCATGGTTTTCCATTGGCACGGTGGTGCGGCTGGCATGGTTTTCCATTGGCACGGTGGTGCGGCTGGCATGGTTGGCATGCCTTGGCGCAGAGACGTGGCTGGCATGGTTTGCCATTGGCACGGTGGTGCGGCTGGCATGGTTGCCATGCCTTGGCGCAGAGATGTGGCTGGCATGGTTTGCTGTTGGCACGGTGGTGCGGCTGGCATGGTTGGCATGCCTTGGCGCAGAGACGTGGCTGACATGGTTTTCCATTGGCATGGTGGGAGAATTAGGGTTAGGTGTATACAGAGGTGATGTCAGTTAATACTAAGGGTTCTGTCGTGGAACATGACACATGTATAAAAAAAAAAGGTACCCTGGTAATTCTTACGTAAATACACTGATTGTTTCAATAAATGCGCTATTAGTCATAGTGACGTCATGCCAGATGTACAGTTTTACGATTTTATCCCTAAGCTAAAAACCACCATCAACACCAACATTTGGCCAGTAGGAGCTATGTGTAAATGTAATTTCTCAGCCAAAGAAGAATCTACAAAGCTATGAGTACTACCAGTATCAATCAAGAAAAATATATCTTGATTCAGAAGTTTACCTGGTACTCTAATTGTGCTTTGGGTAACAAGACCAGTCAATGCATGAAGAGATATCTCCATGGTTGTATCACCAGAAGCTGATGGAGAAGCTTGTCTCTTCTTCAGAGTCCTCAATAGGTGGAGAAGCAGTTTCTTCATCAGAAGCCACTAACATGAATAATTATTGCGTTTTGCAGCGATGGCCTGGCTTGTAGAAAACATCATAATTATAGCACAACCCTTTATCCCTTCTGGATTGCATTTGAGCAGGAGTGAGTCGTTTAATAGGTGGCAAAGTTGGCTCAGGCTTAGTTGGTGTAAGAGGGTGAGTAATGATAGGTTTATCGGAAGAGAAGGATGGTTGGGGTATATTGGTAAGTGGTGGTAATGAAGGTTTATAGCTTGAAGGTGGAGAGAATGAGCTAGTAGATGGTTCAAATTGTATGGGAAAAGTTTTGTAACGCTTGGATTGAGAATCAAATGAAGCTTGCTGTAATCAAGCTAAGTAAAAAGCCTGAGAATCTGAATTAGGTTTAAACATTTGAACAGGGTTACAGATTTCTTCCTTCAATCCACTGATAAAACTCATGGTGAAATAATCATCAGACAGATTTCGATTGTTAGCCTTCATTATAACTTTTAAACATTCGTATCTTTCATAATACTCTTCCACAGTAGTAATCTGGGACAACTTATTAAAACTGCCAACATAATTATCATAGGTTGCATCTTCGAATCGACAACAAACATCATAAGCAAAAGTAGACCAATCAATAAAAGATTTACCCTCTTGATAATATAAAAACCAAGCATCAGCCTTATCATCTAAGTGAATAGAAGCTATATCTACCTTCTTAGAGTTGTCGATAGAACTTAAGTAGAAATATCTTTCACATTTACGAATCCAAGCTCTCGGATTAGATCCATCGAAATGAGGAAAATCAATCTTAGGTTGGCGAGGGAAATTACCTGAAGTAAGAAGTAAACCAGTACGATGACCAGAATCACTACCTGAAGGAATGTTTTCAGTTTCACCATTTGGATCTGGCTGAATTGGAACACCGAGATGTTTACAGATGGTCGCAAATTGAAAACTCAAAGTTTCTTCAATCGAAGTCATCTTGAGTTTGATGTCGGAGACATCTTTTTCTAAAGCTGATAAACGTTCTCCATCAAGCTTTTGCTGATAAGCAACGTCCTTTACTGTAGGTGCTTTCTCACCTCCTGTCATGAATCAAAACACAGGATCGAACTAATCTGATACCAAATGTTATGAATCAACAAGTTGGATTGACTTCACACACACAGTAACCTACTCTTTCCAAAGGAATGAGCCTAAATTTTCATTAATCTCTTTCTTCTTACCAGATTGAACAAAATCATTGGAAATAAATACATCAATTATTCCTCACACTCTCAGCTTTCTTCTATAGCCGTTAGATCTCTTATACCTACTAATCCTGTGACTAAGAAAGACGGATAAGATATCCATGAAAATAAGGACACGTAAACACCTAAATTGACCAATCAGATAACTAGGCAAGTGACTATTCGGCTCACTCAAAAGTTAGCCAAAGGTCATATGGCTGATTCACTAACAGGCATATGACAGTTTCCTAGACAAAATAAAGTGTAACTCCTAAGAAAAACAATATTGAAGGTCTTAAGACATAATCAACAACCAGAAATCGAACACATGCAAGTTCATCACAGTTCTATTTTCAGAAATTCAAGATTCTTTGTTGCAATTTCAAGTTGTTCACGAACAACCCCAAAATCTCGAAGAAGATTTCCCACCAATTGAGACGACATCTGAACTGACAGATCTTTTTCATGATCAACTGCATGGAAGCAGGTTATGGAGAGATGATTTTCGTGAAACTCAATAACTTTGTCGCCTTCAACATAGTTTTCCTTTTTGCATCCATCCATTGTGCACACCATGATCTTACAGGATAATTTTTCACGTTACTGAACGAGTATATATCAGAGGAAGAATTCATGATATATATACATATGAGATGTTCATAGGGAAACCCTAGAGTTACTCGTATACGTTCGGTAACGGGCCAGGTGCACGTACACTCATGGTTATGAACCTGGTTCAAAACAGAGAGGACCATGGAGCCTAATTTAGAAGTAGTTTTGATAAAGATCCCAGCCAAATTCTAAACACATTGAAATAAGATATTGAAAGACAACAAATCAATTGTCATAAGGAAGCAAAACGAGGGATTTCAAAGTGAGCAACAAAGAGAACTTTCTCAAGAGTTGCTGATCAAGTATATTACAAATGTAATAATTAACTGGAGGAGAGCTCAACAGTAAAATGATCAACTTTCATTATTATTATTTTATTATATTTTTGGAAAAAAAAATGAAAAGCAGATACAACAGAGACCACTTTGTCAAGAAGAAAATCTTCTTGAGAATTATGAGCATCCTCACACGGTCTCAAAGAGGATGCTCATTAGTAAGCAGTCAAGTTGTAGTTTGACAAGCTAATAGCTCATCAAGGGTATTGACATTTTCCCTTTTTCTTTCTTGACTATTAACAGAAACATCATCAGATTTTTCAGAAGAATTAATATGAGAAGAAAAAGTATTACCCAATGCACCAGTTTTTTTCGCCTTCTTAATACTGCGTTTCAGACTATTTATACTGGTCTTGAGCTCCGAGACACGATTATTGATGTGAATATATTCGGGAACAGACACTTTTGATTCAAGACTTTCTTCAATAAGAGGCAAGGAGTTTGAACTTTTCTTCTTCCTTCGATGATTTTTTCTCTTCACAGAGCAATCTAAAGAGTCAGACGTCCATATGACATTCTTCCCTTTACAATTGTAAACAAAATTTGTGTCATATTTACAACCAAAAATTGTCCCACCATAGCACTTTTCTTGATTGCAGACTAGACCTTTAACACCATCATAATGATAAGAAGGTTTGGTTACTTCCTTAGACATCCATACAAGAATGTTATGAAGTTTTTCATTTCGTAGTCGAAAACGACATCTTCGTTCAAGATGACCCTTTTTGCCGCAATAATAACAGTTGAAGGGAATGTTTTTGACTGTTCTCATATGAGCTATTTTTGAAGGTTGACAATTGACCTTAGGAACATTAGCTGCTGAAAGTAGTTTTTCACTTTTGACATCAGTGAAATTTTCACTTGGGAGTTTGCCATTAGCACAAAAAAAATTAATCTTACAAGTACTTGGAGCGTCTATTCCTTTATAACTCAGACCACGTGTATCACGATGTTCTTTACATGCTCCCATCATAGAGGATGATTTTGTAGAACTAGCATTGAATCTTTTCAGATTCTTTTCCAGTGATTTGACCTTATCAAGAGCAGCAGCTAGATCAACCTCCAATTGTTTTTCTCTAGCGAAAAAGATGATTTCTCTTTTGTTCAAACATTTTTGTTGAGAGTCATAACTTGCTTCAGTTTCTGCAAGTCTATCTTTCAACACAAAGAGATTTCGACAAAGATTATCACATTCAGAATTTTTTGAACGTACATCTTCTTCACGATCTTTAAGAAGAGATTCTAAGAGTTTGTAACCACAATCATATCCCTTAAAGAGTTATCTCAATTTCCTGTTTTCTAAACAGAGAGGTTTCAGATATTCATCCAAGCAAGTTGTTGACCCTTTTTTCTTTATGAGATGGTCGAAAAGCTTGATATATTGTGAGACTTCCTCATCAATATCTTGTCCCTCTTCTGAATCGCTTTCATCTGAAAGATCATCCAACTGTTCATCTAGGCATTTTTCCCAGTTGAAATTAGTTTCAGTCCATGGAGAAGCTGTGAGAGATTTCTCAGGACATCCAAGACTTTAAACCAAATCAGAGAGTTTCTGAAATGGTGTTGCGTTGTCAGAGATAATACTATTGTCCCTAGAGACAGATCACTACAAACACAGACTTATGAGGTCTTAAACGTGTTTTCCTGCTCTGATACCAATTGAAAAAGCGGGGGTCTACAACCACACCCAATATTTCGCTCTGAAATCTATATGGACTAACTCCAATATACTTTCAAGAGAATCAACTAGACAGTCAGACTCAATCTTAAGAAAAGTATATCAAAGAGTTATATCTCTATTTCTTAATGTAATCAGCAAATCAAACAG
Source organism: Papaver armeniacum (assembly GCA_023531295.1). NCBI lineage: Eukaryota > Viridiplantae > Streptophyta > Magnoliopsida > Ranunculales > Papaveraceae > Papaver > Papaver armeniacum. Next base: position 61,776 of record JAJJWW010001987.1, on the reverse strand, counting down.
ATAGAAATCCATGAGCCTGATTATTATAAGAAACAACTTGGACGGTATCAAAAACTAATATCCAAGTGTCAATCAATTTAATCAACAAACAAAGGTTGAATTCACAATTGATTAAACTTAGCACAACCTGTGATATTTCAATTATATAGAAAATATAAGGCGGAAAAGAAACACCAGAAGTTTTGTTAAAAAGGAAACCGCAAATACAGAAAAACCCCGGGACCTAGTCCAGATTTGAACACCACACTGTATTAAGCCGCTACAGACACTACCCTACTCCAAGTTAACTTCGGACTGGAATGTAGTTGAGCCCTAACCAATCTCACACTGATCAAGGTACAGTCGCATTTATTACGCCTCTAGAACCACGCCGAATTCTGCGCACTTGATTCCCTCAGCTGATCTCACTCACAACTAAGAGTTGCTACGACCCAAAGTACAAAACTTGAAAAACCAATCTGTCTCACACAGAAAAGTCTATTGAATATATAAATCTGTCTCCCACATTTATAACTATGAGTTTTGTTCCATCTTTTGATAAATCAAGGTGAACATGAATCAATTGATATATCGGACTTATATTCCCGAAGAACATCCTAGAAATATCAATCATCTCGCAATAATTTTAATTGTATGGTAGCGAAAAAAAGATATTGTGGAATCAAAAACGATGAGACGAAGATGTTTGTGACTACTTTTTATCATGCCTATTAGAGATTAAATCTCGAGTTAATCTTAGAGAAGATATCACTCAATCACGATAGAAAACAACAAGATCAGAACACGCAACTACAAAGAAAATAGTTGGATATGGATTCACAATCCCAATGAAGTCTTCAAGTCGTTAACCTACTGGGTTTTAGAAAAACCTAAGGTTAAAGGAGAATCGACTCTAGTCGCAACTAGTATCACACATGAAGTGTGGAGATTAGGTTTCCCAGTTGCTAGAATTCTCCTTTATATTATCTTCAAATCAGGATCTGCAATCAATGTTACCTTGGAAACAAAGCATTCAATATTCACCATTAAATGAAAACCTGATTTGACTCAAGCTAATATCTTTCAACTGTTAGATCGAACTTAGCTTGTTACACACAAATGAAAAGTGACTTCATTTATATCAACCATATTCATCTTAACCATAACTAGTTCAAATGACTCAAATGAAACTAGTTCTAGAGTTGTTCAATCTTTTATATTCTAAAATCGATTTTGATTCACTCGAATCAATTCATGAACATTATAGCCACGGTTTGTAAAAGTATGCATTCCTTATTATATAAATGTATTAGTTCATGAACAAACCGATTTTAGAACATAACCCACTCAAGTATGCAAACGTGTACGCATACTTAAGTAGCCGGACTTGGACTGTGTTCGCCAGTATACAAATGGGTGCGCATACTGTCGTACACTTCCATGTTTTAGTTGAATCCAGTACGCGTATTTGTACGCATACTATAGTACCCGGACTTCAACTGACTTCGCCAGTACGCGTACAGGTACGCATACTCTAGCTCCCGGACTTTACATGACCTCGCCAGTACGCATACGGGTATGCATACTACATTCCGGTCTTGGATCAACATATATGCAAGTACGCATACTATGTACATAATCCAATTATGGTTAAGTGTTCCAAACTTCCATTTCAATCATTGAAACATTGTTAGAAGACGACAATAGCTGCCTCACACAAATTATTTGCTTCAAAGCAATTTTCAAGTGATCAAATGATCAATACAAAACATTCCGAGTCTACATCAAATGAATATCTCACACAAATCATGTAAGATGTCACCAGACGATTTCTACATGATCATTTTTTGACTTTCGTCAAGAATATAAGATGAACTTGGTTAAAGAGAAAGCTTACCAACACATATTTCGAGAAATATGTAAGCGAGTTAAAATCAGCTCGAAATATCAAATGTGTATAATCAAAGTCTATATAGCTATACGACTTTTGTCTCAAATATGAGATAGAGTATATAGACTTTTGAGTGATAGATGAGCTCAAGTCTCCACACACATTTTGTTGATGAAGTTCCAAAAGCTCCCCTTAGTAGTTCGTCGTCTTCAATCGATGAACGCCGTGAGGTCTAAAGCTCAACTACACTTTCTATCCTAATCCAAGACTTAGCTATAAGTAGACTAGAAATCAAGATTTATAGTTTTGGCAACTAAACTTGACAACAATCTTGAGATAGCAACGCTTGCGAGTTCGACCGAGCAGTGCTCTAACAAATAATGACCAAGGTAGTTTGTACAACAAGGAATTACCTACCCAAAAATACTGAGATAGGCAATAAATTGTTATCCAACTAATACATCGAAATCTCTCTTGGATGACAACTAAATATTATCTATCTTATAACATTGAAACCAGAGATATGCTTACCCACTGGGATATGAATAACATATAAATTCCTAATTTTGAAAAGATATTTAGAATAGTTCGGTTCGGGATATCACATTAATAAAAATTTCGCACATGTTCAGATATATTATGTTGACATCTTATGAACTTTCTATATTAACCAACCACTTTTCTGATAGCTATGCAAATCCTAAGATAATATCAAAACTGGAAACGTTTTTTTTTTTTTTTTGTTGGTTAACCTTGGGATCGATCCTTCTAGATATCATTGTTAAGGGATCGGTCCTGCTAGAGATCCTTGGGACCCATCCTAGTAGAGATCATTGTTTAAGTATTGGTCCTACTAGATATCCTTTGGTTCCTTTAAACTACGAATTGAAACAAGTTTCGCGAGTCTACTTCCTTAAACTCATGTAATTAAACATAATTTTCTAAGTATGGAATCAACCCGAAAGTTTAACATATTGATAAGTGCTTAGTTTACATGTTTTGAGTGTCAATTCCATACTTATTTTGGTAATATTTCATGCATATTATCTTTTATAATACTTGTTTTCTAGTTTATGTCTTTTATTAGGTGAATCATCCAAAAAGAAATGGAAATGTCTACAAGTGAAGTCTACACGTAGAGAAGGCACAAATGCCAAATGGAACTCGTTTAAGTCCATGTTATCTTTTCATCGTCTTGAAGGGAATTACAATACAAAGCCAATGGCGAAATAATGAGGTCACTCCGACATCGTATGAAGAAGTTATGAGCAAAACGAGAATTTAAGCTTGTCGGTTCCTTGGGATGGACATTTTAACGGGTTTTATGAAGAAAAACCAAAAGTATCCAGGAGAAAAAAATGTCAACGAGGTGTTAGAAAATTAAATTAAAATTTAAACATTTCAGCGACTGGGATGGACAGTCACAGAGTTTCAGCCTAAGAAACAGTGCCCACAATCAGTCGTCTCGCGATCGTGTTATTCATACAAGCGTCTTCTTTCATCTGCGACTGATAGGGTGTAGAATACATCCTATTTACTATTTATTATTTATGCTTTCTGTGCTATTTTTCTTGTAAATTATGTATTTTACGCTTGTTTTGAGTTTTATAGCTATTTTGGAGTCACACGGAGAAATAGAAGAAGAAATTACCCAAATTTAGCCAAAAGGGCAAAATAGTCATTCATGGGCAAACACTATCGGGAGCCGAATCAACGTTAAGGGGCATCTCTCTTTTGGAGGAGGACTAAAAACAGCCAGCTGATAAGGGGTGAGCACAGGTTATAGGGCACCCACTAGGGTATCCCTTATCTTATGCAATGGGGTGTCATTATCCAACCTGCTTCTTTAACCTAAATCGAGAGAACAATTCTCTCAATCATTTTGCATCTGAGAGCTACAGCCGAGAAGCAGCCATTGCTGCTGTTGATTTGTTCAAGATATTGAGAGACAAAATCGAGGATAATTGATGAGAGATCGAGCGGGATTGTGAAAGGAGATCAAGAATAGAGAGAGCTGATGATAGGTGTAGAATACACCGTATTTACTATACAGAGTTTATGCTTTCTTTGCTATTTTTCTTGTAAATTATGTATTTTACGCTTGTTTTGAGTTTTGTAGCTACTTTGGAGTCGCACGGACGAAAAGAAGGAGAAATCACCAAAATTGAGCAAAAAGGGCAAATCTGTCATTTCAGGGGAGAACACTATCTGGAGCCCAGTCACATGTTAAGGGGCAACTCCCTTTTGGGAGGAATACTAGACGCAGTCCAGATGAGGTTAAGGGGTTGTCATTCAGGTACCCCTTATCATTTGTTGGAGGGTGTAATTATCCCTGGGGTGGATAAATCCAACCCAATCTATAACCCTAAATTGAGAAGAGTAATCTTCTCAATCATTTCCATTCATTTCACCCAAAATCGAGAGACAATGGTCACTCTTGTCCGAGTGCTTGAAAGTGAGTAGAGATTAAATCAAGAACAGATCGAGAAATTAAAGATGGTGGTGTTGTTTAGAAGCAAAGCAGCCAAATTATTATGAAATTGGAAGTCATGGATTGCTGTTTCTGTGAATCAGATGAAGATGGGGACGCTGCTATGTCGAGATTGGTGGTTCGAAGTAATTGGCAGAGTGGGTTAGGGTTCCTGATGAGATTCGATGGAGGTTGAAGATGAAGTAAAATTATGAGATGATTCTCGCTCTTGGAAGTCGCAAATTTGAGATGATGAAAGAACAAATCGGGAGATGAGTTCAAGATCGAGAGAAAGCGATTTAGAAGAGATGGAATTTTACAGAATGAAAGGGTTTGCTGAAGAGAACAGGGACGAGAGGAATTAATGGGTATGACTCAGTTGAAGTCGTGAATATGGAGATGACAGGGAGAAGATGAACCTGATGATGGAGAAACTGAACCAAGGATGGTGATGGTGGTATCTGAGATGGGTTATTCTGCAAGAGGGTTTCCTTCTTAGTCCAATTGGTCTTTGTTGATGGCTTTATTGGTTGAACTAATGGGTTTCGAACTGGAATTAAGTGCAAATTTGAATTACAAGTGAGTGGGAAGATTATGGCCGGATTGAATCGAGGAAATGGAGATGAGAGTGATCTTTGGCAAAGAGTCATTTGGCGATCTGACGATGATAGAATGGATGATTCAAATTTGGGCAAATGGTGATGATGCTTGAGATGGGTTAAAGCGGCTGTTGGTGGGGATTAAGAAGATGATTGAGGTGGTGAAGGTGGATTGAAATTGGGTTTGTGTTGGCAATGGTGGTACTGAGTCTGATTGCAGCTCAGATAGAGCAAGGTGGTGCAGGACAAGGTGCTTATGGAGATGGTGTATGGAACTGCAGGTGATGAGCTTTGGTTTGTGAAGGTTGAGTCTGTGGTGTTCAAATGGCTCGAGATGAGTCAGAAAGCTAAAGGATGCAGGTGGTTGTGGAGTTATTCAAAGTGAGATGGTTTGTAGTTTGTTGATTGCGGGTTGGCTTTGAGCCGTGACTTTGAGTGCAATGCGAGATTGAATGAGTGCTTTGTATTAGAATTGATGTTGTGCATTTGTTATGGCTGAGCATGAAGGAGTGATTTGACTTTGGTGATGGCTTAATGGCAAATATGGTTGCATTCTCGTTGTCGCTGCCCAGAGGAATTGAGCTATGGATATCTTTGGTTTAAGGATCCGATGGTGTTATGGGATGGCCGTGAAGTGGATTTGAAGTCTGCAATTGTTGTGACTCGAATAAGGCTCAATGGGAAGTTTGTTTGTCGAGTTAAGATGGGATTGTAATTGTGACTCGGAGAAGAGTCAAGTTGGGCCCCTAAGTCGCTTAGATGAATATGAGATGGAAGAGGGATGTGCTAAGTTGATGGTGATGCAGGCGAGTTTGAATGGACTTTGGTAGTCAAGGAGAGAACTGTGGCCTGAGTGAGATGAATCTGAAGCTGCACAAGTGAAGAAGGCATAGCCATGATAGCTGAGGCGTGAAGCACAATCATTGTGCAACAACACAGCTCTGGCCAGAGCAATGGCTTATGCCATGGCAACTTAGCCGAGTCGGCCCGATTAGGCCGGGACTCGAATCTTGACTTCGGTTCGACTCGTGACCCAGACTTTGACCCCGATTGACTAACGGTTGACTGTTAGTTTGACCTAACGGTAACAGAATCTTGGACGGAATATTCCATCACCGGCAACGACTTTCAGGCGACCGGCGGCAACAATTCCGGCCACAATCCCAGTTTTCCGGCGAGCAAAATTCCAGAATTTTCTATGGACTTCTTTCATGGGTGTGAAGACTTGGACTAGGAATTGTATGGAGAATTTGGCTCAAATTTGGAAAGAGAAGATGAAGAGTTGAGAAAGACTTGAATTTGGAAATTGAATTGCTAAAGGAAAAGGATTCTAATCCTTGGAAGAGTTGGAGAATATTGAAGCCTATAAATAGAGAAGTTTTCTACATCTTTTTACACACCTCTCTACACACACAACACTTGTGTTTTTGCTTGCTTTTCTAAGATTCTTCTTCTTAATTATTTGTGTGAACTTGAAAATTCTCCTTTTAATATTTATTATTTGTGTGAATTTCAAAAGCATGAGTAGCTAATTTTCTTATTGATTGAGGATGAATTCCTAGTTCTTAATATATGGTTTGAGTTTTGTTTCAATTCTATCTTGAGGTTTTTCACATAATTATCGTTTGTTTTTACTAATAGGAATGATCTTAAAGACATTCATGATTGATTGATAGATTGTTTAGGTGGCCAACTAAATTGATTTGTTAATTTGATCTAAAGCTAGTGAAAGTTAGGAGATAAGTAATCGTTTCTTGACTCTTTACATAAGTAGCAAACACGAGACCTTGCGGAGGGATTCCGTGGAGCAATTGTGTGTAGAAACAACGTTAGCAAGTAGACCTTGATCTAAGAGTCTAACTACTAATATCAACCTAATAAGTTCATAAATCTTAATGCGTTTATTTTAAATTACATCTTGATTGATCTACTTCTAGGTGGTTTGGTAAATAGAATCCGGTGTCGAGAACTTCGTGTGTCCGGTGATACAAGGGATTTAGGGTTTAGCACTGATCTAGGCTGCTTTACCTACGGTTGGTGATAATTTGTGACTAATAACAAGTAGAAAAGAACATAACTTTAATCATTGTTTTGCAACGAAGAAGGATTCCTTGATCTTGTCTCTCTTATTGATTTCAACTTTAACTTTTAATTGCTTTATTTACTTTTTTTTTGCTTTATACATCCCCCCTTTTCGTGACAATTTTACAACTAGAATCTCTTGCTCCTCGTGGGAACGAACTTGACTACACTATATTACTTGTTAATTAGGTGGAAATATCTTGATTAATTTGTTGTGGTTACGACACGCATCAAATTTTGGCGCCGCTGCCGGGGAGCAACGGGCGATTTTTAGTTGTTTTTTTTGCTTTGTTAGATTCTTTACCGTATCTAACTTAGTTTGTGAGAATCTTATTTCAGGTGCTATACCTTTGGTGAATGCTTAAAGAGGGCAGACCGAGTCCAATACGTCTTCGATCGGGCACTCAACTAAAGGATTTCATTCGTGCGATTAACACTCCACTTCCTCCTTCTTCATCAAGTGATTTCACAGATTCGGACAAAGAGGAAGAAACGATGGCTGATCGTACACTCAAGGACCTAGCTTCTCACAAGCTTGACACACAACAATGGTGTATCCAAACTAACTCAACTTTCGAGATCAAGCCGGGGTTGATTAGAGAGTTACCAAAGTTCCATGGCATGGTGAATGAGGACCCAAACAAACATCTTATGGACTTCTATGCCATAGTTATGGCTATGCTTCCACCGGAGACTAATGCGGATGGAGCAATGTTGAAAGCTTTCCCGTTTTCTTTGGCGGGCAATGCTAAGGAATGGTTATATTATTTACCTTCCGGAAGTATCACAACATGGAATGGGATGAAGAAACTTTTCCTCGAGAGATATTTTCCCGCATCCAAAGCTACTCAAATTCGCAAGGAGATTTGTGGATTGAAACAACAAGTGGGAGAATCATTGTATGAATGTTGGGACCGATACAAGAGGTTGGTGGCAAGCTGTCCACACCATCAATTTAGTGATGTTATGATACTCCAATACTTCTATGAAGCTCTTCACCCAAGTGATAGGTCTCTTCTTGACGCCGCGGGTGGTGGTGCACTAATGAACAAGACTTTGACCGAAGCTAGAGAGTTGATTGAAAGTATGGCGGCAAACTCGCAACAATTCTACACAAGGGATGAACCAATGGTTAGGCGAGTGCATGAAGTTAGTGATACATCATCACATCTTGATCAAAGGATGAGTAACATGGAGATAATGATGCAAAGGATGGACGCGGTAATTATTCCGGATGGTGAGACCGAACAAGTGAATGCTTTATATCCAAATCAAAGGCCAAGGTACGATCCATACTCCAATACCTATAATCCCGGTTGGAAGGATCATCCCAACTTTAGTTATGCAAACAAGCAAGCGGCGGCTCCTAATCCATATGCGCAACAAGGTGGTTTCCAACAATCATGCTTTCAACCTCAACAACAAGGTGGTTCTCAACAATTCCAACCACAACAAGTCAAGGAGCGTGATTCTTTGAATGATGACAAACTCAATGCGTTAATGCAAGGTGTGCAAGGTCTTACTTCTATGTTCCAACAAAGCCAACAAAAGACCGATTCGGCCATCAAGGATTTACAAACTCAAATGGGACAATTGGCGACCGATGTGAACCTATTAAAATCTCAAGCATCCACAAAACTTCCTTCGCAACCATTTGTGAATCCAAGAGAGAATGTTAATGCGGTTACTTTAAGAAGTGGAAGACAAGTGGATGGTCCAAGTCATCATGAAGAAGCTATTGAAGAGGTAGTCAAAAATAAGGAGGAAGCCGCACCAAAGGAGAAGTCAACACCAACCGACCAATCCAAGGAACCGGTTCCTACTTTCACTACTCCACCTCCTTTTCCTAGTCGTTTTGCTAAATCCAAGAAAGAAGCTCAAGACAAGGCACTTATGGATATTTTCAAGAAGATTGAAATCAACATCCCATTCATTGAGGCCATTAAGACAATGCCACGGTATGCGAAGTTCATGAAGGAATTATGCACAAAGAAGGATAGGTTGCTTGATAATGAAATTACTAAAGTTGGCGAGAGTGCGTCGGCTATGCTATTGAAGAAGATGCCTACAAAGTGCACGGATCCCGGTGGTTTCACGGTGCCAATTACTATTGGTAAGCAAAGGTTTGAACATGCTTTACTTGACTTGGGTGCTTCCATTAGTGTGATGTCGGCCGAAATATATGACTCCTTGAATCTTGGACCTTTGAAAGAGACGAGAGTTATTATCCAATTAGCAAACAAGTCGAACATATATCCAAAGGGACTTGTAGAAGACGTGCTAGTGCAAGTAAATGAGCTTATTTTTCCGGTGGACTTCTTTGTGGTGGATATGGACAACAATGAGAACCGAGCATCTACTTCTTTACTTCTTGGGAGGCCATTCATGAAGACCGCGAAGACGAAGATTGATGTTGATAAGGGTACACTCACTATGGAATTCGACAAGGAGATAATACACTTTAATATATTTGAAGCCATGCGCTACCCAAGTGATGTGCATTCCGTTTACTCCATTGATGTGGTTGATTCATTAGCGAAACAAATGGTGGAATTGAACCAAGAGGATGAACTTGATGTGGTGTTGCAAAAAAGCATTGAATTGGACGTCCATGGCTTGTCTAACTTGGATGTTGAAATCTCCAAGGAATTGGTGGAGATGTGTGGTGCTTTGGCGACATTGCAAGAAGCTAAAAAGGGTAATGTTTCATATATTTCTTTACCCGTGAATGATGAAGTACTTGTACCATCTATTGTGAGGGCGCCCAAACTAGAATTGAAGCCGCTTCCGGACCATTTGAAGTATGCTTTCTTGGGAGATGGAGATGAGCTTCCGGTGATTATTTCAAAGAATCTCACGCCGGTACAACAAGACCGTTTGCTTAGAGTCTTGAGAGAGCACAAAACGGCTATTGGGTGGACAATTGCGGATATCAAGGGCATTAGTCCATCCATGTGCATGCATAGGATTCTAATGGAAGAAAACGTGAAGCCGGTACGTGATGCTCAACGTAGGCTTAATCCTCCCATGATGGAGGTTGTGAAGAAAGAGATACTCAAATTGCTAAGTGTGGGGGTGATCTACCCAATTTCCGATAGCAAGTGGGTTAGTCCGGTTCAAGTGGTACCAAAGAAGTCCGGAGTCACGGTTGTTCGAAATCAAGATGATGAACTTGTTCCTACAAGAGTTCAAACCGGTTGGAGAGTGTGCATTGACTATAGAAAGCTTAATTCCGCAACCCGAAAGGATCACTTTCCTTTACCTTTCATTGATCAAATGTTGGAACGGTTAGCGGGGCATTCTTATTATTGCTTTTTGGATGGTTATTCGGGATACAATCAAATTGTTATTGCACCGGAGGACCAAGAGAAGACCACTTTCACTTGTCCATTTGGAACGTTTGCATATAGACGGATGCCGTTTGGCCTTTGCAATGCGCCGGCTACTTTTCAAAGATGCATGGTGAGTATATTCTCGGATTATGTGGAGCGCATCATCGAGGTATTTATGGATGACTTTAGTGTTTACGGCAATTCTTTTGATGGTTGTTTAAACAACCTTGAACTAGTTCTTAAACGATGCATAGACACAAACCTTGTCCTTAATTGGGAGAAATGTCACTTTATGGTAAACCACGGCATAGTACTTGGTCACATTGTGTCCTCTCGAGGGCTCGAAGTGGACAAGTCAAAGATAGATTTAATAAGAAACTTACAATATCCCACTTCGGTGAGGGAGATCCGTTCTTTTCTTGGTCATGCAGGTTTCTATAGGCGGTTTATCAAGGATTTCTCCAAAATCTCCATGCCGATGTGCAAGTTATTACAAAAGGAGGTACCTTTCGACTTCAACAAGGAATGCAAGGATGCTTTTGACAAATTAAAGGATATGTTGACAAGCGCACCAATTATCAAATCACCGGATTGGAATCTTCCATTTGAATTAATGTGTGATGCTAGTGATTATGCGGTTGGAGCCGTTTTGGGTCAAAGAGTGGACAAGTTGTCCCATGTTATCTATTATGCATCTAGGACCCTTAATGATGCACAAATCAATTATTCTACCACGGAAAAGGAGTTATTGGCTATAGTTTTCGCATTGGAAAAATTTCGATCATACTTGGTGGGTACAAAGGTTATTGTGTATTCCGATCATGCCGCACTAAGACACTTAATAAAGAAGAAAGAAGCTAAGCCAAGATTAATCCGGTGGATCCTATTGTTACAAGAGTTCGACATAGAAATTCGTGATAAGAGGGGTGTGGAGAATACCGTTGCGGATCATCTTAGTAGACTTGTTATGTCTCAAGAGGAACTTCCATTACATGACCGCTTTCCGGACGAACAACTTTTCTCCATGGAAGAATCAACACCTTGGTATGCGGATATAGTGAATTACTTGGTGACAAGGAAAGTACCTAGTACAATGTCCAATTTCCAAAAGATGAAACTTAAGAAGGTAGCTAAGCAATATGTGTGGGATGAACCATACTTATGGAAATATGGCGTTGATCAAATAATGCGAAGGTGCGTGCCTAATTCCGAATTTCAATCCATTCTCTCCTTTTGCCACACTTTTGCTTGTGGTGGCCACTTTGGTTCGAAACGTACCGCTCTCAAAGTTCTCGAGAGTGGATTTTATTGGCCCACCTTGTTTGAAGATTCATATGTTTTTGTAAATCGTGTGATAGATGTCAACGAACGGGCAATCTAGGTGCTCGAAATCAAATGCCACTCACACCAATTCTCGCCGTTGAGATTTTTGATGTGTGGGGTATCGATTTTATGGGCCCTTTTGTCAATTCGAATGGAAACTTTTATATACTTCTTGCCGTTGATTATGTTTCGAAATGGGTGGAAGCTAGAGCCACCAAAACTAATGACTCTCAAGTTGTTTGTGATTTTGTAAGGGAAAACATATTCAATAGGCATGGTACACCAAGAGTGGTGATAAGCGATGGAGGCTCACATTTCAAGAAGGCTTTCCACGCTCTCCTCAAGAGGTACAACATGACACACAAAATTGGTACGCCTTATCATCCACAAACTAGTGGACAAGCGGAAATTTCAAATCGTGAGATCAAGTCCATTCTTGAGAAAACGGTGAATACCACAAGGAAAGATTGGAGCTTTAAGCTCAATGATGCACTTTGGGCGTATAGAACGGCGTATAAGACACCGATTGGTATGTCTCCATATAGGTTGGTTTATGGTAAGGCTTGTCATCTTCCGGTTGAACTTGAACACAAGGCTTATTGGGAGATAAAGAAATTCAACATGGAGTATGATGAAGCGGGGAAACAAAGGAAGTTACAACTACATGAGTTAGAGGAGATACGTAATGATGCTTACGAGAGTGCCCGTATTTACAAGGAAAAGACCAAGCTTTTTCATGACAAGATGATTTCTCGTAAAAGCTTCATCGTGGGACAAAAAGTCCTTTTATATCATTCTCGCCTTAAATTATTTCCTGGAAAGTTAAGGTCCCGATGGATTGGACCATATGTTGTTACTAATGTTTTTCCTCATGGTGCAGTTGAAATTACTAGTCTTAGAGACAATTCGGTTTCCAAAGTCAACGGCCATAGATTGAAGCCATACTATGAGAACATCGCTTATGTGAATGTTGATGAACTTTCATTTGGAGATGCACTCCCTCTGGAGGAGTAATGTGCCGCAAGAGCTAAGTCGGGCCGTCGACTTTAAAACAAGCGCTTAATGGGAGGCAACCCATAGGTTTTGTATTTCTTATTCTTTTTTATTTTTGTTATTTCTTTTTCTTGTTTCTTATCATGTTAAAATTTCCCACCTTGACTTTACTAGGAGGATTCAATTACATTGAGGACAATGTAAGGTTTAAGTGTGGGGGAGTGGTTAAGCATGTTTTTAAAACAAAAATTACAAAAAAATTACAAAATTAAAAAAAAAAAAAGTTTTACTTAAAAACTCCAACTTTTAAAGATTTTAGAGTCACTAGCATACTTCTAGGTATGTTTACATAGAGATTTTGACCGACATAATTGAACTTGGAAATGTTAGAGAACTACATTCGGATTTCTTGCTTGTTTGAGTGTTAAATAATGGATTTAATCATGCCGGTGATGCGAATTTGGTGCAGGGAGAAGTGCATTATTAGAGTTGCTGATCAATCATTAGTGGAGACTACCCGTATTCATATCATGTGAGGCACCGACCAGAAATCTTCCATCTACTAAAGAGCTTCTTTTGAGTGTGTGTCACCATACGTTAATTCCGGGTAGAATGGTGAGCTACCCAACCTCCCACCAATAGAAGCACTACTCTTTGATCTCTTGAGTGCTAATTTTGTCAATCATGAGGGTGACGTCTATAGATGAAAGCTTCCTTCTTGTAGTTCGATTTGCAGTTAGCACCATTCTCTCGCGACAATAACGGATCCATAGAAACACTCTCATCATCAACAAGGAGCGACATCAAAATCTACAAGGAAAGTTGGAAAAGTTTAAGGTTTATAAGCAACGGAACAAGAAAAAGAGCAAATTTCAAATACAAGTAAAGCAACATACAAATGAGCGAATTTTACGTATATGTTGAATACTTACAATACAATGAGCATAATTATACATACAAGTATGAAGACTTATTCATAAAAGTGAAGAAAATTAAAAGGTGAGAATTTTTGAAAGTTTATGATTTCAAGACGATACAAGTTGTGAAGAATCAAGTGGTAAAATACTTCTTCCACGGCCATGGTTTATTTTGTATTTAATTTCTCTTGTTTTCAAAAAAAAAAAAAAAAAAAAAAAAAAAATGAAAAAAAAAAAAAGAAAAAGGAAAAAAAAAAGAAAAAAAAACAAGAGAAATATTTGTTCTTATTTTTATTTAATGAGCCGTGGGGAAGGAAAATCTATAAGGAAGTTTCAAGCAACAAGGATTTAAGGTAAAAAGGTTACAAATTTTCAAGGATTTGTGAAATTCGAGAGTTTATCATCAATAGTTGAAACCGAAGACGAAGACCATGAAGATCAAGACGAGGAGAGGAAGACGTTTCTATTGGATGCCGTGAGAGTGGTGTTATCATAATTGGCGATCGGATGTGAAGGTGAGTAAGTAATCTCATCCTCAATAATATATGGTTGATTTCCTTTCGTAGAGATCGTCAGAAAAATGGTTTTTCAAAATATTAAAAGATGTGGGTTTTTAAAAATCTTTCGGAAGTTGTCCTTCCCACCATTCAACGTGTCGCAGATTTCTCTCTTCATTCCTACCGCACACATGTGAGAACCATAAAAAAGCCGTCTTTTTGAGTGCAATTATCATAAAATCCTTTTTGGTGAGGGCAGAAGTCGAGGCGAAATGCTTATTGATCGTTTCTCAAACACGCGTTCTCTCATTATGGTGTGGTTATTTCTCACTCAACATTTAAGAACGAGAATATGTTCTTTAGTATTTCTAACTTCTTATTACTAGCATGCAGAAATTTTATGTCCTCATAGCTCTTTGGATGCTTAGGACGCTTGAACGCTTTGAAGTTGTGAGTTTTTAGTTTGATTTGCTCGAGGACTAGCAAAGTCTAAGTGTGGGGGAATTTGATAGGTGTAGAATACACATCCTATTTACTATACAGAGTTTATGCTTTCTTTGCTATTTTTCTTGTAAATTATGTATTTTACGCTTGTTTTGAGTTTTGTAGCTACTTTGGAGTCGCACGGACGAAAAGAAGGAGAAATCACCAAAATTGAGTAAAAAGGGCAAATCTATCATTTCGAGGAGAAACACTATCTGGAGCCCGAGTCACATGTTAAGGGGCAACTCCCTTTTGGGAGGAATACTAGACGCAGATCCAGATGAGGTTAAGGGGTTGTCATTCGGTACCCCTTATCATTTGTTGGAGGGTGTAATTATCCTGGGTGGATAAATCCAACCCAATCTATAACCCTAAATTGAGAAGAGTAATCTTCTCAATCATTTCCATTCATTTCACCCAAAATCGAGAGACAATGGCTGCTCTTTGTCCGAGTGCTTAAAAGTGAGTAGAGATTAAATCAAGAAACAGATCGAGAAATTAAAGATGGTGGTGTTGTTTAGAAGCAAAGCGACCAAATTATTATGAAATTGGAAGTCATGGATTGTTGTTTACGTGAATCGAGATGAAGATGGAGACGCTGCTATGTCGAGATTGGTGGTTCGAGGTAATTGGCAGAGTGGGTTAGGGTTCCTGATGAGATTCGATGGAGGTTGAAGATGAAGTAAAATTGTGAGATGATTCTGCTCTTGGAAGCTGCAAATTTGAGATGATGAAAGAACAATCGAGGAGATGAGTTCAAGATCGAGAGAAAGCGAGTTTAGAAGAGATGGAATTTCACAGAATGAAAGGGTTTGCTGAAGAGAACAGGGACGAGAGGAATTAATGGGTATGACTCAGTTGAAGTCGTGAATATGGAGATGACAGGGAGAAGATGAACCTGATGATGGAGAAACTGAACCAAGGATGGTGATGGTGGTATCTGAGATGGGTTATTCTGCAAGAGGGTTTCCTTCTTAGTCCAATTGGTGTTGTTGATGGCTTTATTGGTTGAACTAATGGGTTTGGAACTGGAATTAAGTGCGGTGGAATTACAGTGGTTTGGGAAGATTATGGCTGGATTGAATCGAGGAAATGGAGATGAGAGTGATCTTTTGTAAGAGTTTTGGCGATCTACATGATGATAGAATGGATGATTCAAATTTGGGCAAATGGTGATGATGCTTGAGATGGGTTAAAAGCTGCCGTTGGTGGGGATTAAGAAGATGATTGAGGTGGTGAAGGTGGATTGAAATTGGGTTTGTGTTGGCAATGGTGGTACTGAGTCTGATTGCAGCTCAGATAGAGCAATGTGGTGCAGGACAAGGTGCTTATGGAGATGGTGTATGGAACTGCAGGTGATGAGCTTTGGTTTGTGAAGGTTGAGTCTGTGGTGTTCAAATGGCCTGAGATGAGCTGTGAAAGCTAAAGGATGCAAACACAGGAGTTATTCGAGTGAGATGGTTTGTAGTTTGTTGATTGCGGAGTTGGCTTTGAGCCGTGACTTTGAGTGCAATGCAGGATTGAATGAGTCAGATTAGAATTGATGTTGTGCAATTTGTTATGGCTGAGCATGAAGGAGTGATTTGACTTTGGTGATGGCTTAATGGCAAATATGGTTGCATTCATTCTTTGCCCGAGGAATTGAGCTATGGATATCTTTGGGTTAAGGATCTGATGGTGTTATGGGATGGCTGTGAAGTGGATTTGAAGCTGCAGCTGTTGTGACTCAGTATAAGGCTCAATGGGAAGTTTGCTGTCAGAGTTAAGATGGGATTGTAATTATGACTCGGAGAAGAGTCAAGTTGGAACCGAAGTCGCTAGATGAATATGAGATGGAAGAGGGATGTGCTAAGTTGATGGTGATGCGGGCGAGTTTGAATGGACTTTGGTAGTCAAGGAGAGAACGTGGCTTTGAGTGAGATGAATCGAAAGTCTGCACAAGTGAAGAAGGCATAGCCATGATGGGCGAGGCGTGAAGCACAATCATTGTGCAACAACACGGCTACGGCGAGCAATGGCTTATGCCATGGCAACTTAGCCGAGTCAGCCCAGTTAGCTGGACTCAGATGCTGACTCGGTTCTGACTCGTGACCCAGACTTTGACCCGATTGACTAACGGTTGACTGTTAGTTTGACCTAACGGTAACAGAATCTTGGACGGAATATTCCATCACCGGCGACGACTTTCAGGTGACCGGCGGCAACAATTCCGGCCGAATTCCGGCCACAATCCCAGTTTTCCGGCGAGCAAAATTCCAGAATTTTCTATGGACTTCTTTCATGGGTGTGAAGACTTGGACTAGGAATTGTATGGAGAATTTGGCTCAAATTTGGAAAGAGAAGATGAAGAGTTGAGAAAGACTTGAATTTGGAAATTGAATTGCTAAAGGAAAAGGATTCTAATCCTTGGAAGAGTTGGAGAATATTGAAGCCTATAAATAGAGAAGTTTTCTACATCTTTTAACACACCTCTCTACACACACAACACTTGTGTTTTTGCTTGCTTTTCTAAGATTCTTCTTCTTAATTATTTGTGTGAACTTGAAAATTCTCCTTTTAATATTTATTATTTGTGTGAATTTCAAAAGCATGAGTAGCTAATTTTCTTATTGATTGAGGATGAATTCCTAGTTCTTAATATATGGTTTGAGTTTTGTTTCAATTCTATCTTGAGGTTTTTCACATAATTATCGTTTGTTTTTACTAATAGGAATGATCTTAAAGACATTCATGATTGATTGATAGATTGTTTAGGTGGCCAACTAAATTGATTTGTTAATTTGATCTAAAGCTAGTGAAAGTTAGGAGATAAGTAATCGTTTCTTGACTCTTTACATAAGTAGCAAACACGAGACCTTGCGGAGGGATTCCGTGGAGCAATTGTGTGTAGAAACAACGTTAGCAAGTAGACCTTGATCTAAGAGTCTAACTACTAATATCAACCTAATAAGTTCATAAATCTTAATGCGTTTATTTTAAACTACATCTTGAGTGATCTACTTCTAGGTGGTTTGGTAAATAGAATCCGGTAGTCGAGAACTTCCGTGTCCGGTGATACAAGGGATTTAGGGGTTTAGCACTGATCTAGCTGCTTTACCTACGGTTGGTGATAATTTGTGACTAATAACAAGTAGAAAAGAACATAACTTTAATCATTGTTTTGCAACGAAGAAGGATTCCTTGATCTTGTCTCTCTTATTGATTTCAACTTTAACTTTTAATTGCTTTATTTACTTTTTTTTGCTTTATACATCCCCCCTTTCGTGACAATTTTACAACTAGAATCTCTTGCTCCTCGTGGGAACGAACTTGACTACACTATATTACTTGTTAATTAGGTGGAAATATCTTGATTAATTTGTTGTGGTTACGACACGCATCAGCTGAGGGTTTAGATGCTGCCATAAAATTGCAGATCGATTCTGTAAAATCAGTCGAATGATGAACAGAAAGGGGATCTGGTGGATGTGATGATGAAAGGGTTATGATGATTTTGGGTAAGAAACTGGTGGTGCTACTAAACATGGAAAGAAGAGAAGGAATTGAGGCTGTTATTGGGTTCGATTTGTTGTTGTTGCAGTAGATGAAATAAGGAGGGTGAGTATGACGCAGATGAGAAAATGGGTATGAGTCTAATTTGTTTCATAAGAAGTCAAGTCATGGTTTGAAGTGATAAGAGATGATGGTGTTGTGAATGGAATTGATGGGTTTCGATCTGGGGGGTGCTTTCTTTGTGTCAAGAATAGTGGTGATTGAGATCCAGAGAAGTAAATTGATGTTCTTTATAATCGATTCATGGAAAGAGGAGAAGATGGGTTTTGGTCTTTGTTGGTAGCCCATTTGTTTGAAATTGGCAGTGGTATTGAGATTAAATCTGGCAGCTAGAGGTGATGGCAGTTGGTGTTGCAGCTGATCAGGGAATGAATGGGTCTGTAATGCTGTGACCATGGAAAGTGTGTGGCTTGAGCTATTGAAGCAACAGAAATGGGAGAATGAAGTGAATTTGTTGGATTCATGGAAGACTTGGAAGAGACAGTCTGTTGAGGGATTTGTGATGAGTTGAGAAAGACAGGTGGTGGGCCGATCTTTGCCGGGATTGGAAGAGCAGCTGATGATTTGAAGCCTTGCAATTGAATGACAAGAAAGTGTTCTGTTAACACTAGTAGAAGAGAATGTAGTTGTTGATTGCACTTAGATGTATGTTAGGATGGAGCTAAAGAGAGGCCTGAAATTGGCCGGGAAACACCAGCAAACAAACGGAACTCGGCCAGTTTTCTGCACCGGCAAGTCAACTCGGCGATGACCGATCCACACGATTCAAGCCAGCCCAGTTAGACCAGTTAGCTGAGTAAGATGCTGACTCGGTGGCTGAGTCACTCCTCTGCCTTGACCCATTGACTAACGAACACCGTCAGTTTGACCGTTAACTCTGACGGCACCTGAACGGAATATTCTTTTGACTGAGCAGAATCTCAGGCGACCGGCCGGATTCCGGCCATAATACCAGCTTTCCGGCGACCAAAATTACAGATTTGTGTGTGGATTCTTCTCATGGGTGTGAAGACTTGGACTTGGAATTGGATGGAGAATTTGGCTCAAATTTGGAAAGAGAAGATGGAAGATGAGAAAGACTTGAATTTGGAAATTGAATTATTATGGAATGAGGATTCTAATCCTTGGAAGATTTGGAGAACATTGAAGCCTATAAGTAGAGAAGTTCTCTACACACTTTTACATATCTTGTTACACATCTCTTTACACATCTTTTTACACACACAACACTTGTGTTTTTGCTTGCTTTTCAAAATTCTTCTTTTAATTATTTGTGTGAACTTTAAAATTCTCCTTTTAATTATTATTTGTGTGAATTTCAAAAACATGAGTAGCTAATTTTCTTATTGATTGAGGATGAATTCCTAGTTCTTAATATATGATTTGAGTTTTGTTTCAATTCTATCTTGAAGTTTTTCACATGATTATCGTTTGTTTTTACTAATAGGAATGTTTATACATTCATGATTGATTGATAGGTTGTTTAGAGTGCACGCTAAATTGATTTGTTAATTTAATCTAAAGCTAGTGAAAGTTAGGGGATAAGTAATCGTTTCTTGACTCTCACATAAGTAGCAAACACGAGACCTTGCGGAGGGATTCCGTGGAGCAACTGTGTGTGAAAACAACGTTAGCAAGTAGACCTTGATCTAAGAGTCTAACTACTAATATTGACCTAATAAGTTCATAAATCTTAATGTGTTTATTTAAATTACATCTAGAGTGATCTACTACTAGGTGGTTTGGTAAATAGAATCCGGTAGTCGAGAACTTCCGTATCCTATGATACAAGGGATTTAGGGGTTTAGCACTGATCTAGCTGCTTTACCTACGGTTGGTGATAATCTGTGACTAATAACAAGTAGAAAAGAACATAACTTGAATCATTGTTTTGCAACGAAGAAGGATTCCTTGGTCTTGTCTCTCTTATTGATTTCAACTTTATCTTTTAATTGCTTTGTTTACTTTCTTTTGCTTTATACATCCCCCCTTTTGTGACAATTTTTACAACTAGAATCTCTTGCTCCTCGTGGGAGCGAACTTAACTACCACTATATTACTTGTTAATTAGGTGGAAAATATTAATTAATTTGTTGTGGTTACGACACGCATCAAATTTTCGCGCCGCTGTCGGAGAGCAACGGACGGTTTTTAGTTGTTTTTATTTTTCTTTTTGCTTTATTCTTGCTTTGTTAGATTCTATATCGTATCTAACTTAGTTTCTGAGAATATTATTTCAGGTAACGGTTTTCCATGTATGGTGGACAAGAGCAAGCATATTACAACAATCAATACAGTTTTCAACCTAAACATTATGGAAACTTCCAACCATCCTTAGGATACAATCAAAACCAATCTTTTGGCTATGATCAATTTCCTACAGAACCTTATGGATATTCTCATACATATCAACAACCTTATGACGGGTATGTAAGTGGACAATCACAAGGATGGGAGGATAGTTTTGTTTATCATCGAAATTCTCTAATTTTACGAGATAAGATGTGTGCCATGATTGGGGATCTTCAACAAAAGTTGCAAGAATCACTACAAGACCAGCAACCCTATGTTTGGGAGGAACCACATCGAGAAATTCAAAGGAATTCGGAGAAATTATACGAACAAATTACTCAACTCGATAAAAATGGGGATGAGCAACTTCAACAACTTCAAGACGGCATTGCTAAAATACGAAGAACATGGATCAATACAAGGAGGAGAGGGATAAAGAAGAATTTTGCTATCAAAGCAATAACTATTCTAATGTGCCTATGGTGTGTAGTGAATATTTGATCGATGATTATGTAGGAAAAGACCAACCTTTGGAGACTTTTGAAGATGCTAGTGTAGCTTACTCGAGCCTTGATCTTAATAATGATCAAGCACCTATTCAAAAGGTAGAGCTTGAGGAAGATGCAATTAGTGCTTGGAAAAAATTCCTTAGGGAAAGATATGAGTCCGCGGAAGTGTATGAGCGTTGCAACAATGAGGAAGTTATTCCAACTCCGGATCATAATAACGATCCTTCACCTATTCAAAAGGAGGAGATTGGGTGTGACTTACCTATTGTTATAAATGGTGTAACACCCGCACAAGAAGATCTTACAATCTATACCGACAAGAATCATTTTAGTGAATGGCCCGACTCCGATGATGAGAATGTTGAAGAGATGATGCTAGAGAATGAAACCACATTGATTGATTTCGTGGAAGACCTAATTGAACTTGCCAATGATTTTAATGATGCCAAGACTTTGGTTAAGGTAGAAAACGATGAAGAATGGTTGCAAGGTTTAATAGAGGACCACGATATACAAGAGGTAAGTAATTCACTTGAATTTTTTTAAGGATGAAGAGGATTCTCTAATACAAGAAATTGTACAAGGTTTGTCTAATCCTTTGCATATTGATTCTTCTCCTTTACCTCTTATTGGTTTGAATGTATGTGCTTCGAAAGTATTTTTGGATGATTTTGTTTCTAAATATCCACCATTGAAAACACTTGATGCTAACACTATGCAGGTTTGCCAAGAGGAATACATGGAAGTTCCCAAATTCTATGTTCTTTATACACTTCCGAGTGTGGACAAGAATAAGTGTGGGGGAAATTTCTATCAAGCGATAACATCATTATTATTTTCTTGTGCTAACATTTGTATGGAGTTATTGTTTGAAAAACAGGTATTATGGGTGGATCCCCAAATTTTCCGATTGTTAGTATATGGCTAATGAATCGTGCAAGAGCTAAGTCGGGCCGTCGACTTTAAAACAAGCGCTTAATGGGAGGCAACCCATAGGTTTTGTATTTCTTATCCTTTTGCTTTTTATTTATTTTTCTTGTTCCATATCATGTTAAAATTTCCCACCTTGACTTTACTAGGAGGATTCAATTACATTGAGGACAATGTAAGGTTTAAGTGTGGGGGAGTGGTTAAGCATGTATTTAAAAACAAAAAAAAAAAAAGTTAAAAAATTAAAAAAAAAAAAAAAAGTTTTACATAAAACCTTCAACTTTTAGAGATTTTAGAGTCACTAGCATACTTCTAGGTATGTTTACATAGAGATTCTGACCGATATAATTAAACTTGGAAATGTTAGAGAACTACATTCGGATTTCTTGCTTGTTAGAGTGTTAAATAATGGATTTAATCATGCCGGTGATGCAAATTTGGTGCAGGGAGAAATGCATTATTAGAGTTGCTGATCAATCATTAGTGGAGACTACCCGTATTCATATCATGTGAGGCACCGACCAGAAATTTTTCCATCTAACTAAAGAGCTTTCTTTGAGTGTGTGTCACCGTACGTTAATTCCGGGTAGAATGGTGAGCTACCCAACCTCCCACCAATAGAAGCACTACTCTTTGATCTCTTGAGTGCTAATTTTCTCAATCATGAGGGTGACGTCTATAGATGAAAGCCTCCTTCTTGTAGTTCGATTTGCAGTTAGCACTATTCTCTCCACAACAACAGATCCATAGAAACACCATCATCATCAACAAGGAGCGACATCAAAATCTACAAGGAAAGTTGGAAAAGTTTAAGGTTTACAAGCAACGGAACAAGAAAAAGTGCAAATTTCAAATTCAAGTAAAGCAACATACAAAGGGAAGATTTTTACATATATGTTGAAGACTTACACTACAATGAGGTAATTCTATATCCAAGTATGAAGACTTATTTATAAAAGCGAAGAAAATCAAAAGGTGAGAATTGTTGAAGTTTATGATTTCGAGACGATACAAGTTGTGAAGAATCAAGCGGTAAAATACTTCTCTCACGGCCACGGTTTGTTTTATTTTCACTCTATTATATTTCTCTTGTAGAAAAAAAAAAAAAAAGAAAAGAAAAAAAAAAAAAAAAAAACAAGAGAAATATTTGTTTTATTTTTATTTAATAAGCCGTGAGGAAGGAAAATCTATAAGGAAGTTTCAAGCGACAAGGATTTAAGGTAAAAAGGGTTACAAATTGTCAAGGATTTATGAAATTCGAGAGTTTATCATTAGAAGTTGAAACCGAAGACGAAGACCAAGGAGATCAAGACGAGGAGCGGAAGACGTTTCTATTGGATGCCGTGAGAGTGGTGTTATCATAATTGGCGATCGGATGTGAAGGTGATTAAGTAATCTCATCCTCGATAATAGTGGTTGATTTCCGTTCTTAGAGATCGTCAGAAAAATGGTTTTTCAAAATGTTAAAAGATGTGGGTTTTAAAAATATTTCGGAAGTTGTCCTTCCCACCATTCAATGTGTGTAGGATTTCTCTCTTCATTCCTACCTGCACACATGTGAGAACCATAAAAAAGCCGTCTTCTTGAGTGCAATTATCATAAAATCCTTTTTGGTGAGGCAGAAGTCGAGGCGAAATGCTTATTGATCGTTTCTCAAACACGCGTTCTCTCATTATGGTGTGGTTATTTCTCACTCAACATTTAAGAATGAGAATATGTTCTTTAGTATTTCTAACTTCTTATTACTAGCATGCAGAAACTATATGTCCTCATAACTCTTTGGATGCTTGGGACGCTTGAACGCTTTGAAGTTGTGAGTTTTTAGTTTGATTTGCTCGAGGACTAGCAAAGTCTAAGTGTGGGGGAATTTGATAGGGTGTAGAATACATCCTATTTACTATCTATTGTTTATGCTTTTTGTGTTATTTTTCTTGTAAATTATGTATTTTACGCTTGTTTTGAGTTTTATAGCTATTTTGGAGTCACACGGAGAAATAGAAGAAGAAATTACCCAAATTTAGCCAAAAGGGCAAAATAGTCATTCATGGGCAAACACTATCGGGAGCCGAATCAAAGTTAAGGGGCATCTCTCTTTTGGAGGAGGACTAAAAACAGCCAGCTGATAAGGGGTGAGCACAGGTTATAGGGCACCCACTAGGGTATCCCTTATCTTATGCAATGGGGTGTCATTATCCAACCTGCTTCTTTAACCTAAATCGAGAGAACAATTCTCTCAATCATTTTGCATCTGAGAGCT
The DNA here is from genome assembly GCA_023531295.1 of Papaver armeniacum. NCBI lineage: Eukaryota > Viridiplantae > Streptophyta > Magnoliopsida > Ranunculales > Papaveraceae > Papaver > Papaver armeniacum. The sequence continues at coordinate 37,670 of JAJJWW010001987.1, read as the reverse complement.
ACAGCCGAGAAGCAGCCATTGCTGCTGTTGATTTTTTCAAGAGATTGAGAGACAAAATCGAGGATAATTGATGAGAGATCGAGCGGGATTGTGAAAGGAGATCAAGAACAGAGAGATCTGAGGGTTTAGATGCTTCCATAAAATTGCAGATCGATTCTGTAAAATCAGTCGAATGAAGAACAGAAAGGGGATCTGGTGGATGTGATGATGAAAGGGTTATGATGATTTTGGGTAAGAAACTGGTGGTGCTGCTAAACATGGAAAGAAGAGAAGGAATTGAGGCTGTTATTGGGTTCGATTTGTTGTTGTTGCGATGTGAGAAATAAGGAGGATGAGTATGACGCTTGATGAGAAGATGGGTATGAGTCTAATTTGTTTCATAAGAAGCTGGGTCATGGTTTGAAGTGATAAGAGATGATGGTGTTGTGAATGGAATTGATGGGTTTCGATCTGAAGTGCTGCTGTGTCAAGAATAGTGGTGATTGAGATCCAGAGAAGTAAATTGATGTTGCTGCAATCGATTCATGGAAAGAGGAGAAGATGGGTTTTGGTGCTGTTGGTAGCCGCTGTTTGAAATTGGCAGTGGTATTGAGATTAAATCTGGCAGCTAGAGGTGATGGCAGTTGGTGTTGCAGCTGATCAGGGAATGAATGGGTCTGTAATGCTTTGACCATGGAAAGTGTGTGGCTTGAGCTATTGAAGCAACAGAAATGGGAGAATGAAGTGAATTTGTTGGATTCATGGAAGACTTGGAAGAGACAGTGCAACTGAGGGATTTGTGCTGAGTTGAGAAAGACAGTGGTGGAACTGATGCTGCCAGGATTGGAAGAGCAGCTGATGATTTGAAGCCTTGCAATTGAATGACAAGAAAGTGTTACATTAACACCGGTAGAAGAGAATGAAGTCATTGATTGCACTTAGATGTATGTTAGGATGGAGCTAAAGAGAGGCCTGAACTTGGCCGGGACACACCAGCAAACAAACGGAACTCGGCCAGTTTTCTGCACCGGCAAGTCAACTCGGCGATGACCGATCCAGACGATTCAACCCAGCCCAGTTAGACCAGTTAGCTGAGTAAGATGCTGACTCGGTGGCTGAGTCACTCCTCTGCCTTGACCCATTGACTAACGAAGACCGTCAGTTTGACCGTTAACTCTGACGGCACCTGAACGGAATATTCTTTTGACTGAACAGAATCTCAGGCGACCGACGGTGACTTTTCCGGCCGGATTCCGGCCATAATACCAGCTTTCCGGCGACCAAAATTACAGATTTTTGTGTGGATTCTTCTCATGGGTGTGAAGACTTGGACTTGGAATTGGATGGAGAATTTGGCTCAAATTTGGAAAGAGAAGATGGAAGATGAGAAAGACTTGAATTTGGAAATTAAATTATTATGGAATGAGGATTCTAATCCTTGGAAGATTTGGAGAACATTGAAGCCTATAAGTAGAGAAGTTCTCTACACACTTTTACATATCTTGTTACACATCTCTTTACACATCTTTTTACACACACAACACTTGTGTTTTTGCTTGCTTTTCAAAATTCTTCTTTTAATTATTTGTGTGAACTTTAAAATTCTCCTTTTAATTATTATTTGTGTGAATTTCAAAAACATGAGTAGCTAATTTTCTTATTGATTGAGGATGAATTCCTAGTTCTTAATATATTATTTGAGTTTTGTTTCAATTCTATCTTGAAGTTTTTCACATGATTATCGTTTGTTTTTACTAATAGGAATGTTTATACATTCATGATTGATTGATAGGTTGTTTAGAGTGCACGCTAAATTGATTTGTTAATTTAATCTAAAGCTAGTGAAAGTTAGGGGATAAGTAATCGTTTCTTGACTCTTACATAAGTAGCAAACACGAGACCTTGCGGACGGATTCCGTGGAGCAATTGTGTGTGAAAACAACGTTAGCAAGTAGACCTTGATCTAAGAGTCTAACTACTAATATTGACCTAATAAGTTCATAAATCTTAATGCGTTTATTTAAATTACATCTAGAGTGATCTACTACTAGGTGGTTTGGTAAATAGAATCCGGTAGTCGAGAACTTCCGTATCCGGTGATACAAGGGATTTAGGGGTTTAGCAGATCTAGGCCGCTTTACCTACGGTTGGTGATAATCTGTGACTAATAACAAGTAGAAAAGAACATAACTTGAATCATTGTTTTGCAACGAAGAAGGATTCCTTGGTCTTGTCTCTCTTATTGATTTCAACTTTATCTTTTAATTGCTTTGTTTACTTTCTTTTGCTTTATACATCCCCCCTTTTGTGACAATTTTTACAACTAGAATCTCTTGCTCCTCGTGGGAACGAACTTAACTACCACTATATTACTTGTTAATTAGGTGGAAAAATATTAATTAATTTGTTGTGGTTACGACACGCATCAGCGACAGATTCAGGCGGTCTTTTTAATGGTACATGGATAATCTTTTTGGGGCTTCTAAATTAAGATAACTTGCTCCAAAGGGTTTTCAAACCCTTGAAAGAGAGGATACTTAAGAGCCACATATTGGAGGCTACAAAAGGAGACACCTAATGCTTAAACAAGATATATCCTACACCTCATATCACATCTTCTATATTTAGAACCTAGGGTTTACCCCTTTAGTGGGAAACCATTCTTCTTTGTAACATGTGTATCTAATTTCTATTGATTAAGGATGAATTTTATGTTCTAAGTCTGAAGCTTTAATAGTTATACAAGTTTATTTGAAGTTTTAATAATTATTGATTATCTTTATTATATATAATGCTTATGTGTATTTTTTAGATTGTTTGGAGTGCACGCTAAATTAATCTATTGATTATTCTATCGCTAATAGAAGTTGGGTGATAAGTATAATAGTCAAACAACCTTATACCCTAGTATAAACGCGAGACCTTGCAGAAGGACTCTGTGGATAAATTGTGAGTGAAGACAACTCTAGTAAGCTAACAGAGACCACTAAGTTTAACTACTGAGATCAACCTAAATTCACAAACCCTAAAGCGTAGGACTGAGTTACACCTAGAGAGATTACTTCATGGCGGCTCAGATGGATAAAATTTGATGACTAAGCGTACCTGTTATCCGGTGTGAAAAGGCGAGGGTACCCAAATATACCTCAAGCTAAAACTTTTCCTACCTATAAGTCCTTTCACCGAAATTGATTTTATGGACTGAGTCGAGACAATACAACTAATCGGTTCACACTTCATGTGATCGTCTATGGATACGAGATCGAGACAATACAACAATGAAGTATGTTTATTTGATACAAAGATTCGGACTTAACCAAATACAATAGGATTGCTTATCAAGTAAATAGGAATTAACGTTTGTGTAATTTACTTTAATTATAATAAAACAATTATAATGCGGAAAATAAAAGTAAATGACACAAAACAAGATTTTGTTAACGAGGAAACCGCAAATGCGAGAAAAACCCGGGACTTTGTCCAATTGAATACTCACATGATTAAGCCGCTACACAAAATTACACCTAACTTCGTATAGTTGAGACCAAGTAACTAACCCTATAGTTCACTTAGTTCCGTCTGTATTCCCACGCCTCCGACTAGTGAATAAGTCACGTACTTGGAACAATTCCTTTGGTTCGTATTCCAAAATATAAAGGAACAACAAATCTGTTTGGTATCAACTCTATTCAACCAAGTGATATGAGTCGGACAAAGGCTCTTCTGTTTATCTTAACATAAACTCCTTCGTCGGGTCCTTAGATCTATCTTATGTTCAATCACCCAAAGGTAATCGTTTAAGATTAAGCCAATCAATACCTTTAATCACAAGGAAACGTATTGATGCCGATCTACTCAATTAATCAATCCAATATACCACAAGGATAAATCGATTATTAATTGGATCCTCTTTTTCCCAAACAAGTATTGTTCACACAAAAGATTATAAAACCCAAGTCAGATCTTCAATATCTTCTTTGTCTTCAAATTTTCTTAAATCTTCAATAAAAACCTGCACACAATCACTTGAATCTCTTGTGATCAATCACGCACAGAACAGAGTCTTTTAACAATGGATTATCACAAGATCGTCTTTAGAACTAACAACAGTCTAAAGATCCCTGTCGAAACTACGACTAGTTTGAGTGAATCTTATATCAGAAGAGAAGATTCTCAAGAATAAACAAACTGGGTGCAATCAGATTTCAACCACCGTTAGTCAATCAAATCAATCGAAAACAAAGATAAACCGCAATTATCTAGTTTCCCACCAACGGGTCGCGCTAGAGCTTCTCAATCCTAAAGAAGACTTTAAACTGAGCGGCCGTAAGAGATTTCGCCTAATTAGGTTATTCTCCGCTCCGAATAGGCGGCTACACCAGTAACAACAACAAAAGAGTAAATCTGTTGTTACGAAGGATTAGTTTGCTAGAAAGGCAAACTTCTTGTATTTATAGACAAGGAAGTTTGGACACCAAGGAATTTCCAAAACCGAAAATATTCTCAAGATATTCATAAAAGCACAAATTCGGTTTTCATAATTCCTGGAAATGCTCTATCCGAAAATAACGATCGAAATATCTCGGAAAATCTAATTAGTAAATGAACATTACTAATTATGTAATTTCCCTACAAAATGAAATTAATAACCTTAATTAAAAGATTCTTAACTTACTTATGTTTCGATCCTGGGATTCTCTTCCCTTAGCCGTTAAGGAATATCTTTGAACAATTATAGAAATTAACATTCACAGCACGTGTTCTAAGTTTGTCAACATCTTAACTTTGTAAGTTCTCTTTCACACTTACAACCTTGAAACTGATTTGCCACACTTCCAAACAAGTTTAGAATTGGTTCATCTGACTTTGAAGAACTATGTGATTGATCAAACCAACATTCAATCACAATCATGGGCTTACGGTTCTACCAAAACAAGTTTCACTTCTACCTCCATGTGAGTACTGTGCATAGTCACACTAGCTTCCCAAAAGTTCGGTTGACTAGGTACTAGGATCGGTTCCTCACATATATATGGTATCTAACTTATATGTGTTGCACATGTCCATAGGATCGGTTCCCCTTTCTTCTATAAACCTTGCTGCACCCCATACAAGGATCGGTTCCTATTGATGTACTGCACCCCTTACTAGGATCGGTTCCCTTTCCCTTACTAGGATCGGTTCCCTTTCCCTTACAAGGTCAGACATACAAAATCCGATCATACCACAGGTGATTACTTAAGATCGGTTTTACTAATAAAAGTTATACCAATACATAAGTCAGGCCTATGTGAACAATTCTACCAAGAACACAACAAGTTGTGAGCGGTTATACTCTATCACACATATTGGTTATTCATAAGATATGCAATGAATAACAAAACCAATAACACCTGGAAATTTCCTTTTCGGTTCACAAACAAGTTTATGAACTTACTTCCTTAGAACACATGTAAACATTGTTCCCTAGGATGAAATCCTCACCTCATACCCATACATAATCACAATAGCATTCAAATGATTATGGCGATGTCTTATCTACAAAGTTTAATGGTTAAGCAATAAACCTCGTATTGTATTCCTTAATACTATGTCTATCTAGAGTTCAAATATGCTTCGCATTTATGTTTTCAATATGCACGACTTGAAAGATACGTTAGGGAATGAAACAGTTCAAGTCAAATATCACTAACCTCAAGTGGAAGGATGATTGTTGTTGTTGTAGCTCCTTGCTTCTTCACATCTTCAAGTCTTCGCAATACTTGTAATGTCTCATATCTTAATACTTTCAAGCTAACCTATACGAAGTTTAACTCTAGTACATAATCAAGCGACTCTTAACATCAGTTTTGATTCACTAAAATATGACAACCAAACTTTACAAACCAACGCTTGGTGGGTTCAACCGAGCCATGCTATAACAATCTCCCCCTTTGTCAATTTTAGTGACAAAACTCTTACATCATATGGATAAACAAATTACAATAATTCATTACAATCCGCTTGATTCCCGATTCAACAGCATAGTGAAAATGCTTACATTCAATCCTTGAAAATGTCGTTGTTGACATTACAATAACAAAGCTATTACTCCCCCTATGGAAGATAGGTAGATATTCAATCCGCACGTCTTTGTTATACCAATCATATGACATGTTACTCCCCCTTAGTCCGTGCTTTCACTCTTTCGTTAGATAAAAATATTCAAGTACCAATGTTCTTTTCCCTAGTGATGCCAATCAATATAAATATCAATGCTAGCATCACCTGTTTACTCCATATATTTCTCCCCCTTTTTCTCACAAAAATGACAAAGAAACGAAAAAATAAAGGACAACACGAAAAGAATCTTACAAATCTCGAGAATAGACTTGCAAACTGTAGAGTTAGGCACGAGGGTTCCACACATCATGTTACGATAACCAATATCAAAACCGAAACTACAAGTAGTCTTATTTTGATATGTTACCAAGGAAACAATTGTCCAAACAATTTTTCCAATTTAGTTTAGCAAACCAAAAACAACTAAGCATATTAGTACCTTTGCTAAACCGATTGTTCAAAAACAACCGCTTAATTCGATAAGACCAAAATAAAGATAAACTCCATTTTTCTCATCGGGTTCTAATTATCCATAAACTTAGACCTTTCAATTTTAAACAATACAAGTACTAGGTTAGTTAACTAGCATTTCTTGTTTAGGCATTTGATTAGACTTGAATAACCGAAATCTTACTTGATAAGTCTAACTAAGATCAAAATTAACTTAGTTTCTTATCCTAATGGAATTGGACTAAACAACTCATCCCGTACACATATTATTTCGTTAAGCCATAAATAATTCATTCAATCCAAAATAAATCAACTTGCATAATTATTCACCTCAACCCGAAGCAATTGAAACAACATAGACATTATAAGCACCGCAATTGTACCGTAATTTTGTAAGCCTAAACGATTGATACCATACAAAAGCAAGATAACAATAGTTTTTCTTAACCGGAACCAATTGAATCACACACACACATCAATTGTACCGAAATTTGTAAGCCTAAACAATTGATACCACACAATAAAGCAACATAACAATAGTTTTTCTTAACCGGAACCAATTGAAACACACATCCACACACACATCATGGAATAAATATCAATTGAACCGAAATTTTGTTAAGAAAAAGCAACAAATATATATAATATAAACTCAGGCTTTTCTTAAACAGGAAAACAATTAACTAACAAGATTGTTACCTCAAATTTCGCATCCACTTCTCCAATATGATTGCATCTTCGTCCAGTGAGAATTGATATCGAAATATCACCACGTTGTCATCCTTATGCGTGAACAAAAGAATAACAACACATCTCAACCTTTACCAGAAAGGTTGAAAATCGGTTTTAACAATTGCAAGCAAAAGTTGAAAAACCGTCGAAACACATATGCTTTTATGCTAAACCAAAACCGATTCAACATACTGTGACTTTTTCACATATTGTTTCTATTAGAACCCCTCATAATCCTTTGATAAAGCCTACCTACAAGGGCTAGAACTTAATCCCGTTAAATCAAAAAGTCACCCAAACCATGAGGGTTCACAATATATGAGATCGAATATTAAGGTAGTAAAACCGAAATCAAACATCCCATAAACATACATAGCAATAAGGTAAAAGCAATTAAGCACAGGCTATGTAAACCGAAAACTATCACAAGAAAATTACAAATCAAATAATTTTGTTCATAATAAGATAGTTTTATTCATGATAGACTTTATTGAAATAAATCAAAAACTACTGTCTATTTTTCTTGAAGAGTTTTAATCTTCTTTCACTTGCTCATTAGAGTCTTCTTCAGACACAAACTTTTGTTCTTCTTTTAGGAACTCATCATTGATTGCTATGATTCCTTCCAGAGTTTCTGGATCATATCCGTGTACAAACAAAAGTTGTCTCTGAATACATTCTAGTTGTCTTCCAAGACGCAAGATGTAAAACATGAGATTTCCATTACTATAGATTTGATCATGCGAGATACTTGATCCCTTTTGAGCACCATACATTCGTTTAATGACTCCTTGAGAGATAGTTTTAATAACTTTCCCATCTTCACAGTTGTTCCCCATTGCTTTTTCACACACTTTGGTGATGAGACAGGGATATCCAAGATTTCTATGGAATCCCGTAATATTGAGAGATTCAATGATTTTAAATATTTGATTGATAATCATTCCACAGATATCAATTTGTTTCTTGCCTTCAATGAGGTAATAAACCAATTCAGCAAAAATTTTATTCCATTGAGAGGAATCTCTTGAGCAAGCATAGAGAGAGGGTACAGCCAGTTTACCGAAAATCCTTAGATATAAGGGAACGTCTTTGGTTATCATTCTTCCCTTTTTCCATTCAACATTCTTACCAGTAATGATTTTTGAAATGTTATCGTGCTCAATTTCAGAACCCGTGATCATATGACCTTTTACCTTGTAGTTGATGATTTCTGAAATCATCTTTAGCATCAGGAAAGTATTTTTCAAATCCGAACATATTCCCCCAAATTCGTTCTTGAACAAAGTTCACATATCTGGTTTCTGAAACATCCGGATCGAATCGTTTTTCTTCAGTGAAGCTAACTCCCTTCAGGGCTTGATATCTTCCAAAGCATGTACTATCTACAAAGTTTGTAAAATTATGCTTTCGTTCGATCAAGTGTGGATTCTTGATTTTCTCAACTTCTTCGGGAGATAAAAGTTGATTCATGAAAAACTCATCAATTTCAGAGATCTCTTCTCTTGTTTTCCTTTTTCCCATACTTGCGAAATTATGAGAAACCCTAGTTACGGTTTTGTGCAATCTTCCCCAATATGTTTGAATACATAGCAAGAGATTATCTTTTATAGGAAGACTTGTCAACAAAGACCGGAAATAACTAGTTTTAGGAAAAACACTCAAAATCGGAAACCGTGACTTGAGAGGAAACAATTTTGATTTCGTGTCTAAGTCTTTCTTTTGGAAAACCGGTTTTCTATGGACTGGACCTTTATTTCGGATTGATTCCATGTTTTTGTCCAATAACCTGTGTACTCTTTTATTACCATAATGAGATAATATCACTTGAAATTTATTCAAGAATTTATTAGAGTATGCAGAGATAGAATTGAAAAAAATACGATATTCGTTGAAAATATCATTAGAATCAAAAAACATATATTTCAAAAGATCACTTGCTTCATTAAAACAGTTGTGAGGTGCATGAAGCAATCCATTGTTAATAAATTTATTAACCGAAAACTTATTCCATGAAGGAACACATGTTTTCCAAAATCGCATCCTAGATTGCGAAGCATTGACATAATTATATCTGAAAATGTACATGTATATATTTTGGTAGGCCCTCCAAAGTATATTTAAGATTCCAGAATTATGAAGAACACAACAGCCATGGTTCATACAAACCATAAGAGGAATCTTATGAATTTTCAAGATACAACCTGTTACATAGGCCTTAGCATCATTGTTACACAACAAGATGATATACAATCCTATGTTTACCAAAAGAACATGTAAGCCACTCAAGACATACATAAGCATGATTCCTAACATATTTAGGAATAGGAGTATTGCATACTTCATACGTGATCTCCACCACGATCTTGTAAAGTAATCAAATCCTGCAACTACGTTAAATGAATCGGTCATAGATTCAATTCTTATAGGTTGGTGTTTATGGGTAAAAATCGTTTTCGCCAATTTCGGTAAATTAGGTAGGTGAGTGAGAAACTGGTTTAAACCCTAAACAAATGTGTTGCACGTGAGCACTTTGTAGATTCGAGAGATCAATCTGTACAAGTCCGGCCTAAACCAAGAAATGGCCATTCCAGACTTGCTTCGGTCACAAAGTGGAGGAGAAGGGTTGATTTGGGGAGGGAAGCAAAGAAAGGTGTTGAGACCAGAATAGTGCAGGAGAGTAGTGTCTCAACTTGTATCAGAAAGTGAAAGCTTCGGAAGCTTGCAAGAGATGAAAGCTTTTTTGAAGATCTTGCAAAGTTGCCTTTTCTGAGAGTGTTGTGTTTTTCTCCTGATCGAGACTTGTTGTCTGGTGGAAATAGGTAAGACTTATTTATACAAGTCGAGATTGAAACGTACCCTGGCCTCATGAAGGAAGAGAGTAAAGGGTGAAATAATGGGAGGAGGTGGTAACCGTGATGCGTGTCGTAACCAAAACAAATTAATTAATATTTTTCCACCTAATTAACAAGTAATATAGTGTAGTCAAGTTCGTTCCCACGAGGAGCAAGAGAAAATAAACAAGAGAAAATAAACAAATTAATATTCTAGTTGTAAAAATTGTCACAAAAGGGGGGTGTAAAGCAAAAGAAAATAAACAAAGCAATTCAAAGGTAAAGTTGAAATCAATAAGAGAGACAAGACCAAGGAATCCTTCTTCGTTGCAAAACAATGATTCAAGTTATGTTTTTCATCCACATGTTATTAGTCAAAGATTATCACCAACCGTAGGATAGCAGGTTCGCTTAGCTAGCCCCAAAATCCCTTATTTCACTGAGTAACAAGTCCGCTTAGTTATCAGATTCTATTCAAAAGAACCACCTTGAGGTTCGCTTACAAGATGTAATTCCCCGAATGCATTAAGATCTATGAATTTAGGTTTAGTACTAGTAGTTAAACTCAGTTCGCTTGGTCCACTTTCTAGCGTTGTTTTTACAAACAATCGCTCCACGGAATCCCTCCGCAAGGTCTCGTGTTTTCTACTTGTGTAAAGTGTCGAGAACGATTACGTATTCCCTAACTTATACTAGATTTAGGTTGAATTAACAAATCAATTTAGCGTGCACTCTAAAAAACCTATCAATCAACCATGAATGTATAAATGATCCTATTAGTAAAAACAAACGATAATCATGTGAAAAACTTCAAGATAGAATTGAAACAAAACTCAAATCATATATTAAGAACTAGGAATTCATCCTCAATCAATAAGAAAATTAGCTACTCATGTTTTTGAAATTCACACAAATAATAATTAAAAGGAGAATTTTTCAAGTTCACACAAATAATTAAAAGAAAGAATTTTGAAAAGCAAGCAAAAACACAAGTGTTGTGTGTGTAGAGAGGTGTGTAAAAAGATATGTAAAAGTGTGTAGAGAACTTCTCTACTTATAGGCTTCAATGTTCTCCAAATCTTCCAAGGAATAGAATCATCATTCCATAATAATTCAATTTCCAAATTCAAGTCTTTCTCATCTTCCATCTTCTCTTTCCAAATTTGAGCCAAATTCTCCATCCAATTCCAAGTCCAAGTCTTCACACCCATGAGAAGAATCCACACAAAAATCTGTAATTTTGGTCGCCGGAAAACTGGTATTATGGCCGGATTTTGGCCGGAAAAGTCACCGCAGGTCACCTGAATCTTCTTCTCCGTCGACGGAATATTCCGTTCCGATACCGTTATAAGTAACGGTCAAGACGGTCTTCAGTTAGTCAACCGGGTCAAGGGAAGGAGGAGTCAGCTGAGTCAGCAACGAGTCAGCTGCCTAGTTGGCTGACTGGTCTTACTCAGCTGAGTTGGATCGTCTGGATCGTTCATCGGACTCATTGAGTCGACTCGCCAGGGCAGAAAAATGGAAAGAGTTTCCTCTGTTTATGGCTGATTCCCGGCTATTTTTCAGGCTTAGTTTTGGTCTTTTCCTGTGACAATCCTAACATACATCTATTACCGCATTTCATACACACTCCCAGCTATTCATTCCAAAGCAGCTTCAATTCCCTCTACTGCATCTATTCATGACTTCAACTGAGTCATACCCATCAAATCTTCTCAGTCTTGATTTCTTCTCTTATTCAGCGAATCAATTCAAACCTCATCTGTATTTCATGTTCAACCAACAGCACCGTCAACCCATCCTTGGTTCAAATTCTCTTCTTCTTCTTCGATCTCATAAACCCAGAACCTTACTAATTCCTTAAATCCACCACCAGCCATACCAATTTCTCAATTAGAAGCATCTCATTCAACAGTAGCATCATATGAACTTGGCACACTTTCCCCAACACCAGCAAACCCCATTCACGGCATCAACAACATCTCTGCTTTTCTGATTTCTCGAATCTTAATTCAATCAAAAACCCTTTCTGCTCTTCTCGATCTACTGAAATCAACATCAACACTCAAACCCATCTACTCGATTTCACAGTGGCATATCACCCAGAACAATCTCAAAACCATTCTCAGATCGAACCCATCTCCTATCTATTGATTTCCCTGAGTTTAAATCCCTAAACTTGATTTCTTCCATTAAGAACTAAAACCCAGACTCTAGTTCTTCAGCTGGAACCTCAGAAAACCCTAAATTTGAGCTCAATTTTAGCAATTACCACAAACCCATTTCCTCTGTCTCGTTGTACCTCTTGAATCCATCGATTCAACCACCAATTTCCCCCACGATTTCATCATAGATGCAACAACACATTTACTGTCTTCAACAACAACAAAGCATCTGCTTTCTTTGATCTATGATCATCATCTTCTCTCTTTTAATCACAGCAGCAGCCGATCCTTATCTTTCTTAATTTCAATTTCTCGATTTCTCTGCTCTGTCTTCCTTTCTTCTTTCCTCTCATTCGGGTGAAGCAATGATTGAGAAGAATGAAAAAACTCTCGAGATAGTTAGGGTTATTTGGGTGGATGGTTACACCCCAGGGATAGGATCTGATAAATACACCCAATGATAAGTGATAAGGGATACTCTGATGGTAACCCCCTTAACTTCAGCTTGACTGTAATTAGTACTCCTCCAAATAGAGTTGCCTCTTAACTTTGACTGGCTCCAGATAGTGTTCGCCCATGAAATGACAATATTGCCCTTTGCTCAAATTGGGTGATTTCTTCTTCTTTTCATTCACGACTCCAAAGTAGCTACAAAACTCAAAACAAGCGTAAAATACAAAATTTACAAGAAAAATAGCAAAGAAAGCATAAACAATAGATAGTAAATAGGATGTATTCTACACCCTATCAAATTCCCCCACACTTAGACTTTGCTAGTCCTCGAGCAAATCAAACTAAAACTTACAACTTCAAAGTGTTCTAGCGTCCCAAGCATCCAAAGAGTTATGAGGACATAGAGTTTCTGCATACTAGTAATAAGAAGTTAGAAATACTAAAGAACATATTCTCATTCTTAAATGTTGAGTGAGAAATAACCACTCCATAATGAGAGAACGCGTGTTTGAGAAACGATCAATAAGCATTTCGCCTCGACTTCTGCCTCACCAAAAAGGATTTTATGATAATTGCACTCAAAAAGACGGCTTTTTTTTTATGGTTCACACATGTGTGCAGGTAGGAATGAAGAGAGAAAATTCCTGCAACACGTTGAATGGTGGGAAGGACAACTTCCGAAATATTTTAAAAACCCACATCTTTTAACATTTTGAAAAAACCATTTTTCTGATGATCTCTAAGAAAGGAAATCAGCCACTATTATCGAGGATGGGATTACTTACTCACCTTCACATCCGATCGCCAATTATGATAACACCACTCTCACGGCATCCAATAGAAACGTCTTCCGCTCCTCGTATTGATCTCCTTGGTCTTCGTCTTCGGTTTCAACTATTGGTGATAAACTCTCGAATTTCATAAATCCTTAACAATTTGTAACTCTTTTTTACCTTAAATCCTTGTCGCTTGAAACTTCCTTATATATTTTCCTTCCCCACGGCTTATTAAATAAATAAAAATAAAACAAATATTTCTCTCTTTTTTTTTTTTTTTTTTTGAAACACAAGAGAAATATAACAAAGTGAAAATAAAACAAACCGTGGCCGTGGGAGAAGTATTTTACCGCTTGATTCTTCACAACTTGTATCGTCTCGAAATCATAAACTTCAACAATTCTCACCTTTTGATTTTCTTCGCTCTTGTGAATAAGTCTTTATACTTGAATATAGAATTACCTCAGTGTATTGTAAGTCCTCAACATATATGTAAAAATCTGCTCTTTGTATGTTGCTTTACTTGAATATGAAATTTGCTCTTTTTCTCATTCCGTTGCTTGTAAACCTTAAACTTTTTTCAACTTTCCTTGTAGATTTTGATGTCGCTCCTTGTTGATGATGATGGTGTTTCTATGGACCCGTTGTTGTCGAGAGAGAGAATGGTGCTAACTGCAAATCGAATTACAAGAAGGAGGCTTTCATCTATAGACGTCACCCTTATGATTGACAAAATTAGCACTCAAGAGATCAAAGAGTAGTGCTTCTATTGGTGGGAGGTTGGGTAGCTCACCATTCTACCCGGAGTTAACGTACGGTGACACACGCTCAAAAGAAAGCTCTTTAGTTAGATGGAAAAATTTACTGGTGGTGCCTCACATGATATGAATACGGGTAGTCTCCACTAATGATTGATCAGCAACTCTAATAATGCATTTCTCCCTGCACCAAATTTGCATCACCGGCATGATTAGATCCATTATTTAACACTCTAACAAGCAAGAAATCCGAATGTAGTTCTCTAACACTTCCAAGTTCAATTATGTCGGTCAGAATCTCTATGTAAATATACCTAGAAGTATGCTAGTGACTCTAAAATCTTAAAAGTTGGAGGTTTTATGTAAAACTTTTTTTTTTTTTTAAATTTTTAAATTTTTTTATTTTTTTTTTTATAAAAAAAATACATGTTTAACCACTCCCCCACACTTAAACCTTACATTGTCCTCAATGTAATTGAATCCTCCTAGTACAGTCAAGGTGGGAAATTTTAACATGATATGGAACAAGAAAAAGAAAAAAACAAAAAGCAAAAGGATAAGAAATACAAAACCTATGGGTTGCCTCCCATTAAGCGCTTGTTTTAAAGTCGACGGCCCGACTTAGCTCTTGTAAGATTCATTAGCCCGGATCAATCTCTTTCACGGGAAAACGTGACTTCACATCACTAGGGTATCACGTTGTCTCAAAGATATTGAAGTGGATGAGTGTACCATCAAACTCCATAGTCAAGGTGCCATTTTGGACATCAATCTTTGTTCCGGCGGTGCTTAAGAATGGTCTACCCAAAAGCAAAGGTGTAGACTTGGAAGAATTCTCATCATTCATGTCCAAGACATAGAAATCGGCCGGAAATACAAGCTCATTAACCTGCACCAAAACATTCTCAACAATCCCTTTCGAGTAAACATTAAATCGGTTAGCAAGTTCAAGAACTACCCCGGTCTCCTTAAGAGGACCAAGATTCAAAGAATCATAAATCGAAGAAGGCATAACATTAACCGATGCTCCCAAATCTAGTAAAGCTCGAGTAAACCTTGTTTTACCAATTGTGCAAGGTATAGTGAAACTACCGGGGTCTTTCAATTTAGGTGGGAGTTTCTTGAGAATGAACGCCGAAGCATTCTCCCCCACACTCATGACTTCATTCCCTTTTAACCTTTTCTTCTTCATGCACAACTCCTTTAAGAACTTTGCACAACGAGGAATTTGACGAATAGCTTCAATGAGTGGAATATTGACTTGTACTTTCTTAAGGATGTCCCACATATCCTTGTATTCCAAGTCTTTCTTCGATTTAGCAAATCGGCTAGGAAACGGGGGTGGAGTTGTGAAAGTAGGAACCGTCTCCTCGGGTTGGTTGGTTGGGGATGTATTCTCCTTTGGTGCGGTTTCAATTTCCTCTTTCTCATCATACACCTTATCTTGTTGATTGGTTGCTCCACTTGTTTCCCGCTCCTCAAAGTAATCGCATTAACGCTCTCCCTTGGATTAACAAATGGTTGTGAAGGAAGCTTTGTGGACGCTTGAGCTTTCAATAGGTTCACATCGGTCGCTAATTGCCCCACTTGAATTTGTAAATCCTTGATTGCCGAATCGGTCTTTTGTTGTTGTTGTTGAACCAAAGTGGTAATACCTTGCATACCTTGCATCAATGCATTGAGCTTGTCATCAATCGAAGAATCACGCTCCTTGACTTGTTGTGGTTGAAATTGTTGTTGAGGTTGGAAACGTGATTGTTGGAAACCACCTTGTTGCTCATACGGATTGGGAACCGCCGCTTGCTTATTTGCATAACTAAAGTTAGGATGATCCTTCCAACCGGGATTATAGGTATTGGAGTATGGATCATACCTTGGCCTTTGATTTGGATATAAAGCATTTACTTGTTCGGTCTCATCATCCGGAATAATAACCGCGACCATCCTTTGAATCATTATCTCCATGTTACCCATTCTTTGATCAAGGTGTGATGATGAATCACTAACTTCATGCACTCTCCTAACCATTGGTTCATCTCTTGTGTACAATTGTTGCGAGTTTGCAGCCATACTTTCAATCAACTCGGTAGCTTGGGTCACCGTCTTGTTCATTAGTGCACCACCACCCGCGGCGTCAAGAAGAGACCTATCACTTGGGTGGAGAGCTTCGTAGAAGTATTGGAGTATCATAACATCGCTGAATTGATGGTGTGGGCAGCTTGCCACCAATCTCTTGTATCGCTCCCAATATTCATACAACGACTCTCCCACATGTTGTTTCAATCCACAAATCTCCTTGCGAATTTGAGTAGCTTTGGATGCGGGAAAATATCTCTCGAGGAAAAGTTTCTTCATCCAATTCCATGTTGTGATACTTCCGGAAGGCAAATAATATAACCATTCCTTAGCATTGTCCGCCAAAGAAAACGGGAAAGCTTTCAACATTGCTCCATCCGCATTAGTCTCCGGTGGAAGCATAGCCATAACTATGGTATAGAAGTCCATAAGATGTTTGTTTGGATCTTCATTCACCATACCATGAAACTTTGGTAACTCTCTAATCAACCCCGGCTTGATCTCGAAGGTTGAGTAAGTTTGGATACACCATTGTTGTGTATCAAGCTTGTGAGAAGCTAGGTCCTTGAGTGTACGTTCAGCCATTGTTTCTTCCTCTTTGTCCGAATCTGCGAATTCACTTGATGAAGAAGGAGGAAGTGGAGTGTTAACCGCTCGAATGAAATCCTTTAGTTGAGTGCTTGGGATCGAAGACGTATTGGACTCGGTCTGCCCTTTTTAAGCATTCACCAAAGGTATAACACCTGAAACAAGATTCTCAAAAACTAAGTTAGATACGGTATAGAATCTAACAAAGCAAGAATAAAGCAAAAAGAAAAATAAAAACAACTAAAATCGTCATTGCTCCCTAAACATCAAGCTTCAAAATTTGATGCGTGTCGTAACCACAACAAATTAATTAATATTTTCCACCTAATTAACAAGTAATATAGTGTAGTCAAGTTCGTTCCCACGAGGAGCAAGAGATTCTAGTTGTAAAAATTGTCACAAAAGGGGGGTGTAAAGCAAAAGAAAATAAACAAAGCAATTCAAAGATAAAGTTGAAATCAATAAGAGAGACAAGACCAAGGAATCCTTCTTCGTTGCAAAACAATGATTCAAGTTATGTTTTTCATCCACATGTTATTAGTCAAAGATTATCACCAACCGTAGGATAGCAGGTTAACTTAGCTAGCCCCAAAATCCCTTATTTCACCGAGTAACAAGTCCGCTTAGTTATCGATTCTATTCAAAAGAACCACCTTGAGGTTCGCTTACAAGATGTAATTCCCGAATGCATTAAGATCTATGAATTTAGGTTTAGTACTAGTAGTTAAACTCGGTTCGCTTGGTCCACTTTCTAGCGTTGTTTTTACACACAATCGCTCCACAAATCCCTCCGCAAGGTTTCGTGTTTTCTACTTGTGTAAAGTGTCGAGAACGATTACGTATTCCCTAACTTATACTAGATTTAGGTTGAATTAACAAATCAATTTAGCGTGCACTCTAAACAACCTATCAATCAACCATGAATGTATAAACATTCCTATTAGTAAAAACAAACGATAATCATGTGAAAAACTTCAAGATAGAATTGAAACAAAACTCAAATCATATATTAAGAACTAGGAATTCATCCTCAATCAATAAGAAAATTAGCTACTCATGTTTTTGAAATTCACAAAAATAATTAAAAGGAGAATTTTTCAAGTTCACACAAATAATTAAAAGAAAGAATTTTGAGAAAAGCAAGCAAAAACACAAGTGTTGTGTGTGTAGAGAGGTGTGTAAAAGATATGTAAAAGTGTGTAGAGAACTTCTCTACTTATAGGCTTCAATGTTCTCCAAATCTTCCAAGGAATAGAATCATCATTCCATAATAATTCAATTTCCAAATTCAAGTCTTTCTCATCTTCCATCTTCTCTTTCCAAATTTGAGCCAAATTCTCCATCCAATTCCAAGTCCAAGTCTTCACACCCATGAGAAGAATCCACACAAAAATCTGTAATTTTGGTCGCCGGAAAACTGGTATTATGGCGGGATTTTGGCCGGAAAAGTCACCGCGGCCACCAAATCTTCTTCTCTCTGTCGACGGAATATTCCGTTCGATACCGTTATAAATAACGGTCAAGACGGTCTTGATTAGTCAACCGGGTCAAGGTAAGGAGGAGTCACCGAGTCGAAGAACGCAGTCCATTTGCCTAGTTAGTCAACCGGTCTTACTCACCGAGTTGGATGCCTGGATCGTTCATCGGACTCACTGAGTCGACTCGCCAGGGCAGAAAAATGGACAGAGTTTCCTCTGTTTCTGGCTGATTCCCGACTATTTTTCAGGCTTAGTTTTGGTCTTTTCCTGTGACAATCCTAACATACATCTATTACCGCATTTCATACACACTCCCGACTATTCATTCCCAAAGTGACTTCAATTCCTCTCTATCGTATCTATTCATGACTTCAACCGAGTCATACCCATCAAATCTTCTCGTTTGATTTCTTCTCTTATTCAAACGAATCAATTCAAACCTCATCTCAGTATTTCATGTTCAACCAACAGACCGTCAACCCATCCTTGGTTCAAATTCTCTTCTTCTTCGATCTCAAAACCCCGTAACCTTACTAATTCCTTAAATCCACCACCAACCATACCAATTTCTCAATTAGAAGCATCTCATTCAACAAGAGCAACATATGAACTTGGCACACTTTCCCAACACCAAAGAAACCCCATTCACGGATCAACAACATCTCTCGCTTCTCCGATTTCTCGAATCTTAATTCAATCAAAAAACCTTTCCGCTCTTCTCGATCTACCTAAATCAACATCAACACTCAAACCCATCTTCTCGATTTCACAAAGTGGCATATCACCTGAACAATCTCAAAACCATTCTCGAGATCGAACCCATCTCCTATCTATTGATTTCCAGAGTTTAAATCCCTAAACTTGATTTCTGCCATTAAGAACTAAAACCCAGACTCTAGTTCTTCACCGAACCTCAGAAAACCCTAAATTTGAGCTCAATTTTAGCAATTACCACAAACCCATTTCCTCTGTCTCGTTGTACCTCTTGAATCCATCGATTCAACCACCAATTTCCCCACGATTTCATCACGTATGCAACAACACATTTATCGTCTTCAACAACAACAAAGCATCTGCTTTCTTTGATCTATGATCATCATCTTCTCTCTTTTAATCACAAAGAAAATGATCCTTATCTTTCTTAATTTCAATTTCTCGATTTCTCTAGCTGCTGCGCAGCTTTTCTTCTTTCCTCTCATTCAGGTGAAGCAATGATTGAGAAGAATGAAAAAACTCTCGAGATAGTTAGGGTTATTTGGGTCGATGGTTACACCCCAGGGATAGGATCTGATAAATACACCCACTGATAAGTGATAAGGGATACTCTGATGGTAACCCCCTTAACTTCAGCTTGACCGTAATTAGTACTCCTCCAAATAGAGTTGCCTCTTAACCTTGGCTGGGCTCCAGATAGTGTTCGCCCATGAAATGACAATTTTGCCCTTTTGCTCAAATTGGGTGATTTCTTCTTCTTTTCGTTCGTGCGACTCCAAAGTAGCTACAAAACTCAAAACAAGCGTAAAATACAAAATTTACAAGAAAAATAGCAAAGAAAGCATAAACAATAGATAGTAAATAGGATGTATTCTACACCCTATCAAATTCCCCCACACTTAGACTTTGCTAGTCCTCGAGCAAATCAAACTAAAACTTACAACTTCAAAGTGTTCTAGCGTCCCAAGCATCCAAAGAGTTATGAGGACATAGAGTTTCTGCATACTAGTAATAAGAAGTTAGAAATACTAAAGAACATATTCTCATTCTTAAATGTTGAGTGAGAAATAACCACTCCATAATGAGAGAACGCGTGTTTGAGAAACGATCAATAAGCATTTCGCCTCGACTTCTGCCTCACCAAAAAGGATTTTATGATAATTGCACTCAAAAAGACGGCTTTTTTTTTTATGGTTCACACATGTGTGCAGGTAGGAATGAAGAGAGAAAATTCCTGCAACACGTTGAATGGTGGGAAGGACAACTTCCGAAATATTTTAAAAACCCACATCTTTTAACATTTTGAAAAAACCATTTTTCTGACGATCTCTAAGAAAGGAAATCAACCACTATTATCGAGGATGAGATTACTTACTCACCTTCACATCCGATCGCCAATTATGATAACACCACTCTCACGGCATCCAATAGAAACGTCTTCCGCTCCTCGTATTGATCTCCTTTGTCTTCGTCTTCGGTTTCAACTATTGGTGATAAACTCTCGAATTTCATAAATCCTTAACAATTTGTAACTCCTTTTACCTTAAATCCTTGTCGCTTGAAACTTCCTTATAGATTTTCCTTCCCCACGGCTTATTAAATAAATAAAAACAAAACAAATATTTCTTTTTTTTTTTTTTTTTTTTTGAAACACAAGAGAAATATAACAAAGTGAAAATAAAACAAACCATGGCCGTGGGAGAAGTATTTTACCGCTTGATTCTTCACAACTTGTATCGTCTCGAAATCATAAACTTCAACAATTCTCACCTTTTGATTTTCTTCGCTCTTGTGAATAAGTCTTTATACTTGAATATAGAATTACCTCAGTGTATTGTAAGTCCTCAACATATATGTAAAAATCTGCTCTTTGTATGTTGCTTTACTTGAATATGAAATTTGCTCTTTTTCTCATTCCGTTGCTTGTAAACCTTAAACTTTTCCAACTTTCCTTGTAGATTTTGATGTCGTCCTTGTTGATGATGATGGTGTTTCTATGGATCCGTTGTTGTCGAGAGAGAGAATGGTGCTAACTGCAAATCGAATTACAAGAAGGAGGCTTTCATCTATAGACGTCACCCTTATGATTGACAAAATTAGCACTCAAGAGATCAAAGAGTAGTGCTTCTATTGGTGGGAGGTTGGGTAGCTCACCATTCTACCCTAATTAACGTACGGTGACACACGCTCAAAAGAAAGCTCTTTAGTTAGATGGAGGTGCGGCTATCATGGTTGGCATGCTTTTGGCGCGTTTGGTGTTATTAGCATAGCTAGGGCCAAGAGCGAGCGTTTGGCATGTCGCGGCTAGCTTGGGCTAGGTGTGGCTGGCATGATTTGCCATTGGCACGGAGGTGCGGCTAGCATGGTTGGAATTATTTGGCGCGTTTGGTGTGACTATCATAGCTAGGTCCAAGGCAGAGTGCGTTTGGCATGGCGCGGCTAGCTTGGGCTAGGTGTGGCTGGCATGATTTTCCATTGGCACGGAGGTGAATTAGGGTTTTGTTCGTTGTAACCCTAATTTGAAAAAATACCCCTATTAATTACTGACTACATGCATTGAATGTTCTAATAAATGTGTCACTGGTGACATTAGGTTATTCGGGGTTTTACGATTTTGCCCTTTGTCTAAAAACCACCATCAGCATTAAGTCCCCTGCTTAGCTCGGAATAGGAGCTTTGTTGCGAGGTAAGCATAAGATGGTGACAAACTATCAGCAGTAAATCGTAAAGAAAATTGAGGAGGCTTGTCTGACCTTTTTATAAATAGGATTTGGAATCCTTGCCTCTGGCAGTTTTGCACAAATCGGGAGGTTGGCACGATTAGGGAGTCAACATCATTGAGAGACAGGAAGCTGGGCGGCATTGAGAAGTTGGCGTGAGTTGGGAAACTGAGCGTGCTAGGCCGGGTGGGGCCCAAGGCGCAAGGTGGGGAAGCTGAGTGTGCTAGCTGGCACGACTTGGGCGGTCATTGGGAAGTTGGCGCAATTGGTGAGACCGGTGTGGCTTGGGCGGTACTGGGGAGTTGGCGCAACTGGTGGGACCGGTGCAACTTGGGCGACGTTGGGAAGTTGAGCGCCCTTGTGGGCCCGCACGCGATTTTTGGTAAAGGAAATCCTTCCTTATTTCAGAATCTTCACGCCCATATATATAAAAATCTCATCTTGCACTTTGTTCTTTCATCTTTTCATACTAGCGGCAGAGTCTCAAAGAAAACCTATTTCGGTATGTCTTCCAAGATTTCTTCTCTTGTTTCCCTTTTCATGTAGGTGCAAACCCTAAGAGTAGGCGTTTTTATTTTATAATCCTTGCAGTGATATTGCGCATATGATTTCTTGGCGTGCTTCTTGTATAAAATATTGTATATATGCACCCAAGGTAAATACCGCATATATGATTCGAACCCGTAGAAAAATGCTCCATATATAATTTTGAACCCGAAGAAGGATACCATGGACGCATTCGAGCAGTAGAAAATACTGGCGTATATAGTTTTGAAACCGAAGAAGGATCTTGCATTTGCACTTGAGCCCGTATAAAATACTGCGTATATAATTTTGAACCCGAAGAAGGATACATGAGACGCACTTGAGCCCGTATAAAATCTTGCGTATATAATTTTGAACCCGAAGAAGGATACTGGGCAGACGCACTTGAGCCCGTATAAAATAATTGAGTATATAATTTTGAACCCAAGAAGGATACATGGTGGCACTTGAGCTCGTATAAAATCACTGCGTATATAATTTTGAACCCTGAAGAAAATACTGCGTGTGCAGTTTTGAACCCGTAGAGAATACTATATATGAATCCCGAAGAAGAATATTGTATATGTGCTTCATATGACTTCGAACCCATAGGAAATATTGCATATATGAATTTCGGACATGAAGAAAATACTGCACGTGCAGTTTTGAACCCGTAGAGAATAGACCCTTTTTTTTTTTTTTTTTTTCAGGTTTTCCTTTGTTGGGTGCGGTTATGTGTCAAGGAGATAATTTCGTCTTTCTCCGTTTGTTTTGTCTCAGATATCTTGTTACCAAAGCATTGCATGAAGAAATCCGACAAGATGTTACCCGAACAAAATTTCGCCCGAAGGATGTTCATAGTTCCAAACCAAACACGGATGATGAATTCTTTGCCAAACCCCCTCGCCCTGCTCGGAAGAATCACCCAGGTTTCGTGCCAATTTTGTTAACCTATGGTGAAGATGAAAAGAAAACACGTTCGATTCGCTTGAGAGAACACCATACTGTTGTCTTCATAAAGGGGTATATTCTTCTTCCAACATTGATTTCAGGATGTGTCAAAGCCCATTGCGTTCTTTTGATAGATGGGTTGAGTTCATGGTTAGTAAGGAGCACATAAATACCAACTTGACTCGAGCGTAGATTATTGATGCTTTGTCGAGCTTCAAGAAATCTCCGTATTAGGAAGGATATCCTGGCTTGGTTGCTTTCATCTCCAGATAGTGTTCGGACACCCATACGATCATATGTAGATGGGGTGAAATAACTTTCTCCTTGGAGAGTGTGGCTCTCTTGCTGAATCTTTTCAGAACCGGAATCTTAATATCCAGTTGTCTGAAGGTGAGAGAAGATGCAAGACCTTGCCGCTAAGTTGGGAGATTTCGCTCGAAAGACTCCACTGCGAAGTCGAAGGATTCTGTCCGGAAAGAGGATGAAAGGTGCTTTACAGCTGGTGGATATCTCAATGGTTTCCGGACGAGCTGGAACCTAAATGAAGCAAGCGTGATCTTCATGTTGTAGCATTTTTGGCTCTCTGGTTGTCTAGAGACATTTTTGATGACGGTTCGGAAAGAAGGAAATAAGACCGAAGAGTTGCTAGTGATTGTTGTGAAGTTGGCAAAGGTGAAGTTCTTCCCATTGGCAAGCTATTCCTTGGTTCCCCTGTATGTGCATATGGATCACCTAGTTGAGAAAATGCGAGTTTCGAATGGTTTTCATGAAAGTGGATTCATATGTGCACGTCGTCGCAAGCCTGGTTATGGAGCTCTTTGAGAAGTATGCTCGGGAAACCGTTGCCTTCGATTCCCCGCGAGTTGGGGCGGCTCCCGGCCTTCGATGGGGTGAACAGGCGTGCAAGAGTTGGCATGAGCTTGGTTAGTCTTCTCGATAAGTCGCATGAAATCGGTTTTTCGCCCATGGGAGACAGGTCCATAGGCCGGTGACTCAAATTGACACCTTTGCTTCACTCCGATCATGTCTTTGTCTTGGACTGTAAACTTGAGTGTTGGTGAAAACTTGTTTATTCAAAGCTGCATGTCCTAGGTTATATGCCGTCTTTCTTCATGGGGTCATTAGAATAGCTGCTTACAATATTGACCGTGCTGCTCGTCACATGCATGGGTTTCGATCAAGGGTGCCTCTTGCTTACCAAATGGTGGTTCCTAAGGATTCATTGCGTGCCGCCCTCAATGCGGTGCCCTTGAGCGGTGTATCCGCCTTTCCTTCTTTCAAACGGAAGAGTAAATTCGGCGACTTTTTGGCTATAATGAGTTCCGGGACGATGAGTTCATTATGATCCAAGATTTTGTAAATAACTTGGTGGAGAATGTTCGTTGTAAACCTTCCCAAGCGAGTTTGAAGAAGTATCCAATGTTGAGAGACCTCAAGCGAGGTTGCCGCAACTCTCGAAAAGTACTCGAGCAAAGGAATGAGAGAACGAAGAATCGTGCTGGCGGGTTCAAGCGGTTTCAAAGATCCTCCGGCAGCTCTCGTGTCTTTCAGTTCTTCCAATAACCGGGTATGTGTCGCCTCCTTGTTGGTTTGTCTCAAAACACGTGAATTTCTCTGAAAACATTTGTCTTGTTTCTTCGGGGGCTTCGGTAGTGTTAATGCTTTCCTCGCCCTTGCACATTGCCGAGGAGGCACCTTTCTTGAGAAGAATTCGGTACTGAGCCTTTTCATAACGGTGATGAGCCGAGAGAAAGAAGAAAGTTCGACAAGTGAGAGTGATTCTTCCGACATCACTGGTTCTTTTTCTGGAAGTGGTTCGGTGAGTTTCCGAGCTTCTTTTTCTTTTCTTCTCCCGCTTTTTTAAAAAATGTCTAACTCAAGTTCGCGGGAGCCGGCTCGAAGAAGATTCTGGGGCGGAGCCACATGAAAACTTGCCTTTGGTGACCACCGCCGGTGACTTGGAGATGGGAGTTAGCCAATCGCTGGGCGCAGATGTGGTTCAAACGGTGGATGATTCCCTGATGGTTGCTTCCGTGAGACATGGAAAAAGACCCTCGCGAGTCGTGAGGCGCTTGGTGCGCCATTTTCGATCCCCGTGACTTGGTTCCTTATCCAGGTCATGTGCTGGTTGGCGGTTCAGCGTGCTGGCTAAGTATGAGGCGTTGTACACCAGAATTGGGAGAAGTATGGACATATGGCCATAACCAAGAAGATCACTAGTCGATTTTGCGCTGGTTAAAGCGTGTGGAAGAGGCTTTATCTTCCATCGAGGACATGCGTGAGGTGACTTGCCACACCGTTCGAAGACGTTATTGCCGATCGGGAGCACCATCGCGACGTGTGTGTAGAAAAGGAGTTCAACGCTCGTGGTTTGTCAAGGCCTTGCTGAGATCCAGAAGTCGAAAGATGTAGCAGTCAAATCCTTTCGCAGAGGAGATTGCTCGGCAGAGGTAGAACTCGAAGAGCTTTCCAAGATGTTGACTATGAAGAGAGCTCTTGAAGATGCAAAAGTTGACTTTCCAAGAAGAGCAGACCTGCATTGGATGATTTTCCCTTGAATGTTTCTCTGTTAGACTTTCATTTAGGTTCTTTTTTTTTTTTTGAAAAACATACTAGATGTCCGGTTCAAAGTTCGACCGTTTTGATAGATGTACTGGTAGCTTTTGAGGATATTAGATTATTTGGGATGAATGGTTTTGATAATATAACACTGAGTTATGTTTTGTAGAAAGGAATATTGCTTTTATGAAAGTGTGTGCTAGCAATCGGCACAAGACGCAATAGTATGACGGTTTACTAAGAACCTAAAAACAGATCAATATCTTGCCCAATGTAAATTTACTCACTTCATAGGGTTTTTTTTTCTCGCGAACACGCCCCTTTCCATGTAAAAGGCGGCTTTGCTGGTAGCGTCTTCAGCAAGTCCCCAATCGCTGGTAGCATCTTCAGTGAGTCCCCAGTTTTCTTGTGTAGTCTTTACGACTGGTAACCGGGTTGTCTGGTAGTTGAGTCGGATTGAGTCGCCTTCCCCTACCATCTTGACATCCGGGTCAAGAACGAGATCGATATCGACATTGTGGCCAGATAGATCAATCCTCCTTCAGGTCGCCAATTGTTTATGGGTAAAATCGTTTCCGCCGATTTCGGTAAATTCGGTAGGTGAGTGAGAAACTGGTTTAAACCTAAACAAATGTGCTGCACGTGAGCACTTTATAGATTCGAGAGATCAATCATTGCAAGTCCTACCTAAACCAAGAAATGGCCGTTCCAGACTTGCTTCGGTCACAAAGTGGAGGAGAAGGGTTGATTTGGGGAGGGCAAAAGAAAGGTGTTGAGACCAGAATAATTATGGGAGAGTAGTGTCTCGACTTGTATCGAAAGTTAAATCTTGAAGCTTGCAAGAGATGAAAGCTTTTTGAAGAGCTTGCAAAGTTGCCTTTTCTGAGAGTGTCAGGTATTTCTCCAAGAGACTTGTAGTCTGGTGGAAATAGGTAAGACCTATTTATACAAGTCGAGATTGAAAACGTACCCTGGCCTCATGAAGGAAGAGAGTAAAGGGGTGAAATAATGGAAGAAGGTGGTAACCGTGATGGTGTTTGCGGGTGAAAACGTTTTCACCATTATTTCCCTCATTTATTTGACCGCTTTATTCCTATTCACGCTTTCTTAATGTGAGCGTAGTGTACGCTGCATGCTGTGACCGCGATACCAAGACCCTGGAAAGCATCCCACAGTTTGTGTTGATTCTCTAGTGTTGGTTGCACCTTGGAGGTGGCGCCGCTAGTGGCGCGTGTGGCATGTGCCAATGGCATGTGGAATGCCTTTGTTGCGGGTTGCACCTTGAGTGCAAGTGGCAATGCCAGATGCTAGTGGCGTGTGTGGGCATGTGCCAATGGCATGTGCGGAATGCCTTGGTGGTAGGTTGTACGTTGAGTGTGAGTGGCAATGCAATTTGCTAGTGGCGTGTGGCATGTGCCAATGGCGTGTCTGAGAATACCTTGGTGGTAGGTGCACCTGGTTTGCAAGTTAGGCTACCAGCGTGGGTTTTGGCATGTGTCAATGGCACGTGCGGCCAAGTTGGCCTAGGTTTCCACGGCTTACCAAGTTAGGCTACCAATATGCGTGTTTGGCATGTGTCAATGGCACGCATGGCCATTTGGGCCACGTCACGGGAAGAAAAGCTACCAAATATGCATGTTGGCATGTGCCAATGGCATGCTCCTTCATTAGGGACCAATGCCTGGTAAGAAAAGCTACCAGCGTGCGTGTTGGCATGTGCCAATGGCATGCTCGGCCATTAGGGCTACGGCCTGGTTAGAAAAGCTACCAGCGATGCGTGTCGGCATGTGCCAATGGCATGCTCGGCCATTAGGGCCACAGCTTGGTGGTAGGCCTCGAAAGGTAATTATGTTTTAGCTACGAGTGATAATCGCAAGTGCCAGCGCGTCCCCTGAGACGCGGCATAGTGCGGGTCGATCCACAGAGACATGGGTGTGCTATGTTTGATCTAAGGTTTCTTCAATCAATTCAAGTGAGTGACAAAGTAACACAGATGTTTGTTTTGTGCCGATACTACCGAGATGTAATGGTGACTCTAAACTAAGGTATAGACAAAGTGACAAAAGAATGCTAAGGTCTTCAAATCTACCTCTAATTCCTATCATGTGTTTGTTCAACTCGGTTGAAGTTCTTGTTCCTATAGTAGCTAAGGGCAGTGTGTCAATTCCGCCGCTTGTCTACGGAGTTTCACCTAATGATATTCCAAATATCAGCCTAAGTTACTAACCCTAAGTACTAGTTGTCTAATTAAGCACAACTAGTCGGGGAATTAGTATTATGTCTAATGTTTGAGCTGAGGTACCAACAACACAATTGTTTGTTTAACTACAATGGATACAAGGCATCCATTGTGAGAGAAGAGTATTGCAATACTGGAATTGAAATTATCCGATAAATAAAGCACTCAAGAACATTCAAATATAATTGAACTCAAAACAGAATTAGGGTTTCAATGAAACCCTTGCAAATAAATTAAAACATCATAGAATAACAAAGAACACAAAATTAAACCTAGTTGAAGCACACAGCCTTCCAGCATGCTTTCTATCAACACCCATCACTGCTATTTATACATGCAAAGGAAAATAAACCTAATTTTCAAAAACAGAAATTAAAGATAAAATAAATCAAAAATACTTGCACCCATACTCTCTGATTCGCCTCTCCTCTTGTCGTGCGGCTCTGAGAACTCCATCACTTGATTGATTGATCGAAACCTAACCCTAGTTCTTCCTATTTCTCACTCAGCCTCTAGGAAAGAAGCTATGAGAGAAATAGAGAGAAACTAGGGGGAGAAGGTGGTGCGGTTGGAGGCTGTGGTGGTACTGTTGGTGTCAGGGAAGGAGAGATGGGCGGAGGTGGTGTTGCAGAGGGTTTGGTTGGGGAAGAAGGGGTGGTTTCTCTGCAGAGTTTGTGGGAAAGAGAGAAGAGAAGAAAGAAAAGAAGAAGAGAGGAAATGGGTCGATCGAATAGGGTATAGGGTGTAGGGAGTTTTGCTGTGAAGCATGTGCATCAGGGGAAGATGAGGAGGCCTCAGCGAGCGTTGGATGAAGCTGGTGCGATCTGAACGGCTTGGAGTGTACGGGCTCGGATCCGGGTCGCGGGTCGGGTCTAGCTCAAGCCCATGTCTTGTAGATGAGTTGCTACTTGTTGGGTTGCAACCGCATTGCCGCGCGCTTTGGCTTTGCTCCATGATGCTCGACTCCACCCTTTCGCTCTTTCGGCTCCTCGCCCTCGACTTTATTTAGTACCTAAAAATACAAAATTAATTAATACAAATATTTATTCTTGAAAACAAAGAAAACACAGAATCTGGGATAATATCTGATTTCTAAGCGCAAAAGATGAGTAACATGCCAATAAAAAGGTGTATAAATATGCACTATTTAGCACTCATCAAATACCCCCAAACCTGAATTTTACTTGTCCTCAAGTGAAACAGAAATGAAGAAATCCTAACTATACCACTGTCGTAGGTCTCTCGAATGCATTTAGCGTATGCACTAAGCCTTTAAACCCCTAGGTGTCCCTAGTGGACGAGTTGTAGTCTCGTGAGGGTTTACCAGAGTGTACCCACAAAACCTTCTCCAACTTCGTAGTGTAAAAGAGTCTCAAGCATCCAAGGATCTATGAGCACATAGAGTTTCTGCATGCTAGTAATGGGTAAGTTAGAACTATCAAAGAACGCATTCTCATCCTTAAGTCTTCCAGCGAGAAGTAACCATACCATATGAAAGAATTCGGATTCGATTGTGATCATAAGCCTCGACTTCGCCTCACCATTAGGGTTTTATGATAATTGCACTCAAAAAAGATCGCTTTTTTAGTCTCTCATGTGTGCAGCAGGAATAAAGAGAGAAATCGCACACGTTGTAGGTAAGAAGGATAACCTTCCGAAATAATTTCTGAGACCTCCACGTAAGTGTGGACAAAAAGAATCTTTTTCAATGATCTCTAAGAAAGGAAATCAACCATTAGCAAGGGGTGGGAGTACTCACTCACTTCTCACCCGATCGACAATTAATATCACTCTCTCATAAGAACCATAGAAACGTCTTCAATCTTCGGTCTTCGGCCTTCAATTGTTGATGACGAACTTCTAAACTTCACAAAACTTGACAATTTTTAACTTTTCTACTCAAATTCCTTGTTGTTTGGATTTTTCTTTTTCAATTCTTCTTTACCATGGTGGTATCAAAACTAAGAAAATAAACTACAATATATTTTTTTTTGATTTTTGATTTTTGATTTTTGATTGATTATTTTTTTTTTTTTTTTTTTTTTTTTTTTTTTTAAAATAAGTGAAAATAAAAATACAAATAATGAAACAACCAACTCCATGGACAAAGGACTTTAACACTCAATTTTTCCACAACTTGTATTGTCTTGATTTTATAAATTTTATTAATTCTCATCCTATTTTCTTTTCTTTGTTGCACATAAACCTTGGACTATATCAATTTTTCTTTCAATATTCTGATGATGCTCCGTTTGTTGACGATGATGTGTTTCTATGGGTCTTGCTGATTGAGAGAGAGAGTGATGCTAACTGCAAATCGATATTTAGAAGGAGTTTTCATCTTTAGACGTCACCCTCATGATTGACAAAAACTAGCACTCAAGAGATCAAAAGTAGTGCTGAAATTGGTGCGAAGTTGGGTAGCTCACCATTCCTACCCGGAATTGACGTACGGTGACACACACTCTAACAGCTTTTCTAGAAAGTTGCAAAAATTGAAGGTTGGTGCCTCACTTGATGTAAAATGGGTAGTCTCCACTATGGGTGATCACAATTCTACTACCGAATATCTAAACAAAGACCTAATTCGCTCTCCCATGGTTAAATCCAATTTTAACGCTCTAATCAACTAAGAAACCTGATTGTGTTCTCCGGTACTTCCAAGTTCTGTTATTTCGGTCAGAATCTCTATGTAAACATAGCTAGAAGCATGCTAGTGACTCTAAAATCTCTAAAAGTTGGAGGTTTTTACAAAAAGAGTTTTGATTTTTTTTTTTTTTTTTTTTTTTTTTTTTTTTTTTTTGAAAATAAAAGATTAAAAAGACTAAAATTAAAAATACTAAAAACTCTATATGAAAATGCACCCCCAAACCTAAATCAAACATTGTCCTCAATGTGTCTACATATAGAAAAAATTTAAACAGTCACATACCGAGAGAACTATGCTGATAAGAGAAAAGGGAAGAGATTACCGGATGTCGGCGGAAGCAAGGTTGAGCTTTTTTAGTCAAGGCTAGAATCCAACATTCTCAACGGAGATCATATCGGATTAGCATAATATATGCGCATGAAGACTCAACCAATTCAAGAAAAGAAAAATTTAACAAGTCCTCTTTGGATATATACAATGAAAATTCACCATAAACCAACGGTCTAAAAGAGTTGAGGATCAACCCAATAGAAAATATGTACACACATTAACAGCCTTACACAAATATAATATGAGAGTGCAAGTAAGACTGTATGTGAATGAGCTTCCCAAACCTAAACTTTTGAACGGGTGTGTTTGGGAGCACAAAATCTTGCAATTTTAAAGGTACATCATGCAAAAAGGTCTAACTCAAAATGAGTATTGCTAAGAACGAGCAGACATACACATACCAACTGTGGTTCCCTAAAAGGTGTTATACTTTGATGCGAAAAAGTCCAAGAGGACTTGGGAAGCACAAAGCTCTAGGCCTAAGTTAGGCATTTGAGGAAAAGTTGGTTTTGCAATTTTGTTACAAACTACACCTAGGTTTGGTGGAGGAGTATCAATTTGTGACTCAGGAGAGAGGTTAGGTACATCTAGGTTGTTTTCATTTTTAAAATCATTTGTACCATCACACACTTTCCCAAAGTCAAGAGGGTAAATCATGTTCATTTTCACAGACAATTGCACAAAAGTTCCACATCATCATCACATATATGAATATTAGAAGAAGCATCATTCATAGGGTTCTGTAAGAGACACTTAATGTCTCTCAACCAAAAGATTCTACTACATTTCCAGAATACATGCTCTTCATATTCATCATCATCATCATAGCAAGAATTCATCTCTCCATTCAAAATTGTAGTATTTTTAGTGTACCATCTACCCACTGGTTAGGTTTCATATTCAATGTTAGTTGTATGAGCAAGACTAGAAACACTATTTTCAATCCCAATCATTTTGTAACTCAATCAGCATCTGTTGGAGAATCATCTTGAGTTGTTCTATTGAAGGAGAGTCTTCACTAGTGGGTATGCATTCTCATATGGATAATCACCGTATGGTTGTGCATGAGGTTCACTAGAGAAGGGAAATTCAGACATGTTGCTATATGGATGGTCATGCATTGCATTCATTTCAAGCCTAGTATTTTGCTCCATGAGTGTTTCCATTATTGATTGCAAAACTAGGAGTTGGGGAGTATAAAAATTGTTCATCTCCCACTGTGGTGAATGATGCATGTAGGTTGATTATGGTCCCAATAGTCACTTCTAGACAATTCGTACATTTGATTATCATGGCTTTCCTAGACTGCAAAACTCTGTGTAAAATGTAGCCGATTCTCGGCGGGTGGTCTAAGCTACCACATAAGGTGTACAAGTATACATTGCATAGTGCCTAGGGGGATTAGATTTGACAGATTGCTCACGTAATTGCCTTTCAAAGCGTAAAACTTGAGCTTAATTGATCTAGAAGTGATGACTCGGGTATGAGAAAAGTGTTTCATTTTCAACCTGTGATGGATGATGTATGATCATAATGATTAGGGTATGTGAGGTCAGGCCCCGAGAAGGCTCGTAAAATTCCCTAAAATCACTATGGTATGTGGGAGTTCATATTGTGAAGCATGCCCGTAAGCAAGCTCTCTAAGGGATTTGTTTGTATCCCAGGATGCGTGCACTAAAAATCCCGATGATTTAGTACTCAAATTGAACTCAAAGCCCAGTTGTAATGGACTAAGTTTGGTTTTAGTGGGGTTGGTTTATTGGGGATTAGTTGTTTATAAACCCGGTTGGTTTGCAAAACTTATTGGGTGTGGAGCCGACTTTTTTTTTTTTTTTTTTTTCAGGCACAACCCGACGGATGGGGCTTAGTCTTTTTGTCGGTGGAACCGTGGCTCATTATAAACAACCCAAAGGTAGTGAAACTCACAGCAGACCTGCATGACAACATGTACGGCGAGTTGATGGGGCTCGGTTTTTGTAGAACAGCCCAACAGCTCAGCTGATATGGGCTTATTATTTATGGGTTCAACCAGTGAAAAGCCTCGGCCAGATTGATGGCCCAAGTATGGGTCGAGTTTTGTGCGTGAGACCGATTTGGGATTAGTCTAGTGCAAATGCACAAATCCGAGTTTGTATGCAAGCCTGGGCTTGGGTTGTCTAAGCAAATGCACACCAGTTTATGTCTGACCCGATTTAGATGTTGTAAGACCACAATTTATTATGTGCGAGCTCGAACTCAAGACACAAACTCTCAAAATTAACACAAAGATGGCCTAAGGCGGACCTTCGGCAAATATTGTGTCTATGTGCGGTCGCTTATGGCTGCACAATGAGACACAATTCACAAATGTAACACTCAACTTCTAGCAAAGAGGAGTGCTTGTCGTTGAGAGCTCACGGTTTGCTTGGCAAGTTAGTTGAGCTCAAATGCTGGGGATCGGGATGCAACAACTTGTTCAAATGCCACAGGTACTTGTCATACAACACGAGAAATTGGTGCACATGTTTACAATTTCGGATATGGCAAAGAATCAAAGCTAGCAAGTCCATGCAGTTAAAGATTGCAAGTGCAGGCTAGTACTCAAAGTGACAGTTATCAACAGATATGCTATTCAGATGCAAAGGCGAACAACAAAGGTAGTTGATGTCTTGGTTCCATGTTAAATTTAGTCTTTACTAAGTGTAACCTCCGCGCCTCTGGGGGCTTGAGGTCACTACTTCATGGGTTATGCTCAGGAAAGTCTCTAATCGGTCATGCCAAAGGGACCGGTTGCGATGGTTACAAAGGAGCTTAGGGTATGCTCAAATGGCTCATGCTCGAGTGTCACAGTTTGCATCACAGATCCCCAGGGCTGGCCGGAGTGGACCAAGCCTAGAGTTCAATCATGGGTCACAAATAACAAGTCATAAACATTCAAAGAAGGCTCAACTTGGCCAAATAACTAATTGTGAAAAGGGTAGTTTATGCACAGTGGGCAAGTTATGCAATCACAAATGTATGTCCGATAAGACATAGGGTAGATGGCACTAAGGTGTTTATAAAGACAGATCGACATTAAACATGCAAAGGGGTCATCACAAGTTTGGCATTAACGGGTTATACAGAGACAGTGCATAAACAAGGATGCTCAAACTTTAGCTTCACTCATGCACAAAGTTAGCATACTAGCACATTCACAAAGTCAATGCAATGTTCGAATACTAACCTCAAGTCCTGCGTTTTCCTTTGTCTCCCTTGGGTTGGCAAGACAATGAAAGACAAGAGAGCGGCCAAGACTTAGCTCAACAGCACTAAATTCGATCTCAATATTGCACAAACTTAAAGCAAAGAGACTATCTATTAGGTCGGGAGTAGTTGGACCGACACGGGAGAAAAATAATTTGACCTGTCACAGGCTTGAAGAGTTTAAAATGCAAAGTATGAAACAAAATGATTATGCTAAATTATACCAAGGTACCAAAGTTACGGATGCAAGTTACAAAAGTTCAAACTAAGTTAAACTAAAAACAAGACTAAAGCAAGAATGTAAAGTGAATATATACAAAGATGAGAATGAAACTCAGAAAGCAAGCCAATAGTCACAGGCACACGCTGAAGTCCCCTAAATTCAAGGCCAAAAAACTTGGTAGCCTCGAAAGGTGTTTATGTTTTAGCTACAAACATAACGCAAGCGCACGGTCGGCCTATCGAAGCGCGGCAAGTACGAGGTCGATCCAGTAGACATGGGTGTGCTATGTTTGACAAAGTGAGTGACAAAGTAACACGGATGTTTGTTTTGTGCCGGAATGGGCCGAGTTTTTAATGGTGACTAATGAACTAAGGAATGATAAATGACAAAAGAATGCTAAGGTCTTCAAATCTACCTTTAATTCCTATCATGTCTTCAACTCAATTGACGCTTCTTGTTCCTTTAGTAGCTAAGGGAGGAGGTCAATTCCGCGCTTGTCTCTAAGGTGTTTCTCTAATGATAGTTTTGAATATCAGCCAAGGTATTTATCCCTAAGTACTACCCGTCTAATTAGCTTGACTAGTCTGGGGAATTAGTGTTTATGTCTAATGTTTGAGCTTGAGGTACCAACAACACAATTGTTTGTTAACTACAATGGATCCAAGGAATCGCATTGTGAGATAAGAGTATTGCTATATCAAATTGAAATTATCCGAAAAATAAAGCACTCAAGAAACATTCAATTAATTGAACTCAAAACATGAGAATTAGGCAAACACAAATGAAACCCTTGCAAATAAATTAAAACATCATAGAAAAAGAAACTACAAAATTAAACCTAATTGAAGTAATCGCTAGCCTTGCATGCTTCTATCAACACCCATCACTGCTATTTATACATGCAAAGGAAAATAAACCCTAATTTTCAAAAACAATTAAAGACAAAATAAATCAAAATACTGCACCCATACTCTCCGATCGGGCCTCCTCTTATCGTGCGGCTCGAGAACTCCATCACTTGATTTATTGATCGAAACCTAACTGGTTCTTCCTATTTCTCACTCACCTCTAGGAAAGAAGCTATGAGAGAAATAGAGAGAAACTAGGGGGAGAAGGTGTGGTGCTTGGAGGCTGTGGGTGGCAATTTATTGGTGTCGGGGGACAGAGATGGGCGGAGGTGGTGTTGCAGAGGGTTTAGTTGGGGAAGAAGGGGTGGTTTCTGCGAGAGGTCGTGGGAAAGAGAAGAGAAGAAAGAGAAGAAGAAGAGAGGAAATGGGTCGATCGAATGTAGGGTATAGGTGTAGGGAGTAGGGAGTTTTAACTGAAGCATGTGCATCGAGGGGAAGATGAGGAGGCCTCGGCGTTGGATGAAGGCAAAGCGATACGAACGGCTTGGGTGTACGGGATCGGATCCGGGTCGCGGGTGGGTCTAGCTCAAGCCCGTGTCTTGTAGATGAGTTGCTACTTGTTGGGTTGCAATCAAGAGGCCATGGCTTTGGCTTCTGTCCATAGACGCTCGACTCACCCTATCGCCTCTTTCTACTCCTCGGCCCGGACTTTATTTAGTACCTAAAATACAAAAATTAATTAATACAAATATTTATTCTTGAAAACAAAGAAAACACGAATGCAGGATAATATCCGATTACTAAGCGCAAAAGACGAGTAAATATGCCAATAAAAGGTGTATAAATATACCTTTTTAGCACTCATCACTTAGTAAGAAAGCTACCAGTGACGTGTTGGCATATGCCAATGGCATGCAAGGCCATTAGGGCCACTTGGGCTTGTAAGAAAAGCTACACAATGACGTGTTAGCATGTGCCAATGGCATGCTCGGCCATTAGGGCCACTATTGGTAAGAAAAGCTACCAATGGCGTGTTGGCATGTGCCACTGGCATGCTCGGCCATTCGGGCCACGACCAAGAAAAGCTACCATCGATGCGTGTTGGCATGTGCCAATGGCATGCTCGACCACAGGGCTACGACACAGTAAGAAAAGCTACCGACGATGCGTGTCCGCATGCCTGCCAATGGCATGCTCGCCATTAAGGCCACTTCCCAGTAAGAAAAGCCACCAAATGACGTGTTGGCATGTGCCAATGGCATGCAAGGCCATTAGGGCCACCGGCTTGGTAAGAAAAGCTACCGGCGAGAGTGTTGGCATGTGCCAATGGCATGCCCGACCATTAGGGCCACG
The DNA here is from genome assembly GCA_023531295.1 of Papaver armeniacum. NCBI lineage: Eukaryota > Viridiplantae > Streptophyta > Magnoliopsida > Ranunculales > Papaveraceae > Papaver > Papaver armeniacum. The sequence goes on along the minus strand of JAJJWW010001987.1, from coordinate 942 downwards.
ACTTGGTGGGCTGCCAGGAGCGTGTTGGCATGTGCCAGGCATGCTAAGCCGTGGGGCCACGGCACGGGAAAGAAAAGCTACTAGCGGCGTGTTGGCATGTGCCAATGGCATGCTCGGCCATTAGGGCCACGGCTTGGTAAGAAAAGCTACCGGCGGCGTGTTGGCATGTGCCAAATGGCATGCTCGGCCAGGCCAGTGGCCACGGCACTGGAAAAGCTACCAAATAGCGTGTTGGCATGTGCCAATGGCATGCTCGGCCATTAGGGCCACCGGTAGGTTTACAAAGAGTGTGTTTCCTCGACATGCAAAGTGCACGTGCCTATTGAGGCGTGGCAAGCACAGTGGATCCTACAGAGAAGTGGTGTGTGCTAAGTGATCTAAGAGCTTCTTCTAACTCGATTTCTATCAAGTGACAAAGTTGTTTAGTTTAATGTTGTCGAATCACTTAAGTTGAGATGGTGACCGGATGACTCAAACTAAGGTAATGCTAAAAGTACAATGTGTTGAAACTGATGATTTTGTGACACTAGGGTGATCAATTTCACCCTCCGATCTTATATTAAGACACTGTAAATTTTCACCTTGTTCTACCGCCTTCTTGAAGCCTTAATTGGATAATTGATGACTAAATCTCCTTACCTACCCTAGTATCACCGGGTCTTCTTACAGCATCAGGTGATCACAGGAAACTTTGGTTCAATAGTTCTATTTTCTCCTACATATTAAGAACAATTTGATAATCTACTTGCTCAATATTAAATCAAAGGGTTTCATTACACCTAGTTTAATTGTTTAGAACATGATGCCGAAGTAAAAACAAATTCAATTAAAAATTGCGTAAATCAAACCCTAAACATGTTGAGTTCTCAAAAAGAAGAACAAACAATATATATCTCTCACAAACACTCTAGACTGCAATTAAGGACATACCCATACTCTCTC